>JAYKKM010000062.1:0-217500 GCA_035772405.1 Chrysogorgia sp. JL179-B06 | reverse complement strand
TATATATATATATATATATATATATATATATATATATATATATATATATATATATATATATATATATATATATATATATATATATATATATATATATACTAAAACGAATGTGGTGTTGTTCACGGAACGTTGAAAGTGCTCAATACCATAAAGGTAGAGCGAATATATCGTGAAAGTGGTCTTACCTCAAAATGATAAAAGCCGCTGTCATAGTATTGTATTAATTATTTGTTATTGGCTCCCCCCTGGAAACTTGCATATATAGACATGGGATATAGCTGGCACTGAAGCATGTATATTTCACTTCACCTCTTGCTCGAGTTAGAGGTATTTTTGAGCTAGCTAATAATAAAGAAAAACAACTACAACAGTGTTGATATTTTACGCATATCATGACATGGTGTCAGGTGTGGGGTCTCGAACTGATCGCCGAGAGTTCGTGAAGTGTTTGGCGATGGCGTGATATATTTCGAGTTTCGCAAGTTCACACAACATGGCGGAGAGATTTAAACCTCCGGACATGGATTGGAGCAGTCCGGGCGATATGTACAAGAGATTCAAAATCTTCAAACAGAAATGCGAACTTATTTTTGACGGGCCACTTGACAAAGTTGAAGAAGCTAAGAAAGTTAGACTGTTGCTACTCTGGGTAGGCGATAAAGGCCTTGAAATTTACAACGCGGCAACATGGGACGTTGAAGCCGACAACCTCAAAATACAGCCAGTGTTATCCGTGCTAGAAGCTTACACGAAGCCACAAAGTAACCAGATCCTAGCCAGATATCAGCTTCGATGCCTTAAGCAAGGAGACACGTCGCTTGAAGAATTTGTTATCAAAGCCCGCTTGCTAATTGATGATGGAGGATATATATCAGTTGTTAAAGAAAACACACTAAGGGACACACTCGTGTTTGGTGTCAAATCTGACAAAGTACGAAAAGATTCGATAGCGCTTGGGAACACTTTAACCTTCAGGCAGGTATATGATCTTGCTAAAGTGGAAGAGAGCACCAAAGCCCAAATGGAAATTATTTCCAATGGTGAAGGTATATCCGATCTTCATACACTTCAGCAGCGTACAAGAGAACCCGAATATTCGCCATATTCAAGCCAAAATTTTCAAGAAAAACAATGGGTCAAGAAAAGAAATTTTACTAATGGCCAGAATCAAAGAGGACCTCCTAGGGGAAACCCTCATCATTTCAAATTCAAGTCGAAAGGGTGTTTTAGATGCGGGAATAGCCATGATAAGACAAGAAACTGCCCTGCCAAGAATTCCAAATGTAATCATTGTGGCAAGATTGGTCATTATGCCAGAGTGTGTATGAAACAGCGCCTTCGGAAAATCCATTCAATAGTAAACAGCGCCGAGTACCAAGGCCAAGATATCTACCAAGACGAGGATGATCATACCGAAGGGCCCTATACAACGTCTTCAACCATGAGGAAGAAGGAGCTAGTGATATCGAGCCCATCAATGTTTTCCTGGGGACCATCACCTCAACAGAGAACAATGTACCTCATGAGAATTTGCTGTATGGCCTTGACACCCATCCGGACAAGATATATGCCACTGTAAAGATCAATGAACTTTACAATATCAAATTGAAAGGTCTTCAGCATTTCCCTTTTCCAATCAACATCATATCATGCAACAACGTCTTGAGAGGCTATGGTGGTTCCGAAATAAAGAATATTGGCGCAGTTTACTTTAAAGGTCTCCTTCAAGGGGAAGTCCATCAATGTAAAGTTTAATATAGTGGAAGCACCTGGAAGTCCATCCATCCATGTTGGGGTGTCGACAGTGCCAGGAACTTGGAGTGATCACAGCAAATATTGATGAATTCAGTACCTCCCCTTTGAACAAGACCTCACCAATAAACATTTCCACCACTGATGCTTCTGCACAACAAGGCCAGCTACAGAAACCCACCATCTTGGAGGAATACCAAGACTGCTTTGACAAATTAGGCCGTTTTCCTGGAGAAAAATACCACATACAACTGGTTGA
Organism: Chrysogorgia sp. JL179-B06; assembly: GCA_035772405.1. NCBI lineage: Eukaryota > Metazoa > Cnidaria > Anthozoa > Scleralcyonacea > Chrysogorgiidae > Chrysogorgia > Chrysogorgia sp. JL179-B06. The sequence goes on along the minus strand of JAYKKM010000062.1, from coordinate 215,489 downwards.
TAATTCCGTCCCAGTTATTCACTCTCCACGTACTGTTCCTGTACATATACTGCCCTTGTATCAAGAGGAACTCGACAGGATGATAGCAGATGATGTTATCACCGAAGTAAAAGAACCAACCGACTGGGTGAATTCAATTGTGTGCAACATCAAGGAAACCTCTGAAGGAAAAAAGAAAGTAAGACTCTGCCTTGACCCTAAAGACTTGAACAAGAACATACGACGAGAACACTATTACACCAGAAATATTGATGAGCTCCTTCCACTGCTTCATGGCAAGAAATTGTTCTCGGTCGTAGACACGAAGAAAGGATATTGGCATGTGGAATTAGACGAAGAATCCAGTTTTCTATGTACATTTAATACCCCCTTCGGGAGGTATAGATTTAAGAGGTTACCATTTGGAGTAATTCTCTCCCAAGATATCTTCCAGCGCAAACTTGATGAAGTCTACAGGGGCATTCCAAATGTAATGGGAATAGCCGACGACATCATCGTATGTTGTTCAACTGAACAATAACACGACTACGCCTTCATCGAGATGCTCAAAGCCACCCGTGCACACAATGTTAGCCTAAATTCAGATAAGCTACAGTTCAAGCAGAAGCAAGTTAAATTATTTGGCCACACCTTAACAGAAAAGCGGATCCAGCCAGCGGAAGATAAACTCAAAGCAATCCGCAATATGAGGACTCCATCAAATGTCAAAGAGCTACAAACCCTCCTTGGAATGGTGACATACCTCAATCGATACTCTTCCAAACTGGCCAGCTTGTGACTGCACCGTTGAGAGAGCTGACAAAGCAGCAAGTCCATTTCAGATGGGAACCCTTCCATCAACAGGCATTGGAAAGAATTAAGGAGGAACTTTGCTCTGTTAAAATCCTCTCCTACTATGATCCTCGCCCAACCACACCAACGATTTTACAGTGCGATGCAAGCCAAACAGGGATGGGAGCCTGGCTCAGGCAGATAGACTCTGAAGGCAATGAGAATGTTGTTGCTATGGCCTCTCGGTCTCTCACCAACACGGAATCAAGATATTCAAATATCGAGAGTGAATGTCTAGGTGTCATGTATGGATTGGAAAAGTTTGAATACTACCTTTTGGGAAGACAGGTGATAGTTGAAACCGACCACTCCCCTTGGGAACAGATATTCAAGAAAAACCTTGCTGAAGCTCCATCTCGACTCCAGAGGATGTTACTCAGATGCCTACGATTCAACGCCCAAGTCAAGTACAAGTCAGGGAAATCCATTCCAGTAGCTGATGCCCTGTCACGAGTGTGTTTTAAGAAGATTAATAGCGTCGAAAGTAAAGAAGATAATGATCTTTTACCAAAATGCAGCATCCACTTTATATCCAGCCCTGTCGACCTGACAGCAGTAAAGTTTGCCACTGCCCAAGACATCACCATGAATCTACTGAAAGACACCATTTTTAACGGGTGGCCTCCTTTCAGAAAGCAATGTCCACAAGAGCTGTGGGAGTTTTGGAACTTTAGATGCGACCTTGTACTGGAAGATGGCCTTGTCCTGAAAGGCAACAAGATTATCATTCCGAAATCAATGAGAAATCAAGTTCTACAAGCAATCCATATGGGGCACCAGGGCGAAACCAAATGTATCCTTCTTGCCAAAGAATCTGTGTTCTGGCCAGGAATTTCCAATGATATTAGACAGATGGTGAAAGATTGTGAGCTGTGCAACCACCACCATCCTGCCCAGCCAAAACTACCCATTATGCAGCCAGATCTCCCAACGCGACCATGGGAAAAGCTCGAAACTGATATATTCGAGTTCAACAAGAAGAAGTATTTGATGATTGTTGACTACTATTCCAGGTTCCCGGTGATCAGACTTCTTAGTGATATGATAGCGAACACCATTTGCAACCACTTTACAAGCGTCCTAGCTGAATATGGTTTGCCAGCAAAGATTATCTCTGATTTTTTATCACAGTACATCAGTGAGAAGTTCAAAGCAAAGTGCGAACAGAGTGGAATCACCCTGGCATTTAGTTCCCCATATCACCACCAAGCTAACAGTTTAGCTGAGAAGACAATTGGAACATGCAAGTCTCTCCTAAAGAAAGTAGTAGAGAGCAACAAGTGTCCATACACAGCTCTGTGGATGTATCGTACAACTCCATTGAACAACCAGATGCCATCCCCTTTTGAGTTATTGTTTGGACGAAAACCCCAAATCATGCTCCCAAATACCAGAAGTTTCTTGAAATCTAAACACCCTCAAGACGAAGTTTACCAAGAAGCGAATCAGCAGTGCCAAGTGAAGCAAGCTGAGTTTTACAACAGGAAAGCTGGTAAAGACCGACGAATCCTGAACAATAAGGAACCAGTGTTCGTAAGAGACACCTTAAGAAACACATGGAAACCAGCTGTTGTATTGAACAGACCCCAGCCTACCCAAAGCCCTAGAACTTACTTGGTGGACATCCAGGGTAAAGTTTATCAGAGAACAAGGGAACATTTGAAACCTAGAAGCAAGAATGGAACTCATCAATTTGACAGCGATTCACTACCCAAGATACCAATGGATCCAACATCTAATCCAGCAGATGTACAGCATATATCTCCACCTTTGGCCAGTGCAACTGAATCCAACCGGGACGAGCCAGTGTCATCTTTGCCAGAGTTAGCGAGAGAACCATGTAGCCCAATACAGCAAAGTCCAAAATCCCATGTCGTTGTTGTTAAGGAGGGGAATGTTTCATACCAGCCAAAGATCCAGACTACTAGAGCAGGACGGGTCACAAAAATTCCAGCTAAGTTTAGAAATTAATTTAATAAAACACTTGAAATAGTAGATGAACAATTAACATTGATTTTATTAAAATCCCAAAAAAGATTACAGTTAAGTTTAGAGACCAATTTAATAAATAGTAGAAAATAATAGATGAACAAATAACATTGATTTTACTGGTTAAGATAAAGAGGGGGATGTCATAGTATTGTATTAATTATTTGTTATTGGCTCCCCCCTGGAAACTTCCATATATAGACATGGGATAGGCTGGCACCGAAGCATGTATATTTCACTTCACCTCTTGCTCGAGTTAGAGGTATTTTTGAGCTAGCTAATAATAAAGAGAAACAACTACAACAGTGTTGATATTTTACGCATATCATGACAGCCGCAACTGTCAATTTCACGCAAGGCGATCTTCAGGTGAAATGTTTATATATATATATATGCGAAATGTTTATATATATATATATATATATATATATATACATAAACATACATATACATATACATATACATATAACACGCATACATACATACATGCATATACACACATATATATATATATATATATATATATATATATATATATATATATATATATATATATATATATATATATATATATATATATATATATATATATATATATATATATATATATATTGACTCATTAACTATATCTGAATCCGACGTTCAGTCATTGTTGTTCAATTTGTCACCATTTAAGGCTACTGGTCCTGACGGTATACCAGCTTATATTCCAAAGCGATGTTCTGAAGTAATTGCCCCGTCTTTGACTGCTCTCTTTGAGCTATCTCTTCAGCAGGGTGTTTTCCCTTCGGAATGGAAATCTGCAAATGTCGTGCCCATACCCAAGAAAGGCGACGCTCATGAGGCCACAAACTACAGACCAGTTTCATTATTATCCCAAGTCTCCAAAGTTCTAGAACGTCTAATTTTCAATCAGGTTTATTCTTTTGTTAATAACTCTTTGAATGACCTTCAACACGGCTTTTGTTGCCATAGGTCATGTGTTACTCAACTTTTGAATGTGCTTCACGACCTTGGTCATACTCTTGATTCTGGTAAGGAAATTGACATGGTTTATCTTGACTTTGCTAAAGCGTTTGGCTCTGTGTCCCATAGCAAACTCTTGTTCAAACTTAAATCGTTTGGAATCTCTGGTCCACTTCTTAACTGGTTTGCCGATTACCTTCGTGATCGCAAACAGTGTGTTGTCGTTGAAGGAGTTTCCTCATCCTTTCTTAGTGTTACCTCTGGTGTGCCACAAGGTAGTGTAATAGGTCCTCTCCTATTCATACTTTATGTGAACGACCTTCCGGAGGTAACCAAGAATAGTACTGTTGCGCTTTTTGCTGATGACAGCAAATGTTATCGTGCTATACAATCACCAGATGATCGAGATCTCCTCCAGCTTGACCTGGACGCTATGTCCAACTGGTCGCTGTCCTGGCAATTAAAATTTAATGTCTCAAAGACGCTTTTACTCAGGATATCCCGCAAACGCAACCCTCCAACTCATTCCTACTTTCTTAACAACGAACCAGTCAAGAGCATAACTAGCCAAGCAGACTTAGGTGTGGTTATCAGCAATGACCTAAAGTGGTCCCCACACATAGCCAGCTGCACTACAAAAGCCAATCGTATGCTTGGTTTTCTCAACAGAAATTGTACCCAAATGACTGATATTCGTTGCCGCAGGCTTCTTTTTCTTGCTCTCGTCCGTTCTCATCTGTCTTATGGTAGTGAAATCTGGGCACCTCAAGGATCGTCACGCGATCTTGCGATCCTCGAGGGTGTTCAAAGACGTGCTAGCAAATTCATCCTTCAGGATTATGAGGTCATATCCTGAACGTCTTAAGAAGCTTAATTTACTTCCGATATCCTACTGGCTTGAACTAAAATATCTCGTTTTCTTTTTTAAATGTAAACAAGGCCTCTTCGACCTAGACATCTCCTCTTTCGTCACTTTTTCTTCTCAAAGCACGTCTCGCACGCGTTCAAATAAGGACAACTTGCTTCAAGTCAACCATTGCAGGACGTCTCTCTATAGGAACTCTTTTTTCAACCGAATGGGCAAATACGATTTATTAATGAAGTACAATATAATACAAAGATAAAAATATTGTTAATAAAAGGGCTCATAAAAAAAGTGTCAAGAAACAAGATTATTAAAACAATTGTTCAAAAACAAAATAATGTTTAAAAAAACAGTACGTGATCCCCTTAAACATAGAAGGGAAGATCTAATTAAACAAAAAGAAAGTTTTGTGCGTATCCGAGACATGACAATTGAGTATGGCTTGTCCTGCTTCTCTGCAATCTTCAAGGCAAGTAACTTGTGGAATCTTGTACATTCCTTGACCATTGCTCCATTGAATCCAAAAACCAGGGGCGTGAAAGCTCCGTGCTCGATTTCTAATACTCTTCTGTTGTACGCTCTCTTCTTTTCGTGTTCGTGTTTCAGGAGTACTTTCTCTGTAGGTTGTGATTTGTTTGATTCTGCATTGAGATGTACAATTCTAACATCAAAAAAGGCGACTTGACCTTGCCTATAAAAGCCTCTGGCTTTAACGTCGAGCCTTAAATCATCTTCGATTGTCATGGATGATCTTAATTCAAAAGTTTCTCCGGTGACAGGAATCAATCTTGGTTCAATAGCGACATCTTTGCAAACTTCAGAAAGAAGGGAGGCTTCCAAATTTCTAACATTATCATGACGGGCATGAATGAAGCCACCCTTTTTACAATCCATCGCATGAGTCAGATTGAACTGCTTACCCACATGGGCAAAAGCTTGGAAGATTTGAGATACATTTATCATATCTCATGGCGAGAGCATCGCGGAATTCTTCTTTATTCAAAACGTACCCTTCATCTTCCAAAGGGAGCACGTTCAGCCAACCGGAAGCACCTTTGTCTCGAGCAAGTGAGATAGTCCTTAATTGTTCCTGGGACAAACGTTGGTCTAGGGTATCGGCTGTATTCTTTAATCTTGTTGTTCGTAGAATCTTCAAGGATGATCTTGTATTTTCCAAGACTTGTTCGTCTGGAACCAAGGAATTTGATTGTTGAATAATTAAATCAACAAGTTGCGTACTGAGCGTTTTCGAATTTTCAAGTTCAAAAGCAGACTCATTTTGAAAACAGGGAATACCAAGGCCACCATGACACGTTGGGAGAGCAATGATTTCCCTGTCCAAATCTGAGATTCCTTGATCAAAGAGGGTAGGCAACACATTTTCGGCAATTACTTCTTCAACTCATGGCTGGAGTAGGTCGGAGATATCAGAGATAGTTCTTAAATAGCACATAAATGTATGCCTAAAACCACGAACGAATGCACAATATGCGGCTTGAGGTTGCGATTTGGCGATCATACTGAGTTTTTCTAATTCATTGCACCATACCGAAACATGGTTAGCAACAAATTCTTCTTTAAAGGAAGAAGAACCAATAACTGCTCCAAGTAGACTGTGCCCTTCAGTTGTGATCCGGATGTCAAGATCTTTAAACAGCTCAGCGGCCCTCGATAGATCAGACGAATCCTTCAGGATAAGCCATGATCTACTTGGGTTAACGATGTAGCCAAACTTTGCGCCGTCAATTATTAGGCGATTTAAGAAAATCAGCAAGGAATGAAGATTCCCAGCCGCAGTCGCATCGTCGGCATACCAAACCTGTTTTACAGATTCCACCTCGACCCTTAAAGAGTAGACTAGAATCGAAATAGACACCGCGTAGAAAGGCATGGCAAGAGGATCTCCCTGAGTGGTACCTTCTTGTGATAACAGCTCTCCACCACCGGCTAGGAATAATCTTGATGGGATCTGGTAGGTATTAATTAATACAATTGCCGCTCTAGGACACATGATCAAAAAGTTATGAAGCGCTACCCGTCGGTTCAAACAGTTAAACGCATTTGACGCATCGATAAGTAGAACACCCTTCGTATTATCTTCTTCAAAAATGGATTGCATGGCGTGAATGGCTGCTTCGGCACCAGCTATATGGCCAGCGCAAACCTGGATTGGCCCATATGCTTCTTTAAAATCATTCTTTAAATCACTGGCTAGAACTTTCCCAACCAAACGGCGAAGAATCTCACCTACTCCAATAGGTCTAATACCAGGTGCTTTATCGATTGGAATTAGCCGGTTGGCCGCCCGCCACATATGTTTCCAAACAGGAAGGATCCAGGCTTTCGGTGGCTAGGCGGTTGGCAAAGGAGGCGATTTGTTCCCGAAGATCTTTACCTTCTCTTTTAAATTGGTTTGAACAAAGGATACGAATAAATGAATTTGCATCAATGCCCGAGGGACCAGCGGAGCCCTTCAAAGTTTTTGCAAAGGCTAGAATTTTTTGCTCATCAACTTGAAATCTGATAACTCGAAGATCTATAATTGGGCCAAATAGAAGACTATCTGGTTGTATAACAGCAGGAAATGGATGTTTCTCGCGTAAAGCATCTAGGACTTCATCTGACAGCGGAAGGACCCCACCGTTATTCTCATCACTGAGAAAACGTAGAGTCGCATGCGTTTTACCTTGAAGCATCAATTTGGCAAAGGTTATAGACACGTTTCCTTTAGACTTCCTTGGCTTCAAATTTCGTTGTATTTCTCGACATTCATTAAGCAGACGATCAAATTCCCCATTCGTAAATAGTTCAATACGACGAAGAAGAACCGAAGCATTTTCTTTGGCTTTCGAATGAGGAGAATTTCTTTGAAGAAGAATCATGGGTAGGGTCATAAATACTTTCATTGCGATGCCCATAAAACCATCTTTATTATTGAATCTTGCCAGCCACTCCGTCTGTAATTTAATAAAGGCTTTACCTGCCTTGTCGGAAGGCAATTTGAAAATATTCCTTTGCCAGTGAACCGCATCGTCGTAAGTTTGGTTGATAAATTCACAAAAGGCCACACCGTCGCTTGAGTAGATCTTCCTATTTAAAGGACAGTTAATCTGCTCATAGCCAGGTAGATCAGGTATAAAAGAAGCCCCCTCTTTATCAAGGCAGATATCAGCAATCGCCTTACAGGTAAAATCACACTTCCCACCTTCGACTTGACCGGCACTAACGTCAGTCGCTATTGCATTTTGTAGTCTTTGACGAAGCTCGTTCTTCCTACCAGACTTCTTTAAACCTCTTTGTCCAAGAAGTTCCTTCAATTCGATAACCTTTAACTCATCAAGTTTCTTTCCAAAGAAAGAAATCACTTGGTCTTCACCTGACGGCTCAGACCCACCTGCCTCCTCCGCCATGTTTATTAAAATGCAGAAGGACTCAATATATCACACTCAATCGAATAATTTCACAGAATACGTCATAACAGCAACCATATAAGCAATACCAATTTAAACAACGATTTACTCCAAGCACACTGCAGTGAAAAATGAAATTTTTCAACCGAATTGTCCTTCTCTGGAATAATCTCTCTCCTGCAACCATTCGTAATAGTTCATCCGTTTCCTCCTTCAAACACAGACTAACTGTTTACTACTCTTCTCTACTACACTCATCTTTCGATGTTAACAGAATGCGCACTTGGAAAACCTTCTGTTCTAAGTGCCGCTCTTTCAACTTAAGCTGTTGTTCCTAATTCGTCATGTCTTCTGTAAACTGTATATTTGTTCTGGTCTTTATTTTATGTATGTTATGTTTGTTTTCATTAAGGTCGGTCTTCACATGGGACTACTCAATCATGTCCTGTTGACCTTACCTTCAACCATATATTTAGTTATTCAAAATTTTCTCTAATTTAATACTTTTAATTATTTCGCATTTATATATGGTTGTAAAGTTAATAAATAAATAAATAAATATACATATATATATATATATATATATATATATATATATATATATATATATATATATATATATATATATATATATATATATATATATATATATATAGGTAATATTTGACATTTCACTCGATCAAACTACATGTTGAAAGAATTTATGGTGAAGGAAAATTTCGAGTGTTGGAATACATATCATATATATATGTATATATCATATAATATATATAGAAAGGAAAATTTCGAGTGTTGGAATACATACATTTTAAGACCAAACCGGGACCAGTTGCAAAAAATGCAACTTAGCGGCCTTCCGGTAGGAATTGAACGCGCGACCCTGCGATTGCTAGTGCAGCGCTCTGACCACTGAGCTACGGAAGCCGTGGCCGTGAGCCTAGTCACGAGTTCTGTATATATGGTGGTAATGCCGGGATAAGATTCTGGGTATATTATACTGTAATATTTGGCATTTCACTCGATCAAACTACATGTTGAAAGGATTTATGGTGAAGGAAAATTTCGAGTGTTGGAATACATACATTTTAAGACCAAACCGGGACCAGTTGCGAAAAATGCAACTTAGCGGCCTTCCGGTAGGAATTGAACCCGCGACCCTGCGATTGCTAGTGCAGCGCTCTGACCACTGAGCTACGGAAGCCGTGGCCGAGAGCCTAGTCACGAGTTCTGTGTATATGGTGGTAATGCCGGGATAAGATTCTGGGTATATTATAGGTAATATTTGGCATTTCACTCGATCAAACTACATGTTGAAAGGATTTATGGTGAAGGAAAATTTCGAGTGTTGAAATACATACATTTTAAGACCAAACCGGGACCAGTTGCGAAAAATGCAACTTAGCGGCCTTCCGGTATAGGAATTGAACCCGCGACCCTGCGATTGCTAGTGCAGCGCTCTGACCACTGAGCTACGGAAGCCGTGGCCGAGAGCCTATAGTCACGAGTTCTGTATATATGGTGGTAATGCCGGGATAAGATTCTGGGTATATTATAGGTAATATTTGGCATTTCACTCGAACAAACTACATGTTGAAAGGATTTATGGTGAAGGAAAATTTCGAGTGTTGGAATACATACATTTTAAGACCAAACCGGGACCAGTTGCGAAAAATGCAGCTTAGCGGCCTTCCGGTAGGAAACTGAGCTACGGAAGCCGTGGCCGAGAGCCTAGTCACGAGTTCTGTATATATTGGTAATGCCGGGATAAGATTCTGGGTATATTATAGGTAATATTTGGCATTTCACTCGATCAAACTACATGTTGAAAGGATTTATGGTGAAGGAAAATTTCGAGTGTTGGAATACATACATTTTAAGACCAAACCGGGACCAGTTGCGAAAAATGCAACTTAGCGGCCATCCGGTAGGAATTGAACCCGCGACCCTGCGATTGCTAGTGCAGCGCTCTGACCACTGAGGATAAGATTCTGGGTATATTATAGGTAATATTAGATGATCGAGTGATCGACTTTTATATATAAAAGTCTATAACAACTCAGTGTGCATTGCGCACTTTTACTGGCTAAAATGATAAAACATAATTGCAGTGTCTGGCAATTTGACTGTGATTGACTGTGATGATGTATCATATATATATATATATATATATATATATATATATATATATATATATATATATATATATATATATATATATATATATATATATATATATATATATATATATATATATATATATATATATATATATATATATATATATATATATATATATATATATATATATAGATAATTATGTTATGTATCTTAGATGTGCAACATAACTAAATAAAAATCAGTTACTTTATATATTGATTATAAATAACGCTGCCAGAATACTGTAGATTCCAATCTGCAAATTTATTCTTATACGTATAGGATTATATTTATTTGTTTTATTACTTACGTTTCGTACAATGAATATCCGGTACGCATCTTGAAATACAACTTGTAATGCGCTGGAAAAATGCTTTGAATTTGGGCCAGAAGATGGGAGTGGTGATTGTGTAGATCATTGGGTTAATGGCGGAGTTGATGGGGACAACGCAAATTGAAAACCAAGAGTACAGGTAATTTTTTGTATCACTAACAACTCCAGCAAGAGAAGTTAGCAGAAGAATGCCAATTGGAAACCAACATAGGATGTCAGTAAAGACAATGGCAGCGTATCTGCCGAGCATTTTTGGCTCATCTTTGATACGTTGCTCATTGTTGGTATTTCTAGCAGAGACGTAGGCCGCATAAAACATTGAGATGTAGGCCCAAAACATATAACAGGCAATCACGAAATTGAGTACGCCAAAAATAGCAAGGCAATACTCCCAGCCAGGAGCCATTTCACCAGGTAGTTGCAGTGGCAAGCACAGTGAATTTGTACCATAGAACGCTTCGCCTTTTTCTTTGTTGAAAAAGTAGTCCTGCACAACTGCTGGTATGATAGAGATGACAAGAGATACCATCCAGATGGAGTGCCACAATTATCCAAGCTGTGCGACGCTTCATTGGAGTGTGTAACAATTGATGGACTACGGCTCCACGACGGTCGTGTGTTATTACTGCCAATGTGAAAACACACAATTGACTAGACAACAGTGACAAGACCCCGAATGCACGGCAACCTACACTTGAACGCCACTCTTGGTCGTGAAGATAGTAGTCACCTTCCCAGACAACACTTCTGTATAGAACGCCGGCAAGATATATTCCCATGAGGAAGTCACCAATGTTAAGGTTGTGGATGAGGAGACTTTGTACGTAATTATTATCTTCATAAAAGACTCTTAAGATCAAGGCCATCACATTACCAAACAAGATGCCCCCGAGGACCACCCACACGGTATATCGTAGTTTCGGATGCTTTATCATGTTGCCACAATCCGATATGGTATTTTCTGGCGAAATGCAATTGATATTGCGACGCATTGTGTCAACATAACAACAATGATAGAAGTCTGAGGTTTTTCTATACAAATGTATGAAAACAAAAGTTTTAGTTTAAATTTGATATACATAACAACGATGCATATAATTAGTTTAAAAACTGCAAGGAAATAATTCCATCCTCACAAATATCACCTAAAAATTTCCACCGAATTCGCCACAAAATCTCATTTAAACTATTATTGGTGATTCTCCATATGCTGTTAACGAGACGTGATATAAAATTGTTGTGCTAGGTTAACAGGGAAGCAAGCTGGGGTAGATCAAATTAAGTGCTAATAGTAAGAAGTGTAACCAGGGTATATCAGTATCAAGCATTTACATCTTCCCCGTATATAATGTCATCAGCAACCCAGTGAGGGTATAAATACGTGTACAGCTGGAATTCATATTGATCACCCCTGACGACGAGACGAGGTATGAGCTTCGAAACTATGGGTCGAGAATGGCAGGAACCGAAGTCTTTTCGCGAAGATAATTTCCAGCAGAAAAAATGCATAATTTTAAATCGTTGACGTTTTGACTAATCTACTTGGCTTTATTAAAACAATATATAAAATAATAGAATCAACCACAAAAAAACCAATGACTAACATTTTTTTTGGCTACGCAAGCCAATCACAAAACCTTATCATTTTATGTATACGTACTTACCAATATACTTAACTTACACAAAAATAGAAGTGATAAAGTGAGAACAGGAAATGGAGTAGAAAGACAAGGTGACTTAGGTAGTTTAAAAAAAGGTAGTTTAACATTTTTTAGAAATAAATATTTGTCGCCCTATAATTGTTGCTTTAGTTCTTTTATTATATACGTACTGTCATATACTAAATAAGCAAGAGCAAGATAAATTTCGTTCTTACTCGGTTAATTCGATACTGATTGGTCATACGATGTTCTCGCTAGTGAATAAAATCGTCTGGCCAATGAGAGGCCCCATACGATATTTTTCACCAACAGAGCTTAAAATGGCGTCCTGTTTTGCAGACCTAGATGTGTCGGTATAAGAATTCTTTGATAACCAAGAAAATGAAAATACAAATAATACTCTGAAAAGTCTGTCTTTATTGACGAAATTCCTAAACCTAAGAGAAATGAGAAGCATTGAGGATATCCCTCACACCGAACTGAACGTTTACATTACCTTCGGGAGTTTATAATCACAGGTCGTACAAAAGAAAACAAAAAATATGAGCCGAACTCTTTACGTTCAATGATAGCAAGCTTCGAAAGGCTGGAAACATCTGAAGAAGATGAAGTATGGATTTAGGATCATGAAAGACCTTCAATTTGAAAAAACTCGCAAAGTCTTGCCCTCAAAACAGAAATATCTCAAGCAACAATGAAAGGTATTTCCGCTGCTCTCGACGACGAAATGAGACTTCTGTATGGAAAGGAACTATTAGGCTGTGCAAGTCCTGAAACACTTTTGAAAACCATTTGGTTCAATAACGCCATTCACTTTCGACAGAAGAATACCTGGAATACAATGGCAGGCAAACAAAAACACGCTCGGGCGAAAACTCGAGATTTCAGAAAAATTACACTAGAAATGTTTTCTGTGCCTGAAAGCGACAGGGATCCCGTTGCTGCCTATAAGTTGTATGCAGATACAAAGCGAACCTTTGTTTAAAAAATCTGTAGTTAGGGTTAATAAACTTAACTCACTGATGAAGAAAATGGCAGAAAAAGCTGGACTTGGATCAAAATTCAAAAATCACAGCGGGCGAAAAACTACGATGCAGACTTTAACGGACACGAACTTTCCTCCGACAGAAATATTAAATTGTCAGGTCACAAAAACTTACAAAGCGTTGCTCATTGCTCTAATGTTAATGAAAGACAGCGAATGGAAATTTCGCGAAGCCTGAGTGAGATAACAACTGGAAACGTAATTCGATCGACTGGTTCGTTCGGTCGGGAAATAGTCAATGAAAGAAGAAAGAGCACAATGGTGGTTCATTGGACGACTCACAATCAGACGGAAAAAATGAATAACAAGAGCTGTTCTTGTTTTCCGGTGGTGATACACGGAGGGAAAATACATATATCGATAAACACTGAATCAATCTCCAACTTTGACAAGCAACGACAGCCCTTCTCCAAACAATTAAAAATTGTTAGTGATTCTGAATCTGATTAAACCGTTTTTTTCAGTATTTATCTTATAAATAAGACTTTAGTGTTTATGGTTGTTAATACACTCTGTTTAAAAGTTGACTTTTAGAGAATGCCTATAAATTATTTTTATTTGCTGTTAAATATTACCTTTTATTACATTGTTTACCAATTTTAAAATGTTCTACTAGTTGCGTATAAGAAATGTCTCATTCACACTTTTCTATTTCGGTATTTCAAATTATGCACCTCATACATTACTTTTCATAACGAAATAGAAAAAATTTAGAAACCATTTTGTGAAAAATGGATACCCTCATAAATTAACTAGAAATACGTGTACGCAACAACCCCTCGCACGCCGTCAAAGCGTAGTGCTCAGTTATTTTACTTAAAAATTGATTTGCCTATCGAATGGACTTACAGTAGCTACCATGTGTCTCTGAGAGCCTTTAAACTATCAAGCTTGTGTTGTTCTGAATTTCATTGTTTCATAATTAGACATCAAACTAAATAACCAAATAACTCAAAGTGTTTACTTTTTGGGCGCAATTATATACCTGCACTGATTATAAGATTTGTAAATAAGATTTGTAAATACGATTTGATATGTAAAGGCCGGATCCTCACTGTGATGTCACACTGTATAATAACTTACTCATGAAAAAGCATGTATATATATTTTTGGGATTATTAAATCAAAGCACTCAAAACGTAAGTAACTTCGTATGTTTTGTATCATGGGATTACACTTTCGTAATTTTGTTACCGATAATCCCAAAACTGTATATATGCAGGCTTCTTCAATAAGTCATTATGCAGCGTGATGTCAAAGTGAGGACATTTACATATCAAACAAATCTGAATATCTAAAGATCTAAGTGAGATTATGGAAGTAAATGCCAATCTTTATAATTAATTATAGTTCTTTCAAGTAAGAGAGTTTATTTCAAACTGAATTTTTCACTCTATATAATATATTAAACACTTTAAGTCTTCTCGTATTAATACTACCATCGGTCCGATCACCGCTAGGAAATATATATAGCTGCGTAAGACGCCAATATATAGCAATATAAAATATAGCTGCATAAGATTATTGGTAAATATTTTATTCCACTGGAAGACCTCTATTGCTATCATAATATTAATTAACACATGCCATATTTATTCCAATAGTAATTAACACAATGCTAGCCTATGCAACAGAGCACAACATTATGTATTATCTAAATTATATCAGTTCTTTTTTACCCATTCAGGATGACATGCCCTTTACCTGCTTATGCATTATTGCAAGTGGGCTGACACATGTTCAATCCCTAACATTTCCCCCTAACACAGTGAGATGTATACATCAACCTACCAATCATAAAATACTGTACAATCCCACTTATAAGGCCCCTAGTTATTGGCCCCCTGTTTGTCAACAGAAAACATCTTCTGATTCAATATAAGGTATTAATTAAGCCCACGCAGATATAAGCCCAGCATTGCTTTCTCATCAGCACCTTTCCTCACAAAATGACAAAAATTCAGAGAATAGAAGTAAATAATCGTAGATAAAAAGTTATGGCAGCATTCTGTATCTCACTACTGACAATTAATCATTTTGAGGCTGCTACATAACGTGTGTAGCAGGTTTTGCTATATATAATACAGGGCATCATTTTTTCACATTATTATAAATTCTAGTTAATATTTGTTACTGTTCTTACATTTTTCTTAATTGTCTATTAAGCAAAAACTTGAGTAAAAAAGTGCCAACAGTTTGCCTGTTATGCATTTTGAAACATTTTTCTATACCGTTTATAATCTCTCCCACTCAAAACCCCTTTGGAAGTAAGTTGTATAATCCCAGGGCATAAACAGATTCTACGGTATATATATGTTCAGGTTTATAAACATATCTTAAAAAAAAACTCTGAAAACTAAGCAAATCTTAGTTTTTAATGTATCGGGACCCTGCTCCTTTATCAAAACGACACATTAGTTACAAAAGTGAAGCCCTATTTATTACAGATTACAAGATAATGATATTCAAAAGTCTCTCAGGTTCAGTTCCATGGGAATAAAGCTGTTTAATTTATATGTCCAGAATCATATTTTATTGTCCCAATTTAAACAAAATGCTCATATAAATGCTCTCCTGGTGCATGCCCAATTAGAAAATGGCTTTACCCACAAACAACGTTATAGTGCTGTTTTGGGCTGCTGACCTCAAACTTATAAAAAAGGTCTACTCCAATCTTGATATCCTCACAAAAAAGTTTATTAATCCCTCAAGCTAGCTTGCTGATACATACCTCCCGCGTGGGGGTCTCGCAAACCTAACCCCCCAGAGGAAGGTCTGCTTCTCAAGCGGCAAAATTCCGTACTGATGACGTAGCCGTGACAGAATTTCGTCACAGCATGCGATTGGATAATCCATATAATTAATTCAAACATTCTGCATTAATTTCAAAACAATGGAAGACAACGTACTTTCTTCATGCCACGATCTTTCTTTGGCAGTTTTTGTGGAGTGTATACAAACTTTTTATCCTAGGTTTATATAACTACATGTACTTTGACAGATCATCGGTTTGAATCGCTCTATAGTTTTGTTCGTGGAAGCGATGTATTTGTCAACTTACCAAGCGGTTCAGGAAAATCGATGGTGTTCTATGGCGCCCATTGTGTGTTCCTGGTTGGCATCAAAATATGTTTCTTCTAATCTCTGGATTGTTGATGGAATTATAACTATCATAAGCCCATTAACAGCCCTAATGGAAGATCAAAGCTTCGACTCTTGGGATTTAAAGCGGCTTCCGTAAGTGGAACAAAAGATGAGCAGCTATAAACGATGTGGAAGATGGCAAGTTAACGTACGTTTTTTTATCACTCGAGTTAGCACTAGAATCAGAGCGATGGCGCTCTATGCTGACAAGTGAAACATATTCGCAGCGACTTATTGGCATTGAAGTAGACGAAGTGCGTTGTGTAATTGTATGGGGTCTTTCGAATTCAAATGCTAATAAGACTGCCTTTCGACGATGGTTTAGCAGATTAAATGAAATTAGATCTCTAGTAAGAAAAGGAGTGAACTTTTAGCTTTTAACAGCAACAGCCAGTAGGACAACAAGGGAGAAAATTTTCGAACTTTTAGATCTGGATTCTCCAAAAGTTATAACAGAAAGCCCAAATAAAGAGAACATCCTCTACTCAGTTGACAAGTTGGACAGGAATGTTAAAATAATCGAAAACTTCCGCGGGCTTGATACAGAAATTAAAAGCGTAGGTAAAAATACAACTAGATGTATAATTTTTTGCCAGACGATCAAACAGTGCTCTATTTTGTATCGCTCATTTGAATATGAACTTCGGCAGTCAATGTACTGTAGGAAAAACGACTGGTCGATATGATGCACGCTGGGAGCCCAGATAGTGCAAAGGCACATGTTCTAAATCAATTTTCTATTCCAGATTCTCATTTAAGGATCTTAATTGCAACTTTTTTGGGAGTGGATTGCAAAGGGGTTAACAGAAAATTCACTTTGGACCTCCCAAAACAGTCGAAGCTTACCTGCAAGAAAGTGGACGCTGTGGTAGAAAAGGAGAACCAAGTGATGCAATATTATTGTATGACATTATAACAATTAGAGCTGCTGATGATAACATGAGAGAATATATCAAAGGAAATTCTTGCTGCAGAAATATAATCCTTAAACATTTAATCCTTAGACAGTCCAACAACATCCTCGGTTTCTGTGAATCGATTCGCTACTACAGTATAAATCACATATGTCATATAAGGGTATATATTTTGACGGAGATAAGCCCATGTATAGTATAAAGAGTTGCGTTTGTTGCTGGCCAAGATTTACAACGATGATCGGAAGTTGCTACTCTGTTGGGCCCTGTTAGTTTGTTCGACTAGCTGATGATAGTTGCAAGCGTTAGCAAAACAGTGCTTCAAAAATCCAAAGGAACGCCGTGAGAGTCATCCCGGTAGGCGGGGTGAAAATGTTACCATATATATGAACGCAGGGAATATTTCGTCTTGCTTCAGACCGGGATCATATGAACACCACCTTGAACGACTTAATTGTTTTGACCTTTAAATACTCACAATGTGGTGAGGTTATTGAGTGTCTTCAAGAAATTCCAGTTAATATTTCTTATTCTCGTCCAGTGTAGACTGGTAATATCTCTATTCAAAAAAAAAGTACCACGGGATTTAACAACTGTAATAACATGATCGCCTCGGATTCTTTTGTTCTCCGAGGGAATGTAAATCTAGTATTCCCCTCATTGCTCATGCAAGAGGGAATTTTTTCCTTTTTCTTCTAAATTTCCCGCGTACATATGATATGGCAAGCGCGAAATTTAGTGGAAGGCAACGGATTTCTTTGTCTACTAATTTTCCCTTCTTAACATGCACGGGAAAATTAGTAGACAAAGAAATCCTTTGCTTTCCACTAAACAGTAAATTTGCCGTCAGTAAGGTTCTCAAAGTTTTCCTCGGCGATCATACTTTCGCCCTCGGACTTTCACAAATCTTCCCGCGGCTGCGGGGAAATTTAATCGCTAATTTCCCTATAATTACCATTTATTTAATAAATTAATAGAATATAGATCCATTCTAACATATCTAATATAATGCCGCTTCTGATTGGCTGTCGTGCATACATACATTCATTTTAAAATTGTTTGATCAATTCCTCTACGAAGATTTGATTATATATATATATAATATATATATATATATATATATATATATATATATATATATATATATATATATATATATATAAGTATGTTGATAAAAATTATCAGGTTCAAAGTCATATGCATAGGATAGAGTGCTCAATGCGTAAACGCAGAGCGAAATAACAAACAAAGTGAAAAACACTGATTACTTCATTGAAGTTTATTCACAACAAACTTGTTTCGTATGACAATCCGAAGCTTGCCACACTCATCAGGTGAATCACCTGATGAGTGTGGCAAGCTTCGGATTGTCATACGAAACAAGTTTGTTGTGAATAAAGTTCAATGAAGTAATCAGTGTTTTCACTTTGTTTGTTATATATATATATATATATATATATATATATATATATATATATTATATATATATATATATATATATATATATATATATATATATATATATATATATATATATAATATATATATATATATATATATATATATATATATATATATATATATATATATATATATAGTGAAAGTGGTCTTACCTCAAAATGATAAAAGCCACAACTGTCAGTTTCACGCAAGGCGATCTTCAGGCGATATATATATATATATAATATATATATATATATATATATATATATATATATATATATATATATATATATATATATATATATATATTATATATATATATATATATATATATATATTATATAGTATATATATATATATATATATATATATATATATATATATATATATATATATATATATATATATATATATATATATATACGTGTAGGTTTTGGTCTACGAAATGCAAAGAGTGCTCAACAACATATAGTTAGAGCAAATAATAGATTTTCGCTTACCTCAAAACTGGTCTGCTACAACTTGTTTCATCTGTAAAAGAATCTTCAGGCCTGAAGATTCTTTTACAGATGAAACAAGTTGTAGCAGACCAGTTTTGAGGTAAGCGAAAATCTATATATATATATATAATATATATATATATATATATATATATATATATATATATATATATATATATATATATATATATATATATTATTTGCTAATATTTTTTTATCTTTTAATGAAGGTTGTTGCTTGGAAAACTGTCCTCCTGAGTTTAAACCCTTGTTTTATCGTCGATATGTTGACGATTGTTTTATTGTATTTCGTTGTTCTTAGATTATCTAAATTCACGTCACAGTAATATCAAGTTTACTATAGTGAGCTAGAGGTGAACAAAACTCTTCCCTTTTTACATGTCTCTATAGATCGTACCGATGGCTTTTCCACTTCCGCGTATATCGTAAGCCTACATTTACGGAACTTTTCACTAATTTTGATAGTTTTATTCCTTTATCTTTTAAACGTGGGCTAATCTACACGTTGCTTGATCGTTATTTTAAGATTTGTACATACAACCATATTTTTCATTCGGAAGTCATTGAGCTTAAAGGTTTCCTTGTTAACAATGGTTACCCTGCTGTTTTTTTCGACCGTTGTCTTAGCGTTTTTCTTGATAAGGTTTTTTCTGCAACTGCATGTCAGTAATATTACTGTCCCTAAGCGTGTTATATATTTTTGCCTTCCATTTACCGGTACTTATACACTGGAAATTCGTACCAAACTTATCAAACTTTTTAATTCTTGTTTCCCACAAAAGACCTTCGTGTCATCTTTAAACCGAACTTACGCTTGACAAGTTTCTTTCCGTTTAAGGACCGGACTCCCAAGTTACCGAGATCGCATGTTGTTTATCAATATAAGTGTCAATGTTGCGGAGCATTGTATTTTGGGTAAACGCGCCGTCATTTACACACGCGCATCTCCGAACACATGGGAGTCTCGGCTTTAGCGCGCAAGAAACTGTCTCAGCATTCACTTTCTAACATACGATGTCACTCTAACGAAACTTTCCACCCCAATTCTTTTGATGACTTTTCTGTTCTTTCTTTGTGTAATTCAACGTTTGAATTACTAATCAGAGAAAGTTTACTCATTTCTAAATTTAAACCATGCACCAACGGAAACATCAGTCCCGTTCCGCTTTCTTTGTTTCGACTCTGTTTTGATTGGCTTATTAAAACTGTAAATATATTTAAATAATAATTTTCACATCTTGTATTAATCCACTTTGAGAATGTTGCGCGTTGGCAACGAACAATAAGGATTTATTTCTAAGGATTTATGGTGAAGGAAAATTTCGATAGTTGGAATATATACATTTTATGACCAAACCGGGACCAGTTGCGATAAATGCAACTTCAAGGCGTTGCGGCTGGAATTGAACCCGCGACCCTGCGATGCTTGTTCAGTGCTCTGACCACTGAGCTATTATATATTACCTGTATATATTCTGAGCTATATTACCAGAATCTTATCCCGGAATTACCACCACTATACTGTATATACAGAACTCCAAAACATATCTATGGAAGAGTTGGTCAAATGTATAAATGGATTTAAGAACGGAAAGCCGGCTAGATTAGACAACATACCAATTGAAGTATGAAAAGTGGTGCCTTGAATGCAGAACTGCTTGAAGTATGTAACAAGACCTTTTATGGGGACAGACCAGATATCTGGGTTAGAAGTGGAATTGTACCTACACCAAAGAAGGGAGATCTAGGGACCACAGATAACTACCGCGGCATCTCGTTAACGGTCACAAGCAGCAAAAATGTTCAACAAGATACTACTTGATCGGATACGACTATACACATATTGTGCTGGTAGGTCAACGCTGTCACAAATACGCATCTTGAGGCGACTATAGTAGAAGGGATAAAACAAAGCAACTACCTGCAGTATTTACGTTTGTAGATTTTAGCAAGGCATTTGATTCGATACATAGAGTGAAATTGATGGAGATCTTGAAGGCATATGGGACACTAGCAAATATAGTAGATGCTATTTGGATACTATTACTATATACCAGGACACTGAAGCACAGGTAATAAAACGAGATGGAGACACAGACTTCTTTAATATACTCACAGGCGTTTTAACAGGGTGATACACTAGCACCATACTTGTTTATTATTGCCTTGGATTACGCACTCCGTGAAGCAACTATAGAGAATCACAGACTGGGTTCACTTTAACCACTCGTCAGAGTGCTCGCCACCCAGCTATATATACATAACTGATACTGATTTTGCGGATGACCTTGCCTTGCTTTCAAACCATCTCCAACAGGCACAACTTCTCTTGTTGAAATTAAAGAGAGCAGCAGAAACAGTAGGTTTGCATGTAAACTACAAGAAAACCGAATATATGCTAAACAACCAACCAGAACGCGATCTATTCACATTAGAAGGAAACAAGCTAAAGCTAGTAGACAACTTTAAATATATCGGTTCGTGGATACAATCCAGTGAAAAAGATATGGAAATTAGGATCGCTCAAGCCTGGAGTGCACTGAACAAAATGGATAAAGTCTGGATATCGAACCATGAGAACCACCTCAAAGTAAACTTTTTCCGAGCCACAGTCGAAAGTGTACTGTTATACGGGGCTGAAAGCTGGACTTTGACAAAGAAAATGAGTGATAGATTCATGGATGGTACGTATACAAGGATGCTCAGGGCTGTACTTGGAGTATCTTGGAAAGACTACAAAACAAACAAAGAGTTGTACGGAAAGATGCAAAGAGTATCGGATTCACTGCGTATCAGAAGACTTCGATTCATTGGACACAGTTGGAGAAGAAAATATGAGCTCGTCAGCAAGGTACTTCTCTGGGAGTCGAAGCATGGCAAAAGGAAACAAGGAAGACCAGCAACAACATATGTAGACCAATTAAGAAACGATACTGGTTTGTCGACGGAAGAACTGAAGGTAATGATGGAAAATAGAGAAGAATGGAGGAAGATAGTTAATGAAGCTCGAGTTCGCTCGAACTAAGAAGAAGAAGAAGAAGAAGAAGAAGAAGAAGAAGAAGAAGAAGAAGCTAAGGCTATTAGATGTTCCTATAGTCAGATAAAATTCTTTAGATTCAATAGGTGATCCACTATAGGCATGTGCAATATCCGAAACTCTTGCCTTGCACGCAGCGAAAACCTCTTCATTTTGAGCAGTCAGATTTTCCAGTTGTGACCAAAGAATCTCAAATTCGCTAAAGATAGTTTCGCGTTTTATTTTAGATTCCGGAATTGCAAAGTTTAAACCTTTAGACAACATTGAGAAAGCTCAATGGAAGAGAGGGTATATATGATGACAGATTTTTAACATGTCGTATGCTATCTGAACAAAAGGCACCATATCTGGATTTCTTGAGTGTATTAATCAGTTCAGTCCTCTCTGAACATTGCAGTATAAGGTTTTCTTAGAGTGAATGTCAGCTAAGTACGAACAAAATCTTACAAAGTAAAATTTCGAGAGAAACTTTTTCACATTGAGCATTGCAACTTTCAGGCTCTTTGTCAAGAGATGTAATCTACTTTCTTCCTTGTTAATATCATCTAACATAAACACTTTCTCAATAGGCAAAGTGTGTAGAGCCTTGCTCAGAAAAATCCGTTTAACAATATCCTTAGGAGCGATATCCAAACTAGCACATTCTCGTAATAGTTGAATTCTATTTCTGCAAGAACGAACTCGCCCTCGCAACATCACCAATTTATTCAAGTCACTGACTTGACTACCACTGTAACGCTTTTTAAGATAGTAGAATTACAACGATTTTGTCGTGGTAATAAATTTGAACAAAGCTTTAAAATAGGTCGAAACAATGGTGAAATGATAAATATAGTTCTTATATAAGAACTGTTTGAAATCAGTACTATACTAACGATAATATGTATAATATATAATCACATTTACCAAAATCTATCAATGGCGTAATGTTGGAGCAAAGGATGGGAAAGATAAATGAGTTCTTAGAAGAACTGTTCAAAGATAGAGAAATAAATATTAGGCTTTTAAAATAAATGAGCACGATGCATTTCGGCAGACAACTTATCAAGTCTGCTAAAGAAAAACCCTAAGATAGCTTGTATTTATAGTCAACGAAAAGTCCAATTACGTCAGACGCAAAGGCGTCATGACAGTGTACACTACACTGGACGAAAAAACGGATTTACAAGCATTTTGCATCTGTAGCAAATATGGTGCAAATTTGTAACACTAAATTTGCCTTGAATTTACGTAAACTGCAAATGTTATGCAATCTTACATATTTGCCCCTAAAGCAAAGTGTAGCAAAGTGTGAGCAAATATCATATTTGCTTATAATTTGCAACAGATTTACTAAAAAAGGAAATGTGCTGCTTTGCAGTATATTTGCTCCACATTTGCTTGAAGTGCAAATATGTTTCGTATTTGGTACATAATTGGTTGTGTAGTAAACATGTTAACCAAATGTATAGATTTACTAATAATCGTAAACAACAGCAAATCCTAAGTAAACAAGCAACTTTGCACTGTATTTGCGCTAAATGGGAAAAAATTGGATTTACAAGACATTTACAACCATAGCAAATTTGGTTGCAAATCTTAATACTAAATTTGTTAACGTATCATATTTGCTGCCCAAGTATATGAAAGCAAAGCGCAAGTAAATTTGGTGATTTTCACAGGAAAGTAAATGCGTTGCTAATACCGAAGTTACTATTATAATATATGTTATTGAATTTGATAGAAAAAACGACATTGAAATCTTCCACATCCAATGGTTTAATTATAAAACCACAGGTTGTGAATTGAGAGGTTTGCATCGGATCGGATGATTTCAATGCGACAATTGCTATTTGCTAGAAATCAGAAACTATTGAATCCGATCCGAGGTCGACAGTAATATTATTCCAATCCGATTTATAATTTCTAAAATAATCCTTTCTTCTTCCGTCTAAATGGCAAATGTGCGAAACCTTTGGCTCCGTCATTTGTCAAATATTAGAAAATCAACCATGTTTTATTTATAATCAAGGTTTCGAAGAAACGCACAAGCTGCATATAGGCATACCAAGCGGGGGGCAATTGTCCCCCCTAACGTTTTAAAAATGAAAATTTCGGTCACTTTTTGAAAGAAATGTCCGGTAATATTGCTGTTAAATATTCATTACAAATTTATATTTTGAACTGTTTTAATATTAAAGTAACAGCACGGTTTAAAAATATAGAACGGGTTCGGTGAGAAATCTAATTGATGAGCATGAAATCTTGTTGGTCAGCAGTCACTGGTAACATCAAGGGAATCAGTACAACCTTTCATTTCGTGATGTATATCATCATACGATCGGACATGCCTGTATCATCATAGAGATGCTAATCCAAAACAACTTAGATCCTAATCCTACCCCCCCCCCCCACATTAAGTGTCTTCCTAACCCCCAGTCATCTTTTCCCCATCCCTAGGCCCCATGACATCCACTCCCCTAACTGGGGGTGCTAGATTAGTAGACTAGTAAGAGAGACTAAGATTGTGGGACTAGTAATTAAGTGTTATACAACATGCGCTACAAAAACACAACACCTATATACTATATACATCATACACGAGTGTTGTTCTAACCCTTCGTCTTAACCCTAACCCTCAGCCGTTGCATCCAATAAATTATTGGCATTATTTTAGCATTGTACCTAATACATTATTGGATTGTAAGCAACACCTCAAACATGCTAACCCCCCACCTAATTTGTTTTCTAACCCTAACCCTCTGGCTGTAATTTTGTTTCTATAATTTGCTGATGGTTGTACTGGTGCACATACCAGTATATAACTCAATCTGCTTCTGGTGTGTTTGATTGTTGATGGCTTAGTTTATAATTTATTATTGCATTCCTGACAAGAGTTACCTTGAAAGACACTTTTGGTTCTGCAAATAGGAGCTATGTGCTTTGCCATGGATAATTACCTTTGTTTTTCATTGAATTTATAATAAAAAGAAGACACCAGTAGACAGTTGCAATTGGCAACTGCCTACTTATAGATAAACTGTTTATTTTAGAAATACCATTTTAAAACATGAAACATGAAAGATAAGGTAATATAAAATCCAACAATTCCCATGGTTACACTTTTCATACTTGTACATATATAACCAGTATATTATATATATATATAAATTATGTAGCTTTATGAAGATGATACTTTTACAACACAGAAGAATACTGACTGACAAAAGATGTAGCATCTTGACAGTCTGCTAACCAAAGATGAACCATCTTGAAAGCTGAGTACTCTTGTGAACAGAAAAGTATGGTAATATATTTGATAAAATAAACTAAAAACAATAATCAATTGTAAAATATGACGGCATTAAGAATATGTGTGAAAAATGTTTTGAATGGGAACTGTTAGGACACTTACAAGAAAATGATTTCAGAACTAGTCAGAACTCAGAAGTGGCAAAACATTGCAGGTTCATGAAAGGTAAAAGGTAGAATTACTCAAATACAAAATACAACAATTCCCATGTAGGTCTCCCATGATGGTCTAATCAATATGAAAACTGATACTTTCACAACACAGAAGAATACTGACTGACAAAAGATGTAGCATCTTGACAGTCTGCTAACCAAAGATGAACCATCTTGAAAGCTACTCTTGTGAACAGAAAAGTATGGTAATATATTTGATAAAATAAACTAAAAACAATAATCAATTGTAAAATATGACGGCATTAAGAATATGTGTGAAAAATGTTTTGAATGGGAACTGTTAGGACACTTACAAGAAAATGATTTCATAACTAGTCAGAACTCAGAAGTGGCAAAACATTGCAGGTTCATGAGAGGTAAAAGGTAGAATTACTCAAATACAAAATACAACAATTCCCATGTAGGTCTCCCATGATGGTCTAATCAATATGAAAACTGATACTTTCACAACACAGAAGAATACTGACTGACAAAAGATGTAGCATCTTGACAGTCTGCTAACCAAAGATGAACCATCTTGAAAGCTGAGTACTCTTGTGAACAGAAAAGTATGGTAATATATTTGATAAAATAAACTAAAAACAATAATCAATTGTAAAATATGACAGCATTAAGAATATGTGTGAAAAATGTTTTGAATGGGAATTGTTAGGACACTTACTAGAAAATGATTTCAGAACTAGTCGGAAGTGGCAAAACATTGGTTCATGAAAGGTAAAAGGTAGAATTACTCAAATACAAAATACAACAATTCCCATGTAGGTCTCCCATGTAGGTCTAATCAATATGAAAACTGATACTTTCACAACACACAAGAATACTGACTGACAAAAGATGTAGCATCTTGACAGTCTGCCTAACCAAAAGATGAACCATCTTGAAAGCTGAGTACTCTTGTGAACAGTAAAGTATGGTAATATTTTTTATCAAATACACTAAAAACAATAATCGACTGCAAAATGTGAATTTCTGTATGTGGGCATGAAATAGTTATAAATGCATGTGTGAAACATTTTTCAATGAGAACTGTTTTAGACACTTACATGAAAATGATTTCATACCGTAACTGCTGAAGGATGAAAAAGACTAATTATTTTACAAGGATTAACCTCAATACCAAGCATTTTACTATAATTTGTAAATCATATAACAATGAATGCAGTTTTTCACTGACAGTACCTAAAATTAGCCAAAAGAATACAAATACCAAAAACTAAGGTAATGCCTGGGCTAGACAGGTTAGTAAGAATCGATGCATCTTTCTTTACAGCAACAGGAATACCATGATATATCATTTTATGGCAACATCCAAAAGTCCCTTCTCCAATATTTACATCAAGGATTTTACCATTATTGCCCAATGATTTTTCTAGGTGTCCACAATCCAGCAAATATTCCTCGTTGCTGATCTAAATAATGGTAACAATGCATGGCTTATGTTCGTCTACATGTAGACAATACTACAGAGTATTTATCACCCTAAAGTGACAGTCTGACCTGGAAAGGAGATTGATATAATTATTTTGCCACATTCATTGCAGATTATATATTTTTATTATAGATTTGTAGTTGTTGCAAGTTTCTGAGAGTATTAATATAGTCCACACTGACCTGAACTCTCTCAGAAACTTGCAACACCTATAAATCTATAAGCAATTACTAATTAAACATAACTGAAAAAAGCCTAAAAATACTGTAGCTCATGTGACACGAATTTTAAGTTAACTATATTTACCTTCTTCATTGGGCCAAAATAAAAAATACCTTGGTTTCCGGTTTCCCGACCCTACCTAGTTTTTGGCCAGTAAAATACCGACCCTAATCTTTTTATTGAAATTTTGGAAAGCCTTGGTACGAGTTGCAGCTTAATTTGCATCCTGGGATAGTAAACATGGCTGTTTATCCAGGCAGCATCCTCAAGATCAGTGTGGTTTGGTAAAACCTATTGTTTGTGCATGCAATGTTTGGAAAAAAAAAGTAAAAAAAAAAAGAAAAACCGACCTACCCTACCTAATTTTTTTCAGGATGAAATAGGAAACCCAGGATTTTTTTTTCTTGGCCTTGCCATGCGTACTTTGCTTTCTATGATTCTTTAGTGCTCTCGAACGGTCATAGTTTTTTAGCATTGGACTTTCAGTTAATAATCGCATCGACCAAGCGCTTGCCTTCGGCAATGACTTGGCCAGCTCTTTTCTTCTTCATTTCACTGAACGTAGCTTTCTCTTTATATTCTTGAACTTCGAGTTTTGCCATGTTCGGTTATCAAGCGCCAAAAAGCTGAACAGCTTGTTTATTTCCCGCGCATGGAAACGAGGTAATAAATATTGGACATGACATAATTAATTAGAATAATTTTCAGCAAACATTATTTATTTATTGTAATATTTCGTCGAATTCCACAAGCAGAGGGTCTATAAAAATATATATTATACCGAAACAATCTTGAATAGTGCACATATTGCATGTGAAAGACATTGTGAAAGACATTCCAACTCAACTTAAAAATGACGTCATACCAAATTATATGTAAGTTAGGCACCAGGCCCTCTCGGAATATGCAGAAAGTCCAGTACGCGGAGCATTTGAATATTTTGCGCCATTCAGTTGGTTCTATTTCTACTCGAGATTCTACTTCTTCATTTATAAATATGGTTCGATCAGCACCAGACCGAGACGTGCCAAGCCGCCGTAGAGAAAGAGACGCAAGATAAGCTAGAGTCGTTTATAGAGGGCAAAACCAAGTTGGGAATCATACTAGTCCCTGGCTGTACCACAACTGACACTGTGGCATCAACTTCGAGAATAATAGAACATCGTCTCCAATCATCCCTTCGCGTCCTTTACAGCGAAACGTTAAGAAGTTGTGGAGTGACTGCTGCTCTTGGCTTAGGTTAAACAAGATCACAGGTTAACGGCGATCAATGCGATCAAGGTATAAATGTCGAGAGTATGGACATTAAAGAACTGTCAGTTGAAGGCTTTCATTGAAAGACAAGAACTTGAACAGTTGAACTAGAAGCCTTCAATAACAAAATGGAGGAAAGCATGAAGCAAAAAGTGCGGAAAAAATCAAAGCTATAACCAAGGCACCAAGCGACTACCAAAGCGACTACCAAAGCGACTACCAAAGCTTTTAACGGTAAGAAATCAAAATGTCATTCATAATTGCAAATTCATACATTGTTTTCACAGTTTTATATAAATGCGTGTTGACAATCAAGCATTGTTTATTCATGTTGGGTCGAGGCTTTACTGTAAAACTGACTGTGACTGGAATATATTTGCTTGATATTTTGTTTTTGTTACCTTTAACTAAAAAATAATTAATAAGAATTATATTATATTATTATGAGCCGGGAACGAACAAGCTAAGCATTGTTCTTGGAACCAACATGCCACATGGCCACCCAACTTGAAATCTTTTATAATGAGATTGGCAATAGAGTACTAAAGTGTGACGTCATGTTGCCATAACATCAAAATTTTTGGTTCTAAACAAAACCGATAGGCAATCAAAATGGCGTCGCTGTCAATCTCGTCTCTCGCTACTTACTTCTCTGGAGAGAAGAAATCGATTTCTAGAGGAGAAAATCACTATAAATCGAATCATATAGAAACCTTTACCTATAGTAAGGGTATTTTGAGAGGCCAAGTCCATGCAAGCATGAAGAAAAAGGTATATAAAGTGACGGTAAGTTATACGGGCTTAGATATTTTGTTGTTATTATTTCAATAAACCCTTTCCTGACTGAAGTATAAGCTTTGTTCTGTATACTTTGCCATTAACTGTTAAATTATGTCTCACAAAACCTGTGTGTATCTTATTCTGGTCAAGCGCCTCAATCAAAAATGCGTGGTGGCCACGTGCTGAATCAAAAGTTATTTATCTCCTTTTATATTGTTTTCGTGCTATCTTAGATTTATCTTGATGACAAATATGACCTCAAATCTACCGAATGCGAGTGCCCTAGAGGAGAATATAAGTGCAGCCATGCTGCTGCCTTATTTATATATGGGATATACAACCTGAGCAGAACAGATGTGGAGTGTACGTGGAAGAAAAAGAAAGCCAGCAATCCCTCACCTCAATCAGTTATAGAAATGTTTCCTCCCTCGAAGAGTCAATACACTGCCTTGACAAGAAAACCCACCAAAGTTGATCAGGAACGCCTCTACTCCCAACTTTGTAATTATGGTAAATTTACTGGACTTTGCTGGCTACTTAGTCCAGAACCTGCACCAATAAAGTCTTTGCCAATACCTACCATTGAAGAAATTATTTTCTCAGAGGAATTTATTCTAATTCAGGATTCAGAAGCACAGGTTGCATTCATGATGGACAAGCTACAAGTAGAAGATCCTGTAATAAAGGAAGTAAGCTGCCTAACAGTTGGTCAGAGAGACAACCCCTTGTGGCACTTAGTTAGAAAAGGACGTCTAACAGCCAGTAATTTTGGGTGTGTCCTAAATGCCAAAAGAGCTACTCCTTCTCTTATTAAGCGTCTACAAGGGGAATATGACATCTCAAGAGTCAAGGCTGTTGTGTGGGGAGTCAACAATGAGGATGAGGCAGTGAAGGTTTTCACTTATAAAACTGGACTAAAGGTTGAGCAAACTGGGATTTGGCTGGAAAAAAATGGGATCCTTGGTGCATCTCCTGATGGCCTTGTTGGAACTGAACATGTTTTTGAGGCAAAATGTCCCTTTACAGCAAGGAACTCTACCATAGAAGAGGCTGTACAGAACAAGTCATTTTGCCTTGAAAAGACTTCCAATGGCTTATTTACACTTAAGGATGGCCATGTGTACTGGCACCAAGTGCAAGGACAAATGTTCCTCACCCAAAGGAAGTTTTGTTACTTTATTGTGTGGACCACAAAAGACTCTGCTATTCTAACAATTGAAAAGGACAATTCATGGGCAGACAACATTGAGATTTTAAAGAACTTTTATTTTTCACATATCTTCCCTAAAATCACAGGAAGGTGAAACTGTAACCAGTTACATATATACAACAATACAGCTAAGTGTAAATAACATTTGAAACACAAATAGAATATATGATTGTCTCTTATATATATGATTGTCTTCATTATATAAATATCATTTCTACATTTAATAACATGACACGCATCTAGTAAAATTTCTATTCAAACTCCATTGCCTCACAACCTTCCTTTATCAATGGGAACTGAAGATTAACTAGTGCTGCACATAACTGAAAAACCTTGTCTGCATAACATCTTAAATAAGGAGGGATGAAGGTAAGTATTTTAAAATCTTTGAGCCTTGCATTTGCTCGCTCCACATGGATGCGGCACCTTGCGATGGACTTGGTGGCCTTAATCTCACTCTCTGTGAACTTCCCATTCTGTAGGAAAGGTGGTATATTTACATATACACCATTTGGCAAAATATCCTGAATTAAGAATCCTTTATCAGCTAAGATCAAATCACCTGTTACCATGTGGCATAACAAATTTGATTGTTTCACAATCTCTTTGTCTGATATTGAACCTGGATACAGCTTGCTTACAAATGTTATAACTGCATTAGGTGCTACTCCAACTATAACTTTGAAGGAATTCATGCCTCGATAACTGGAATATGTGGCATTCTGTTGACTCATGAGACCAGGTACAGCAACTTCAATATCTGTGCAGTCAATAACAATTCTACAGCTGGTGTATTGGGAAAATGATGTGGGTGAACATAACTGATTTTTTTGCCTAGATGGAATAGAGGTCATTATACCTTCAAATAAGATATCATGAAGAACATGAATGAAAGTAATAATAATATTAGAAATGGTACCAACACTACAAGAGTATAGCTGAGCTAAATGGAGATTAGTGTAATTTTGACGTAATTTCATCAAAGTTATTAATATTTGATCCTCAAATGATATTGTGTCCACCTTCCACCCTGAATAGTAAGATATTGAGTCTTTAAAATCTTCAGTATACTTGACAACAATGCTAAATATTTCCTTCGTAGGTAAGCCAGTTTCCATCCGGATAGTATCTACCTTCAAGGTGGATGCAGAGTAGTGCTGTTTTTGTGATGCTTCCTGACATTTCGTTAGTTTCTGTCCTAACATGTCAATTTCTGCTTCAAGTATAACATTGTTCTTTGTTATTAATGTCTCAGTTTCACTGATGTTTTCTTGCGCAGCTAAATGTGCATGTACCATGTCTTGCACACTCAGTTCTTTCTCTTTTGTGGATTTCTTCTTCTTTTTTGGGTGGCCCTCCTTGACTTGGAAACAGCTTAACTGCATTCCTTTCAAATATCTCAGGACCTCCTGATTTTGTTCCATCTCTAAAGTGGCAACTACACACACGAGAATGTACATTGGGCTCTCTGTCTTGTCTCCTTGATATTTTAAAAGAAATAAAACATTACTATTGCATCAAAATATTAGAATAATTATTATTAATATCACTTTAAAATTTGAAACCTCTAGGACATGCCATTATTTATTCTGTGGTGGACTGGCAAAAAAGGGGATATGTATAATATATTCCTCTTGATGGGGGTAGCAGGGTCTCAATGATATGATCAGCAATTGACATGTGGAGGGAGATATTAGTTTATCTAAAATTTTGCCAGATCCCCTTCAGCATACAAATCAACTTATGCCTCATCTATTATTGATAATCTTAGCACAGGAGAGGGAAAAATACAAGCATGTGTAATACAGCAATTATTTCAATTTCGGTTTTATATTTGTTTGAATCTATATACAGCTAAATAAATTAACGTTGTCCTCGACAAAGCTAAAAGGCCAAAGCTGAAAGGTCAAAGCCAAGCACGAAAAGTACGATAATAGCGACAAGTTTTAATTTAGTTGTGTCGAAATTCTCCATTGAAAATTGAAATAATGCAGGGGAGACTTGTCCAAGAGCTAAAAGTTTGAAGGAAATCGTGCGTTTCACGCTTGGCTTTGACCTTTTAGCTTTGACCTTTTAGCTTTGGCCTTAGCTTTTAGCTTTGTCGAGGACAACATTAATTCATTTAGCTGTATCATCGTACAGAAACATAAAAGAAAGAGTCAATCCGACGACAACACTTATTAAATGTTACTTCGATCGTTCTCCACAAGTTAACCGGTGGTATTGTCGAATTATCATACCTTATTAAGCGAATCCAACGTTTGTACTCTTCCGATTTCTTCTCCTTACTAGGAAATTTAAAGAACCTGCATGTGTGAGACTCTGAATGGTGATTACAATCCGGGGCAAAGCAGTTAACCATCTTGAACTGTCTCTGTCAGTTCGACCCACTTGGCTTCCGGCATTTATCTTGAAGATTATCTTGAGAATTATTACGACTACCCAACGACTTTACCCCGACTACGAGCGACCTATTTTTACGCGTTACGCCATTCTTCAATGCACACATTACTCAATATAGTTTGTTTAGAACCGGAAATTGTGATGTCATGGCAACGTGACGTAATGACTTTAGTACTCTATTGAACGCAATTGAAGAATCACTAGAATTCAAGAAATAACTCTTGCAAACAGATATATATATATATGCAGTAGTTTATTCACATCAGAATTTATACTGATATAAAATTCCTTTTTATATTTCATTATGTTTTTCTGGTTTGAATATAAAAAAATATTCTCAGCTAAAGATAAGTCCTCTGTGAGAGAAGCATGCAAACATTTGTTGGGGTCAAGTGGAGAACATTTGAAATGGAACTTAAAAAGATGCCATTGTGTGAAAACGTCTCCAACTATTGATGGTTGATATATTTATTGTCATCAGTTAGTGTAAAATGCAGACAAGAAAGATGACAACAGAGTCGCTTCAAGTATTCAACATGTCTGAGAGCCTAGTCACGAGTTCTGTATATATGGTGGTGGTAATGCCGGGATAAGATTCTGGGTATATTATAGGTAATATTTGGCATTATATAAATATATACCCAGAATCTTATCCCGGCATTACCACCCATATATACAGAACTCGTGACTAGGCTCTCGGTAACGGCTTCCGTAGCTCAGTGGTCAGAGCACTGCACTAGGGTCACGGGTTCAATTCCAGCCGGAAGGGCCTTGAAGTTGTATTTTTCACAACTGGTCCCGGTTAGGTCTTAAAATGTATGTATTCCAACACTCGAAATTTTCCTTCACCATAAATCCTTTCAACATGTAGTTTGATCGAGTGAAATGCCAAATATTACCTGTGGTGTGCCCAGAATCTTATCCCGGCATTACCACCACCATATTATATACATAGTATATATAGTATATATAGTATATATAGTATATATAGTATATATATAGTATATATATAGTATATATATATTATATAGTATATATATAGTTATAGGTAATATTTGGCATTTCACTCGATCAAACTACATGTTGAAAGGATTTATGGTGAAGGAAAATTTCGAGTGTTGGAATACATACATTTTAAGACCAAACCGGGACCAGTTACGAAAAATGCAATTTAGCGGCCTTCCGGTAGGAATTGAACCTGCGATTGCTAGTGCAGCGCTCTGACCACTGAGCTACGGAAGCCGTTGCCGAGAGCCTAGTCACGAGTTCTGTATATATGGTGGTAATGCTGGGATAAGATTCTGGGTATATTATAGGTAATATTTGGCATTTCACTCGATCAAACTACATGTTGAAAGGATTTATGGTGAAGGATTTATTCCAACACTCGAAATTTTCCTTCACCATAAATCCTTTCAATATATAGTATATAGTATATATATAGTATATAGTATATATATAGTATATATATATATAGTATATATATAGTATATATATAGTATATATAATATATATATATATATATACAGTATATATATATAGCAAAGTGAAAAGGTGGTATATAAACTATTAAACTGCCAAGAATTTAGTGACGAGATACTGACGTTTCGAGCGGAGCCCTTCATCAGAGTCGTACGTTTCGAGCGGAGCCCTTCATTCGAGTCGTCTTAATCTGATGAAGGGCTCCGCTCGAAACGTCAGTATCTCGTCACTAAATTATTGACAGTTTACCACCTTTTCACTTTGCTATATATTCAAAACACTGTCTACGCAGCACTCTACTTTTTACTATATATACAGTATATATATATATATATATATATATATATATATATATATATATATATATATATATATATATATATATATATATATATATATATATATATATATATATATATATATATATATATATATTATATATATATATATATTATATATATATTATATATATATATATATATATATATATTATATATATATATTAATATATATATATTATATATATATATTATATATATATATTATATATATATATTATACATATATATATATATATATATATATATTATATATATATATTATATATATATATTATATATATATATTATATATATATTATATATATATATTATATATATATATTATATATATATATTATATATATATATTATATATATATATATATATATATATATATATATATATATATATATATATATATATATATATATATATATATATATATATGTGTGTGTGTTTATCAACACGTAAATTCTCCTTACTGCGTATGATGGCGGTGTGATGTCTAATTGATGGCGTATGATGGCTAATTGATGGCGTATCACGATGGCGTAATCCATCCATGTTATATTTAACAATTAGACAACGAGCCCGCGT
The DNA here is from genome assembly GCA_035772405.1 of Chrysogorgia sp. JL179-B06. Classification (NCBI taxonomy): domain Eukaryota; kingdom Metazoa; phylum Cnidaria; class Anthozoa; order Scleralcyonacea; family Chrysogorgiidae; genus Chrysogorgia; species Chrysogorgia sp. JL179-B06. Next base: position 180,009 of record JAYKKM010000062.1, on the reverse strand, counting down.
TTTCTATGAGCAGATAGTCAACGAGGCGGAGCCGAGTTGACTATCGCTCATAGAAAATAAGGGCGAGTTGTCTAATTGTTTTAGTATAAATTTACAACTTTCTAACCCAAGAAATAACTTTTATTTCGTATTTTTCATGGGAAAAAAGTAACTATTCTTTCGAAATCAGGCGACTTTTTCCCCAGAGGTTTATATCAGCGGATAGTAACTCCTGCGATAGCCAATCAAAATTGAGGATTTGAGATATAAACTTGTCAATTTATACTAAAGCCTGATATAAACACGGTAACTGACCAATCACAGCGTGCGTAAGACACGACTTATTTTATATATTCAGTTACCGTGTTTATATCAGGCTATATAACATGGATGGATTACGCCATCGTGATACGCCATCAATTAGCCATCATACGCCATCAATTAGACATCACAGCGCCATCATACGCAGTAAGGAGAATTTACGTGTTGATAAAAAAGATATTTGTACATTTTATTTGCTTTCTAAGGGTTATTTTATAAAAGAAATAGAAAACATTTGTATCCGTGTTCCCATGCGTTATATAAACACTCGTGGAAGTTTGGGAGAACTCAAAATTGCATGCCACTATCATTTCTCGTTCTCCCAAACTTCCACTCGTGTTTATATAACTGTATGTAAACACGGAAAATGTTTTCTATTTCTTAAATATATATATATATATATATATATATATATATATATATATATATATATATATATATATATATATATATATATATATATATATATATATATATATATATATATATATATATATATATATACGTGTAGGTTTTGGTCTACGAAATGCAAAGAGTGCTCAACAACATATAGTTAGAGCAAATAATAGATTTTCGCTTACCTCAAAACTGGTCTGCTACAACTTGTTTCATCTGTAAAAGAATCTTCAGGCAGTGACCTGAAGATTCTTTTACAGATGAAACAAGTTGTAGCAGACCAGTTTTGAGGTAAGCGAAAATCTATATATATATATATATATATATATATTACTTGTAATATATCCAGAATCTTATCCCGGCATTACCAGCAATATATCTGCAGAACTTGTGACCGGGTATATATATTATACATATATATTATACAGATGACGTCAGAACGTGGTAGGAACAAAAAAGTGGCCCACAAATTGAGTGGGTCACTCATGTTCTTACCATGTTCTGATGTTCTCTGTGTATCTATAACTGAACAGACAACAAAAAATGGAATCTATTTGTTTTGTACGGTCAAAAACAACCGGCCAAAGGTTTATCAAAGTTGTTGGGGCAAGAAAAAAGAAAAACACAGCATCTGCTGACGTGATTTGATGCTAACTATAGTTAAAGTTAACTAGGTTTTTATACAACCGTGCCCAAAGTTGTTACATTAATAAGTTTTCTGCTTTTTACAGAAAAAGGTCAATAGAAATGCTGTATTATTATATATGAAATACATGACTGTGTAATATGTCCTCAGAGCACTCCATGTCCAAATCAAACTCCTCGCATAACAAGATGACTCTGCCTCTGATAATGAGCATTAGTTCTATGGAAAGGAGCTACAGTATTAAGCCTCTGACATGGAAGATTCAGGCATTGAACAATGTGATGTTATCTGGATATGAAGATAAAGCATAAGAAAACTGCAAGGAGCACCTTGCTCCTGAAGAATATCAGTTGTTGCATCCACATCGTGAACCTAGTAAATTTATGTTCTTTCATCGTTGGAATTTGCCTCAGTTTGAATTTGTGCTGCTGGTCTCATGTAAATGGCGCCTATTTGTTTAACGGAGCCTCATTTTGATGGTTGTATTTTGTCTTGGGGATGTACAGTATTTATAGCAAACTAACCCCTAACTATGATACTGTATATATTAATTCCACTGCAGTAGTGTACGTGTACACTATATTATGACTGCTATAATGTATTAATATATACACTGATGTAGTGAATGTGTGAGAGCTTGGGACTCAGAATCATTTTCTAAGGATACGAGCTTGACGATCGTCCATGTGTCGTCAGTAGTTATAATGTCAGTGTTTACAGTAATATTTTGGTTATTACATGTTATAAAATATAAATATAATACTTTTCAATTGAATAATTGATGTCGTTTGGGGGAGGCAGCACACTAATCGGTTGTATGTCTTTACTTCTGTCCAGTCCATGTGCAGACCTACATCTGCACAATCTTGTCCCCAGAGCCTGCGTTCCTTTTAAACTGCACCGCCTAGGTTCTGTGGCTGATATAATCTCGATTCAAAACACATTTTGTCCATTTGCTGGCAATATCGCTTAGATTGCTAAGCAGGACTGGGGACAAGATTGTACAGATGTAGCTTGACTTTGCTAGGGTAGTATATGTGTTAAAATAGCTGAAATTGATTGACTTTGCTTGGGTAGAAAAATGTGAAACACATTTTCTACCCGAGCAAAGTCAATCAATTTCAGCTATTTGAACACATTTACTATCCCAGCAAAGTCGAGCAATTTCAGTTATTTGAACACATTTACTACCCCAGCAAAGTCAAGCAATTTCAGTTATTAGAACACATTTACTATCCCAGCAAAGTCGAGCAATTTCAGTTATTTGAACACATTTACTACCCCAGCAAAGTCAAGCAATTTCAGTTATTTGAACATATTTACTATCCCAGCAAAATCAAACAATTTCAGTTATTTGAACACATTTACTACCCCATCAAAGTCGAGCAATTTCAGTTATTTGACCACATTTACTATCCCAGCAAAATCAAACAATTTTGGTTATTTGAACATATTTACTACCCCAGCAAAGTCAAGTAATTTCAGTTATTTGAACACATTTACTACCACAGCAAAGCCAAGCAATTTCAGTTATTTGAACACATTTACTACCTCAGCAAAGTCAAGCAATTTTAGTTATTTGAACACATTTGCCATATAGCCAAACTTGCACCAAAATGATAAATTTACATCAAATTTGCTGCATATGATAAACACTATCAAATGTGTAGTTACACAATAGTTTTGCTCAACGAAGCAAAGCATGCGAAAATGTGGCATTTACCACGTTTGCTACACTGGGCAAATGCGAAACAAATGTAAAATTTGCTGTTGAGCAAATGTGAGCAAACGTGATCAAATGTGGCATTTGCCATACATTTGCTATAAATTTGCCACCAATGTAAATCCGTTTTTTCGTCCAGTGCTACTGCTCAGAATTAACCTAACGAAAAACGCGTTCGAAATGAATTATATGTTGTCCCGATCTAGGTTCTCCATACATGTATAATATTAATAAATAAATAAATTAAAAATTATCCTGTGTAATGTAAGTTAAAGACAAGTGAGCAGGTTTTCTAATTCCAACTGTCTAACATGCCCGGCCCATTGGGGGCCATTGCGTACCGATCTCCGTAGGCAATATGCGCGCCATATCCACTAATTAAATAGCCCGTGTTAATGCCTAGCGGGCGTCTTGTTAACTTTAAAAAGTCATTTAATAAAAATTATTTTTTGTTTACGAATTTGACAAAATTCATTAATATATGCTAAATTCGGACAATCATTGACAAATTGTTGAAACAAAATTGTTTCCCGAGAGTTCTATAAAAGCATTGTTCCATTTAATTGTAAAATGTCCCGCAAGTGCGGAATATGTAATCCTTTACGTCGATAAGGATTTTTGTGCTCTTTTCCGAATTAACCTTTTGTTTGACAGCGATAGGTTTTCGTTGCCCTATTTAATAGGTATAATTTAAATGTATTTTATCTTTATAAACCTGTGCAGCAATACACCTTGTCCTATCTGCATTAAAATTACTATAATATCGCCGATACCATATATATATCGCTGACAACAAAACGAGCGCGAAACTGGCACGAACTACGGCCACAAAGGCTCCAGGTATAGCTTGAAGGGAAATAATTTCAATTTGGACGTCAGCGAGTTTTTTACAAATCGGGAGAGAAAATCAAACGATTATTTTGACCGCAGATTATGGAGCCAAAGCAACTTCTTGAACTGGACACAGCTTCATTGTTCAACAGATTCTCGTGTTATATAATCTGGCTCCAGTCAAAATGATCGTTTGAATTTCTCTCCCAATCTGTAACCATTCGCTAGCGCCCATCTTGAAATTATGTCCATGAAAACTATATCTCAGGAGTCTTATCGACTAATACCTGCATACCCCTAGTTTACCACGTAATACGTGATAGAAAATAGTATCATGCATATACGAACCACAATAATAAATACCATGAAAATTGATTGGCATACATACAACACTAATAACGAGTAGAGTCCGGCGAATGAATCACGCTCAATCTTTCTGATTTTGTTTCCAGCAATAGATCTAGAAAGATAGTGGAAGACCTGTGAGTATAACTCAGTATTCGCATTACATCATAGTCAATCGAGATATGGTCTGGAAACTCAGCTAAAGTCTTTGTTCTATCTTTTTGTTCGTCTTTATGTAATTTTGTGCACGGTGCACGGTCACTGAACCTATTGTATTTTAGTATAATGAAGAAATCATCTAATAGAATCGTTTGGGTTTAATCTCTCAACCGTGTTGTTTAAATATTAATAAACCTAAAACAAAGGATGTGCACGGTGTAAGGTACGGTTCAACATCAAAACGTAACTCATTATAGTCGCTTTGAAATTTGCCGAGTTTCCAAACCATATCTCGATTGACTATGATTACATTTAACTATATACATCGAAGTTTCAATGGACACAGTTAATTGTAACGGTACAATTAAATCTGGGAGCGGGTTATACACACTACAAATTCATATTTCACTGTACTTGATACCAGTTTTACCGGTTTAAAAAAGGTAAATCTGCTTCATATTTGGCTGAAAACCCCCCGAAAAAATGGTTGATGCAAACGACATGGAAGAACTAAATTTGATATTTAGAATTATATTTAATTCTAACAATTCAGATGCTGAATCTCGATTGCAGTCGACTTTTTTAGGGAAACAGAAACATCACCATTGTCGAGTACGGCGGCAAACGAGAATGAAAATAACGGCAACAAACTGTCAGGTTGCCTTGCCGATTTGGCGTTAAGTCATACAGTGTGTATGAAAAAAACGAAACCGTTTTTTAAAAAATTTTTAAAACTATGTGTTAGTAGTTTTAAAGCCCTATAGACACGTTTGAGCCACAGGAAGAGAAGAAGCTTTTAAATAGTTTCACCATCAAATAATTTCCATGCAACGCAACCAGGTGGTAAATCACACATAGTTTGAAGCGACTCTAGCATTAAAATTTTTTTGAATGTAACTTAAAAGTTACTGTTCATGACCCAGCGTTTCGGCACTCCAATCTAGTGTCTTCATCAGGGGTGATCGTTGTAAAGTTAGCATCCTTATTTATACCTCCATAGAACCGATGATGACGTTATCTATTAACAGGATGCAAATTATAAGCTTCTGGTATCGCGATTCAATGGGTCGTGGACGCTATTGTGCTAATACTCTAGACAACGTCTCTGATGATACCGTGGAATAATTTTGGAATTTTCCCACGCAATCTCATGGTAGGTTACGCACGCGTGTTCCGCCAAAGCAGAATTTTCCTTTTCTGAAAAATAACAGTCTTTTGGTGTTCTTTTAAACGCGATTTGGGTGCTATTCTTTATATATGCATTCTATATGTCGTTTTTCTTCGCAAAAAGCTTTTAGGGCCGATTACATGGAGACTTTCAGCCCGTGCTGAAATCTCAGCCCGGTTTACCGCGATGAAGTTTCAGCCCGATATCACATGCAATCTCTTAAAAATTGACGTTGCCATTACATAGCGAAAGTTTCAGACCGGGCTGATATTTCCCATGTAATTGCTCAAAATTGTCAGTCCGGAATTTCTGGATTTCAGCCCGGGCTGAAATTGCTCATGTGATCGAACTTTTTATCAGTCCAGTTGTACTGCTGAATGTTCCCCATGCATGTGATCAGCTCCTTAGTGTAGACACAACAGTTTTTGTAGCCCTGGTTGTGTTTTTAGAATCATCCCGAGATAAGTTTGCAAAACGGTTTTCGCAAATTGCAGATGCCATCGTAAAATGTGAAATTCCCGTGAAAATACAATGTTTTATTGTTTCGTCCTGCCACGAACTATTTACGTGCTTGAATACGAGACATAATAATGTCCCCAGCTAATTACAGCACACGGGAACCAATACACCTTACATGGTCATGTCCGATCAACAAGTCCAACCAGTCAATCTTCAACAAGTCCAATCAGCGAGCCGAAACGGTAGCTAAAGCTTTTGCTGACGAATTGGTCACGCGTCATGGTGTCCCAATTAAAGTACTAACCGACAATGGAAGGAACTTCGATGCGAAGTGGTGCACCGAAATCGTCTTAAGCTCAATAAATGCAAACCAAGACTCGAAGAATGCCAACCCATCGACCATCTTATAGAGCAGTATACCCCAAGGCAAATTAGCTTTCCAAAGAACCAGCAATACAACAAGGGGAAACGGCCGCGCTGACATGCAGCCGTTACAACAAAAGGGGCCCACCCTATACTGAGTCGGTCTACAGGGGTTGGTTCTGGGGTTGGTTATTCAAATCCTTATATATATAAGCTATATATATAGCTTATCCAGTGAATATATTTTCTATCCACTGAAGTGAATGGCCATCTCAGTAAAATAGTGAGTGAATACCACCATTAGTTGAATATGTTGTTGAAAACATGGCTGGTGATATTTACCTGCTATTTTTCTTAGATGGTCATTCAGTGGATAGAAATATATATTCACTGGATAGGATTTATCCATTGGATAAGCTATCCAGGCTTTGAACAACCAACTCCAGATATTAAGTAAGATACAGTGTATCTGCAGTTCGAACAACATGCCACAGACTCAACCGAACAAAACTTCAAGAGCAGTTAAATATATATTATTAAAGTCAATATTTAGCATTAAGCTTGCCCATCCAAACATGCATATTGTACTGTAGGGCAGATCCAATATGAAATAAGGAAATGCATGTTATTGTTTTTAAAGTTGCATGGCTGGTGTATTTCAATTGGTGAGACCGGTTCCTTAATAGTTCCTGGTAAAATACTCTTCTACATATATTTTATACATATATTGTATAATAAAGTACCGGTATAAGGTTTTTTATATTAAAAGGTTGTTATCGTGTTGTTTAATAAAAGCTTCTGTTATGTTTGGATTTGAATGAAATGGCATTCTGTTACAGCTATTACATATACTGTATACTGCCATGCAATGCATAATTAAATTTTAAACATCCAGAATTTCTGGTTCAGGTTGCCGTGACTGAGTGTCAGGATCATTTTGCAACCATCTGAATGTTAGCAGATGGCACTGGGAACTGCAAACAACTTCAGGGCAACCTAATTTACCTCTTTACTCCCTAATTATTCTTATTAATTTTATTTATCCTTATTGTGCATCTTTTGTTTTTAGCTGATAGTACCATATACAGGTATGTCTTGATCAGGATAACATTATCCAAAGGACAGTGGAATTCACAGGAAATAACAATATGGTTGGAACTGGAAGGAAGATGACAAAATTACAACTTACAAAGCTGAGAGAAGCTAATGTACATTGATATGATTATTTTTATTATTACTGTAGAGAAGGAAAATTTATTGCATTAACATTACAGCAACATCATAACCTTAACATTATCTATAAACCTTTTTCGTAAAGATTGCAGCTGAAACAAGGCTTGTGAGTCAAAAATAAGCTCAGGGTGAACAATTGAAATTTGCTATACATATATTCGTTTGTTGTTTGGACTGAGACAAAACAAGTAATTTTGACCCATAAGCCTCGTTCCTGTGATGTCTGCCATCTTTATCCAAAAGACCTATATCTAATTATACCTTAGGTGGTGTTTATATGGAGGTGAGCCAGCTCAGGTATCCTGCATTAATATTTATAGTTTTAATAATAGTTTTAAATATTTACAGAATATATAAGGGGACCTGTACTTTTGCATACAGTTATACTTGGCATGCATGGTTATAGCATTTAATTTGTTCGAAGTATTTTCATGTAGGACTATAATCTTGAATTTTATTTATTTAAATAAATATTTGTATATTTATATACATGTTCTAAGATGTTAATAATGTTTGTGGTTGCGATTCTTGCAGTTTATATAAAAGTAAGAATCAAATGCTAGACTAGACAAATTCAGTTTGCTTAGGATATTACTTGTTTTGAGCACAAATATTCTTGAAAGATTCTTGCCAATAATTATATTATTACTTAATATGCAGGCAAGAATAAAATTGCTCAATTTAGGCAAATATTTTCTTAATTTAGAATTATTTTCTTAAAACAAGAATCGGGTAAGAATTATATTCTTGGTAAGAATATATTCTTGCTAAGAATAATGTTCTTACTATATGGACAAGAATAATTTTACTAGTTTTAAGCCATTTTTTGCTCAAAACAAGAATTGTTTTCCTTAAAATAAGAATCGGATAAGAAATATATTGCTTATTTAAAGCACATATGTTCTTGTCAAGAATAATGTTCTTGACAAGAATAATATTCTTGGCAAGAATGGCATTCTTGATAAGAATAATATTCTCACTATATGGACAAGAATGATTATACTTGTTTTAAGCAATATCTTGCTTAAAACAAGATTTTTTTTCTTAAAATAAGAATCACGATTTTGCTGTGTACCCGTTGTCGTCCCGAACCAGATAGATACGCGCATCCAAAGTATGCTGCTAAATAAAGGAGAAACTGCACGAGGGACATCTGCATGTGAGAATGGTATTACAATGTGATGGATGCATTACAGATCAACGTTACCAACTGCAGGAGCCACTGATTTTGTAAAATCCCTATGGATCCATGGTACAAAGTTGGCATGGACTTATTTTCATACAGGAACAATAATGTTTTGTAGTTGTGAACTACTATACTCAAACTACCCAGAAGTATGTTCCAGAACGAAAGGTAATATTTGACAATTCTCAAATGCCGAATCCAAGTAGTTTACAGGCTCTTATGAATTCAAACTCTTTTTTTTCGATGTAATAGTGTCGATCTATCTTGTCTTTTGTCTGCTGTATGCAAAGCAGTGTTTACTGATTGCAGATATATAGATGGACACCGTTTGCGATCGTGGCGACCAGATGTAAACCAGGCTTTAGTGAAATGCATCCGTAAATATCTTGTCAATCCTTGATATAAATTATTCATTTTGTCTTTTAATTGAAGAAGACATACCTTAGAAATTATTTATTTCTATATTTTTCACAAAACTCGACGTTTTCTTGGCTTTCGTTTCGAATTATGTCAACCTTGACTGACGCGAAGCGTGCAAGACCAAGTGACGAGGTTCAAACGAAAAAATAATGTTCCGAGTAGACGTATTTGGATTGTGGATGAATAAGAAAGTCTCTATAGGGTTTTCTGAGAAGACTCGGTGAATTTCCGGAGTATTTACCACGTCAAGTTGGCAACGAAGCACTTCAAAACACTTTGTTATAATACAGAAAGATAAACACTAACGCGCGATGCACGATGGTTGAAACTCGCTCTTTAAAGAGTTTTCAAATGTTCAAAAAAGTAATGAACTCACAGATTTGTCAGTCTTGAGAGACTCGTAAATAAACCTTTAGGAAGCATTTCCAGTTGGTTATAACCAAGGTCCCTAAAGTAAATATAAAACAGCTGCATGTTCAACAAACGAAAGCACTGCATCAAGGTTTTGAAATGAGGGAAATGCCATAACTATCATACATCAAAATTAGCATACATATTTACGATAAAAATGGACAATTGTCGATAATAAAACGATCGGAAAATTAAAACAATACAACATCAAAAGCTCCATGGATCATTGTCGGAAAATAATGGCCGCCCGCGAGTGCTTACAGATCGTGAGAAAAAATCAAACGATTATTTTGACCGAAGATGATATTCCTCAACTTCATTGACGAACATATTTTCATGAGAATCTGGCTCCAGTTTGAATTTCTCTTCCGAACAGGGAACACTCACTGGCGCCGTCTTGAAATTATGTCCCCCCAAACGATCCCAGGAGCTTTTGAGGTTGCACTTGTTCCAATTTCCTGCTCCATCGACTATAGCTAATAGTTACGTAAATACTAGTATGTATACAAACCAAAATCTTAATGGTCTGCTCAAAATCTGAGTACTGCGTAGACAGTGTTTTGAATATATAGCAAAGTGAATAGTGCCAAGATTTTTAGTTACGAAATACTGACATTTCAAGCGGAGCCCTTCATCAGAGTAAGCCGAGATGAAATAAAATAAAGAGAGCTTATATATATGCAAAAGGGCGTCGATCATAAGTAGAAAGTAGCCAATCGAATGCACGGGAGATTCAAACTGATAATTAATGAGATGCGAAAAAGTTAAATCATTTGCTAATTTTGCAGTCGTGAGGGGGAGGGAGAAATGAAATGTTCAATATTCAAGGGGATTAGGCGATAGTAAAGCGAAAAAACCAAGATACACAGTACAATTTATTAAATGGATTGTTTATATATTATTTCTCATTGAACACAGATTTATTAACACCGTATTTATACATATCATATGAAGTCTAGTGTCTGTTTTTAATTATTTCTGATGACTTGTTTTAATATCTTAATATTTTAGACCTGATACATCTGGAATTTGTTTGTATGGCTCTGTGTCCTTAGCAATGGTAGGAGATAATTCTCCTGTTGAAAGTCTGAGGGTTATGGTATCCATTGATATTTTTTAAATTCCAATTTTTATTATGATCATCTGTCATTTAATTCCATCTATGCAAAGCACAAGGAGCTTCACATACCTTTTCCTTACAATACAATACAATATAATACGATACGATACGATACGATACGATACGATACGCTACGATACGCTACGCTACGATACGCTACGCTACGATACGCTACGCTACGCTACGCTACGCTACGCTACGCTACGCTACGCTACGCTACGATACGATACGATACGATGTTGTGTTGTGTTGTATTGTCTTGTGTTGTGGAAGATCGAAGAAGATACTTTAGAAAGAGTGAGTTCTTATAAGTATCTTGGAATAGTGGTAAATGAGAAGATGAATTGGGAAGATCATATTGATCCACTTCAAAAAAAGGTAGCAAAGAGACTTGGTATTCTACGAAGAATAAAGTATTTGATTCCTCACTCAGCTAGGATTAATATGTTTAATACTTTGATATTACCACTTTTCGATTATGGTGACATTATTTGGGGAGACAGAAATAACAAATTCTTAATACAAAGTCTACATGTTCTCCAATCGAACTGTGCTAAGTCAATTCTGGATTTACCAACTTCCCATTCAAGTTCTGAAGCTTTACGTTTATTGGGTTGGAAACGTTTGGAGGCGCGAAGAAAATTCCATCGCTGTTCCATAGTCTTCAAATCATTGAAGAAACCGATTGATTTTGCTTTTGATGTCACGGGATCTACCATTCATGACTACCCAACTAGAAATAGCAGTATTTATCGACTGCCTTTAGCAAGAACTAATTGTGGTACACAAATGTCGACACATCTTTTTATAGACGATTGGAATAAACTTAATCAAGAAGTATCATCTATGACGACTTTTAAATCTTTCAGACATAAATTTTGGACAATTTAGCATTTGAATTTTTTCAAGACATATTGTTTTATTATTCGTGTGAGCTGTAAGTAATATTTTTTATCTTTTAGACAAATTTTAGGTAATTTTCTAGATTTAATTTATTGTTAATTATATGTATTTTATTGTAATTTGATTTGATTGTTTTGAGATCCCTCATGAAAATCACCTTTGGATGACTGGTGTTTCCTCTTAAAATAAATGTTTCATTCATTCATTCATTCAAGAGGGAAGAGGTGTAATATCCATTGTAATTATGCACATAATTAGTAGATTACACATGTACAGTATATATGAGATAGGTTATACTTATTAAAAGGTTAGTTAATACTAGAATCCCATGAACTATAGTAAATGTTACACTTACAACGCAAGAAGCATTTTGTTGTTTTTGAACAAATCTTCAGGTAAAACTTCCAGCTTGTTATAGCTTAACCACCTAAAATTGATTAAAAGAACATTAATAATTCATTACAAATCCAAGATAAATCTATATTTAATGTATGTCTTTACAGGTGTATATCGATACAAACGAGCTTATAATATATATTTAGTATAACGCTGCTTCTCATAAAGGCTGTCCTACGTACTTGTTTCTCGTTGAAACAAGACCCATCAGAAACGTTACAAATTTACGGTTTCCGTAAGGAGAAATTTATTTATAATCAGCGAAATGAAGCTTGTTCTTCACTATTTTGTGTCTTATTCTATATTATAAAATAAATGGTTCATGGTTTACCGTGCTCTATAGAGTAATGGATGCACTTGGGAAGTTGGAAAAGCACTAAAAAAGCCAGAGGTTATTTCGGCTATCGCCTCGAGCAACTCTGACGCTTGCTTCGTGTTCTCTCAACTCCCCGCGTGCATGCATTTCTTAGTTAATAAAAATCCATTGCTTGTTTTTTGTTGCATTTCTCACTTTCCATCTTTGCAGCGTGTAATCCCTACTCTGGTCTAGCCGCTATCACACGCTGTCTATAGCAGCACCGTGCAGAATTATACGATGTGTCAATGTCGTTACCTAATTCATGCAGTTAGGATGGCTGAAACATTGAAAAGTTCGTTATATTTTGAAATACTATACTTACACTTTTTCTACTTTGGTCGCACTTTGAAAAAAATATTTTGGAATTTCTGTTAGATGGCAACCGACGAAAGATCTGAGAAATGTAAAAATGTTGTTAGGAACCTTAACATGATTTGGGCAACAACGGCATTTAAAAGTAATCTAAATTTTAGTTCAATAGAAACCACAAATAATTGATCACGGTCCTCATACACTCAATGCATATTTTACGTTTTAAAAAGTATTCCATTTCATTAGCAATTGTATTAACTGCTTTAAATTACACTTATAATATTGCTAATAATGATGCTAATAAGTAGAAGCTCAAACAAAGACAAACGACAACGCGTCTATGCTATAAAGGAAAACGTTCGTTGAGCACAGGAGGATTAAAAGACATTCACAAGTTCATCACTTCACTTGGTTATATATCCTATTGAATTATAAGAAAAATAATTACGATTATTTGTATAATTTTAAATGAACCATAACTTTGCTGTAACTAACATGTATTTTGCCTCGGTCGTATTCTCAAGTAAACGTTCAGGAAGAGCTTTGAGTGGGTTTTGGTTTGAAACTCTGAAAAAATAGCAAAATTGACTGTAGTCAAACTTTAACATTGTTATAAACACGTTAACATTGTTATAGAAGCTAAGAATATTTCGGGAAAATTAACTTTATTAAGGGAAGGTTCATTATTTATGGGGGTTAGGGGGGGGGGGGTGGGCTGGTAGAAAACTGGGAGGGCAAAGTATTTTTTCACAGATTAAAAAGGGGGTTGAAACTTTTCTTAGCATTGCTGACGAGGGGGGGATAAAAAATTCAAGAGCATTTAAACGAAATATCTAAGGGAGAATTACTCGGAGGGAAAATTAAGCACTCAAAAATGGTTTGAAAGATGGTCATGTAACTTAATTGTTATACTTTTAATTTGAGATGCTATGCTACATAATGCAATATTTGGCTTTTACTTTCATTTCAACCATGGCCACAACCACATTCAAATCCATAAATATACTACTGTCGTTATCACATTGTATATGCAGATATTAGCTACTGTAGTCATTAGCCAAAAGAAGCCATTAATACTTTCCAATATATATAAGGTAATATTATTATCTCCCATTTATTATATTGAAGCTCCATTTGAAGAACTATGTCTATGACATTTGTAAAATCTGTAAATAAAAGCACCACATTTATATTATTAAACATTAAACTTATATTATCAACATGGTGTCGGATAGTAGTAAATATTATATTTATATACATGTAGCTGTAAAAGTTCTCACTATAATGAATTTTATTTCAATATCAACATTATTTATGTCATTGACCAGTTGATCAAATAGAGTAAACTAGCCTTTACATGATTAATGATTGCATTTTTCACATTAAGAATTGGTTGGGGTGGTAATTTATATATTTTAACAATTGATGAGGGGGTTCTGTTTTGAACCTCCTGAACCTTCATCAGAGCTTCCATTCCTGATGAGCCTGAATGAACCTTCCCTAATGGACCTTCGATTCCCTATCTGGTTAAGCTCGTTTTTAGTCAGTACGCAAAATAGTGCATGCTGATTGATTGATAAGAGATTCGAAGATCTACGATATCACGCCCCAGAACAGCTTAGCACTTTCTAAAATTTCATACGACGTTTCAACGTCCACCCCGCACCCTCACAGCAACTTTGCAGCATATTTCAAAAAAATCAATTTTTGAAAAAACACAATTCAAGAAAAAACCCTCAGCACACTGGATTTTACCCTATAAACAAGCTCAGCGTTAAATTTTTCAAAAAGTGCACTTTTCGACATTTTCACACACAGCTCGGGAAAGACCCCCAGGAGGGTCTATAGAAAATGCGTCACTATTAACAAATTTCACAGCTCAGAGCCATTCGTTTCAAACTCAGATTCCGTGTGATTTGAGTTTGAGTGATAGCAAAAAAATACAAACAGTGTCATTCGCAGGTGACCTATAATCGAATTTAGCGAAGAGTCCGCCCTCCCACCCTCCATAGGATCCAGGTGACGGTTCAAGTATCTCCACTGCTAACGCAATATCACCCACAACATGCGGTGACGTCTTTAACCCTATCTAGAAGGGAGAGCGGAATCTTCCCGCGCTAAATTTAAATGTAGATATCTCAATAATGGTTACAGCTATGACCCTAACATTTCACAACATTTCCTAGAAGTACATTGTAAGTATAGGCAGAAAAAAATGGTGAAAAAATATTGGGTAAAAATAAAGTTACAGAGTATTCCGGAACACCTACTAATAATGAATTTAGACAAAAATGCTTGATTATAATAGAAACGATAAAAGTAAGAACATATCGATTAAGATAAACCTATTCAGTATTGATATAACTTACAGTGTATATACGTTAACAGAACAGCAAGAAATAATCCTGAAAATAAATCTCTTTATCCCTTTTTGAACTGCTTCAAATCCGAATTTTTGACCAATACGTGATAATGACTCTCTCCTCCGCAGAGGCTTATATATTTTATTAGAAAAGGCGTAGCGGGAGGAAAATCAGAGGCGCGCAGGGAATGACGGGAAGAGAGAAAGAAAATAAGCCTCTGCCAGATAACGAGGGATACATTAATATCCAAGATAATAAACAAATAATTAATATCCAAAATGATAAACATTAATATCCAAGATAATAACAAGTGCCACAACAATTAACACACTGGTAACAATTTATAATGGCCGTTCCAATGAGTTTTCAAACTCAGAAATCAGCCAGCTCTTGACTAGACGTTCACATTGATTAGTATTCGGTAGTTTGCAGGTTAATATATAAACAACTAATAAATAAGACAGCTTGCACAGCAAAAAAAGAAAACAATTGGCCGGAGTTTAAGCTCAAAAGCCAAATCAGTAAATCACTCAACTATGCATATATATTAAAGTATAAAAGTAGTATAGAGAGTGGGGGTACGAGCTCATTTTTTACATATTCAATGTTGAACGCGAATATAATCACCAAAACATCACCAAATTTTCACCAAATCCCAAACCCCCAAAAGTTCGATGTCATTTCGGTAATTCTAAATTTACAACATACATCAAATAAGACCACAAACTCGATTTATATGCTAATAATGTGACATTTCAATATTTTTGCATGTTTTTTAAAAAATAGAGTGTGTCGTTTCACATTTTTCACATATTTAAAAAAGAAAGTGTCGTTTCAACATTTTCACATATTTAAAAAATAGAGAAAGTCGTTTCAACGTTTTCACATTTTTTTTCAACAAACTACTGCTGTCTCAACTCACGCGCGAAAAAAAAACCACTAGATTTTCAAGTCTAGTGGTGATGTTTATCCAAATGGTTAGCAAAATGGTGCTCTTTTGATTGGCTAACAACATTGACTAACAAATAGCCAACTACTCTACGAATTAGTCTGTTTGTTCACTACTCTCAGTGGTATCTCTCACTACAATGTTTTTGTGACCATACGCGTAGGAGTCAATACCATTTTCTAAAAGGTATCGCTTATCATCGAAGCAGGATAGCGATACTTTATTAATTTCGTAACTACCAAGCTGATGTTTGACACTTCTGATGGTCTTCATTGTGTGTCGCAATTGTTTCTGCTCAAGTAACACACTTTTGTAATCTTCATGTCTGATTACTTTTTTAATTATATTTTTTCTAATACCTTTAGCGGTTTTCCCACCACCCCCACCCTCTTTCAAATAGCTGTACATTTTACTGCGCAACCCGACGAACTCAATAATTGGCGTTCCAGCGCACTCGTCCTTCATCTTCCCAATAACTTTCTTATTCTCTTTAAAAGCGAATGGGCTGTCTGCGGGGTAGTCGCTATTGTCGAACTTTTCGCACTCCATCATAAAGTCGGAATAAACGTCGTCAGTTTTGATTGAGTACAACAGACTGTCAGTGTCAGTGAAGTGTAATCTACAGGTGTCGCTAGAGTACTTTTTCATAATATAATTGTAGTGAAAATTGTACATCAGCGTTTTGCTCAAGTCTAGTATGCACATACCTACATACGCGGGTCGATTTAATGTCAGCGTTTCTTTAACTTTGTGGACAGCGACTAAGTTCTCGCTAAATATTTTGCAAGACACAAACGTCGGCTTCGAGACAAGCTTTTCTAATTTCTTCGCAGTGGTCACTAATCTCACGTCCACACGCTTCCTCAAGTTTTCCATCGTTTTTCCGAACACACTGTTATTCATCAGCTTGAAGAAGTCCTTCTCAAAAGCGTTCTTAGCCGCAGTTCTTTTGACTGTGTTAAAGTCGATGTACTTACCCAACCACTTAGACTGGTCAAACTGTAGGACCCTATGAATCTTATTGATTTTTAATCCAAGATCCACGTACAACTGCAGATTTCCGTAGTGACACACATACTTTTTTTTATCCTTCAAATTAGTCACCAACTTCTTCACACCGCCAACACTTACATTAAACTTATTTTTGATTTTCGTGCAGTACTCCGACAACATGTCAACAGTTATCTCCATCTTCTCGGGAGCCACCGGGTAATCGTTGTGTAGGTCATGCAAATGGGCTGGGTACTCCAAGTCGACTTCAAGCAGTAAGCCCTTTTTACTATCGTTGTGATAGTCGCATAGGTTAACTTTTTTTATTTCTTTCTCAGTCAACCACTTGAAGCCGCCCGTAGGTAGACTTCGACTCATCGCCCATCCATACAAATTGTTGGCGTCAAGGTACATCAAATACTTCGACTCTTGCTCTTTGTCATACCCTTCCATGTATTTATTATTCGCCACGCCGTGTCTGTTGCATATGTAGCTCACACCACCACGCATACCTAATTCTACAAACTGGAACATGTTAATGTCAGACAATAGTTCAAGTTCCACTCCGGTCATCTTTAGCATGGCGTCCCAAGCCAATCCAGGCGATGTGAAATAATGGCAAGGGTCTAATTTATACTCGCGATGGCATGTCTCTCTAAAGTTCTCAAAAACGTCGGTAAGCAAGAGCACATCACTTTTCAAATACAGGTCGTGATACCCACCCATACTCTCAACGTCGAAGTAGTCCCACACGTCGATGGCACGCTCGTACATTTCTTCCGTGATGTGCTCATCATTCAGAATGCTGTAGAAATCTTTTTTGGAGGGTAGCTCGCGCTCATCGAATTTATTAAAGGAGTCCATGTAATCATAGGGATAGACCCCCTTTCTTGTCATAAGTGTCAACCCCTCGTCGTGAAACACTTCTGACGTGTATTTGAAAGCGTCCCTTGGTAGGTTCCTTACCAAGTTGTCTAGACCACTACCCATGAACTGAAAGCTGTCCAAAAATACCAAGTTTTTTCCAAGCATGAACGCCATGTACTTCTCCATGTTGTTCGGTATCACATTTATGTCTTGACTAAACTTACCAATCTCCTGCATAATGAAATGACTATCGTAGCCACGTAAGTTGTGAAAGATCACAGGGATTTTATCAGTCAACTTAAAGTTCACATTACAGTCACGATGTGCAGACCCTCTGTACTTACCTGACACATGACAGTGGTCTCTCACTCTAACGTCAGCGCTGGTGTACTCAACGCTACAAATATGACAACTCTTAGCCTCGTCGAAATTCTTCTTATCGACATCAGTCAGCGTCATTTCTTTGTTAAAGTGACTCTCAGATGTTTCTTTACAATATTCAACAATTTCTAACATCTCCCCGATGAACTTGTTGACTGCATTTTCACCACGATACACTTTCACTGGCTTACTATACTCATTGTCATAGCAACAAACTAGTTTTATACCCATAACCGCAGTCAACGTGTCTCTGGTAAGCATTTGTGTAGCTACACTCGCTTGACAGCTTTGCTGTGTGCACCTTCTGTGTGATAGCCTCAAAGTCTGCATACACCACAAATGGTACGTTTTAGGCTGCCTACTAAAATTCTCGTATTTCACTTTCGCACCTTTTTGCGGCATTTTAATAGCTTGCTTCCCATTGATGACCAAACATACTTCAACATGACTTTCAAGCACGTCCGCTCGACTAAAACACTGCAGGCAATGTCTACAAAAATGTTTTCTAGCCTTATGCTCTGTCTGACGGTACATAAACTTATTGAAATCGCGAATGTACACGTAGTGCTTGTTGCCCACATCATTAGTTATCAACAGTAGGTCCATGTGGTTAGGGTACGCTTCCTTAGAAACATACACAGGGAATGGTTGCTTATTTTCATACCCGAAAACGTTGATGCTAATTTCGTTAGCCTTTTCGATCTTGTTGTAATCTTTGAGTGTGACTGGGAAGTTAATTCCATCATAATTCAACTCACTGACATGCCTAGCGTACTTTGATGTTCTATCAGAGTTTTTTCCAACAGGGAACTTATGCGCTAGGTGACACCATCTAAAACACTCGTTGTCATCATCATTATTCACGTTTACCAAACCCTTCTTACTATTGCGCAACTCCTTTGGTAACGTAATGTAGCTACTCCCATTCAAAGGTCTATAAATAGCGATATTAACGTAGTGTCCATCTATTTTGTCGATAGTCCACCCAGACCCCTCAGATAACCACCCAGCTATCCGCGTCAAGATCTGTTCCGACCCACGGTTGGCAACACCTTCGATGTCGTGGTCATTAATGACGACGAACGTTTCACTGTTAAAGTAGGCAGTTTTGTACGTGGTCTTATCGAGTTCTAAAGCCTTCTCAAAAGTGACCTTAACTGTCTCTACCACTTTCATTCCGTTGGTCTCACCTAGTTCACGTCTCAAAAGATTAATGACAGCGCTTCTACTGCCGTTTACCTGATTGATGTCTCTATCGTTAACCACCTCGACTCCATAGGACCTGGTGAACCCTCTCAGCGCTTGACTCAACAGCCGTGGGCTATGGTCTTCAACTGCGGGTCGCGCTTCCTGATCTCTAACAAGACGGTTGTGTGTCCGACTGCCAACGTTAACTCGCCTGTTTGTCAGCGGATTAATAGTGCTGACATTTGTCGTGTCACTAAAAACACCATCTCTAACAAGTTGATTGTAGACTCGCCCGTGGACGTTGATTGCTCTACCTGTTAGTGGATTTACAACGGCTGCACCATTTCTAACAAGTGAGTTTTCTGTGACGTCATCCATGGCTTCTATATACTACACTTGTTTTTTTTTCCTAAGCCACTCGTTGTAATAGCGATCACCACTCTCACACCATCCCAACTTTGGATACACCACCCCAAACAGATTGTCGTCAAACAAGTCTTTCACCTTCCCGTCTTTGAGGTCTGACACCTTCTTGAGTGTCTCGACTCGTCTTCTGTGGCACAACCTAATAATGTAGTACCCGTATCTGCTGACATTTCTACCCTTTACCAAATTGCATGAGTGCAATGCGTTGACAACTTTCAAGAAGTCCTCTTTTATCAACTCAAGGTGCTCACCCTTCACAACGTTCCGTAGTCTCCTCCCCATCCACCAAGACCGCTTGTGAACGCTTTTTAGTCGTGTGAGTCTCATGTCACTATAACTCTGAGTGTAACCCCATTCGGTTTCGCCACACTTTGGACACGCGTACCCACCACAGTCGGTCGTGTTTTTCACAACGTCACAATCCGAGCAGTAGTAAAGCCTGGAGGTGCCTCCACACTCAATTTGCGTCTCACTCGCGATTTCGTCAATTGTGTAGCCGTAACTCATCTGCCTCATAAGTTTGTTCATCACTCTTATACTACTCCAACATTTTTTACCGAGTTAGCACCCACACCGCTATTCCACTACCCAAACCTAGCGCGCTAACAAACAACAATTGGTACTCCTTCATTTCCGCACTCGGTTGGTAGTAATCCGCAACCCTCGGACTCTCAGTGAACACTCGTCCGCTGTACTGTATGGTCATTACGCTTCTAAGTTCTTCCAACGCATGGTTTGTGTCATTGATGTCAGCGTTAGCATCTGAGAGCATTTGCCGTAAACGCTGGATCTTATCTTTCTTGGCGACCTCATTCTCATACCACGCTTCTTTCGCGCTGGCTAACTGCTCCAACGCATGGTTATGCCTTTTCGTCTCAGCTTCATAACCTGTGTGATTGAACTTTGAAAACATAAAGCCAGCGCCTGCAAAAGCCACTGCATTAAATATCCCTCCAGCCACGACACTCGCCATTAACTTACGTTGATTTGAATGGGTCTGTCGGTATCCACTTTTTCGTTTGCTTCCATTTTACTAACAGCGTTCCTGCACCAACAGCTGCAGCAAGTTTCACTGTGCCTTTCACTGTCTCTGGTGTTCCTAATGGTTCTCCCAAAGCCTTTTTAGAAATCATACTCACTGCCACAGCACCAGTCGTAACAAGTAGCGCATCGTACAGTTCGTTCATAAGTTCTTTTCGATCGATCGCAGCCATATACATTGTCGTGTGTTTTGTTTAAGAATCAAACGTGTCTAGCGCTGGACGATGAGTTCTACGATTTTCTGACGTGCTAACCACAGTGCTCACAGGCTCTAATTGTGTCTCTTTCTCACTGCTAATTGTGTACCATAGCGAAGCAGCGGCGATGACAACACCAAGTGTTCCGACAATATAACCATAGCTCCACTCACTACCCTGTTCTTCGTTGACTATCATTTCACGCATTTTCTTTTCTTTCGCAGCTTTCGATATCTCAGCCAACTTTTTACCAGCAGCGACACGCTTTGGGTCCTTCACCTTAACACTTTTCACGTCAGCTGTGATCTTTGCTTCAACAGCCGTCTGTGAGTCCTCAACCATCTAATACACTATCACGTGTTATCTTACTCACAGTTGACCTCACAGGTGTCTCACAGTTGACCTCACAGGTATCTCACAGTTCCAGACCAAACGCACTAAAAGTTAGGATTTTTTCTGGGAGTATAACATAATGACTCAAGCCCAAGAAATTAGCGAAGAAGATATTGCCAACATGCTGAGAACGGCCTTTACCAGTGTGTCTACCCCACGAGACGTCCCTGGACCCAAGGTCTTAAACGAGTACTTCTCAATATGCTCACCACTCCTTGACCTCAACCCTGACGGAGGGTTGCCAAAACGGTTTGGCTCTCAGGTCGACTGTACTAGGCATCTTCTCGACGCTTGGATCGATCTTCGGGAGGAGAGAGCCAACGAGCTTGCTGATAGATTAGCTAGCATAATCCCTGTGTGGTGTCACTCACCATTCAAATACCTTATGTTAGTGAGTGGTGTCTACTTGAACGACCCTCGTAAACCCAATGCCACATTACTCGGTAACTTCCTCGAAGTGTTCTTAGCGACCCTTATGTGGAGACCATGCCCAACCAAAGCCAAAGCGTGGTTAGAGCTCGCCGCAAACCGCGACGTTCACGTTTGCAAGGTGGGGTGTAAGGAAATACTAGGTGTGGACGATATCAGGGACCACGTACTCTCGCCCGCCCACAGACACTTTGCGAGAGACGAAAACGTGTACACCTGTCACCCATGCGGTGTGGTCACCAACGACCCACTGCATCGCTTGAGACACGAGAGCTCGAGGTCTCATCTTAAAAACTTAGAGCTTCAGCGGGTATTCAACATGGAACGACGGTTTCCACCACAATAAAAAAATATCTCTCTGGAGGTATAGTAACCATGAAGAAATTCGGTAAACTAGAAATCGTGATTGGTCCCATGTTCGCAGGAAAAACAACAGAGACTCTTCGTAGGTTAATCACGTTAAGTAAGTCAGGGCTCAAAGTACTTTACGTGAACAATGCAGGCGACACAAGGCGAACTGACCACGCGTTCTCCACACATCGTCAGACCATTGTTGTCGGATCAGACAGTTTACCTGCGAAGTTAATCACCAACCTTCCGAGTTCTTCCGAGATAGCTGACTATGACGTCATAGGAATTGATGAAGGCCATTGGTACTCTGGTCTGTCAGTTATTCGCGAATACATTAAAGCTGACATTCACGTCATTATTTGTGGTCTCATAACAACAGAGCATTTAAAAAGACTTGGTGAGCTCGACACACTGTTCCCAATGGCAGACGACATCACATTTCTAAAAGCGTATTGCGCCGTTTGCCGTGACACTTACGGAACAACTGTTGAAGCGCCATTCAATTGGAGATACAACCCAGGACCATCATTCGTTGGTGGTGCTGAGCAATATCGTGCAGTGTGTAGACGTCATCATCCTTCCACACAAAATTAAGGGTGTTCTCGGATACCCCACTTTTTAAATTTAGACATTGGTCACATGAAGCGTCCAATGTATCGTAGAAACATTTTTTCACACAGTGGTCAGAGAAATCTTCGCAGATATTTTTATCAAGTTAAAAAAAATATATTTTAAAAACGTTAGATCAGTTGTCACCTCAAGTGTCGTCTCAACAACGAGAACGAGCGCTAACTCAACTCATTACTCACTGTCTAAAAAGTCTCTTTACAGTAGCGTCTCTCGTGGTTACTTAACGCTGATTTATTTTTAAATTTACGAAAACACTGGGAGCACTGAAACCCAACGTCAAAGAAATATTTTACTACCGTGGTAATAGCGTCGTCGTATGAGTCGCACAAGAGTGTTAGGTACCCAGCGGATTTGTATCTGAGTAGCAGAGACTCCTGCTCTTTGGGTGTCTTGCCTGTGCCACCTGGATTCTTGAACTCAATCACGAGTCCGCTGTGCTGTCGGTTTGCATTAGCAATAACTAAGTCAGGTGTTCCACGTTGGTAACCTTTTTTCCACGAATTTATTCTTTTACTCGAAGTGTCTTGATTTTCACCACAAGCGGCTATCAAAATAGCTTCTGGATAATATTTCCTAAGAAAACCAACAACTTTCGTATGAAGGTCGAACTCAGTGATCATTTTAAACTGATTGTGTTTGAGACCGACGTCAGCCAAACTTTTTCTAACGCTTGGCAAGACTTCCGCGTGCACCCACCTTCCAAAGTGTTTCGCACGCTCCATTTTACTCGAGAACGTCAATGAGTAGACTCCAAGTTCGTTGATAAACGAGGCCTGCTCCATCTTCATTTTACAATCAGGTTCGACGTGGTCGTTGACCGCATCTTTTGGTCGAGCGTAACCTAGAGCGCTTGCGACTTCTCTTGCTTTGAACCATATTTCACCGTTGTGATTAACCGTCGTGATTTGGTGACCATCGAATAATTGCACTGAGTTGGTTGCCATTACTATAGCCTCACAAAAACTACTCGACATAGGTGTCAGGTTTTTTATAGATCTGGTTTGTTGTGTACCAATGCAGCAGGTGTGTTTTATTAGTCTTCAGTTTTCTACGTCGTCTGAAAAAGTTTCTAATGTTACGAACCAGTTTTTCTAAGCCAACCCATTACATAACTTAGGTCACGTCTCCTACCACTCCCACAGTGTCTAATTCTGGTAACATAATAGGTTTGCCGTAAGTCTTTTTAGACCTCATACCAATCTCAGCGTGGAGCTCGAGAGTAACGTCACCGCGACCAAATGATCCACCAGCTTTGAACATGTGATCAGTCGTTTTATTTATTTTATATGTTTCATGAGGTCTCGAAATACATGCTCCCATTTACTTTACACCATATTCCTTCATCATTTCTCCACCCATGATTATGATGTCTCGGTTCGTCATGTAGCCACTCACAATTTTCACACCGTAGAATTCTATCAACGATGGGTATGCATAAGGTGCGAGTGGTATTCTTGGTCGGTGTATTCCAAAAATTGTTCCGTAGGGTGTGCCTATTTTTTTCATGTTCGCTACGAAGTCTGAGTCGGCTGACTTGACGTTGTTGACCCTGACGTGTGAATTGTCCATTTGCCAATGTATTGATATCATATGCATTTTTGTGAGGTCAACGCCACTTGGAACAGTGCATATGCTCTCCATTGCTGGGTTGCTGCCACCATACGCGAGTCCATTAGTCATACCAGTCTTGTACCCTATGAACTTATCCCACTGACCGTCGTCGTTTGATATAATTGTCTCCCAATTTGATCCAGCGGTGCGAGTAGGTAACCTCACCACAACAAAAATGGAGAGGTCGCACCATTGCATACTGGGGCAATTAAAATGGAGACCTGACTCAAGTGGGAGTGGTGTTAACACGGGGGATAGAAAACTTTGGCTTACACTGCTGATGCCGATAATAGGGCCATAGGTTGGGTTGTTTTGCACTAATTTACTTGTTTCACCAATGGCTTTCACATTGTTTGAACCATTGGCGTGAAATTCCACGTTTTTCAAGGCGTGTGTGCTAACGTTGAAGTCGAACACAATGTTGTAGGACTGACTCTTGAGGAAACCTGATAGCGATTGCTCTAGAGTTCTTTTATTCGTGGCGTCTGAGTCATCGACTGGGTCTGCTACGTTTTTTATCGCTGAGCCTTGCATGTCTATTATTCCAGACATCCTTCCACCGGTCGCACTTAATTTAGGATCTTCGTCCAGATGCCTTTTCGTTCTCTTTAGTATTTTATCGTGAGGGTCGTCAGACTCATACCCATAGTTTAGGCTCATTACTACTTCAAGGTGTATTTGGTTAGCAGATAGCCAGAGACCGCTGAGAACCCTAACACTATCGCCAACGTTGTCGTGGTGTCTGACTTACTTGTGGTGGTCTGCGCTATTTGATTGGTGGTGACCACTGTTTTCTTTGCAGGTGGCGTAGCTAGAGTTTCCAAGTGAAGTCCTGCCGCTTGGTGGACTTTTTTGTGCTTCGCTTTTGACGCTCGGTGGTAGTTCAACCCGTCGTTATACCCAAATGTCATCCCAGTTTCGGACGAAGTTCTTAGCACGTTATTGTAACCAACAATGGGGTCCTTTAACAAGACCATGCTTCTGGGGATCAACCAAGTGTTGGGTGTCACAGCTGTGTCTAGCTTAACGTTGGTGTCACTAATCGCTTTGTTCATAAGGTTGATCCAAACACTTGGTGAATATTGAACCACAGCGTTTTCAACGATGTCTCTAAAGATTTGTTGCGTTTCTCGAGCACTAGCTCTAGTTCCGACGATGCTTTGCTTTGATCTCGCTTGGGCTCCGAGAATGGCATACATGTAAACTTCAATCGATTGGTTTAGTAGTTCTTGTCCTAATGGTGTGAACCCGTCAGAGTGTCTCGGGCAATACCGACGATAATCGCCTTGGATGTCTTTGATGTATCTATTGTCAACATCAGTCAATGGTAGGTGACCTTTCAAAAGTCGCCAGTCAGGGAGGTACAGTCTTAAGATATTGTTAATGTCAACTTGACTCTTACTCAAACGGAACATCACACGACGAATGGTGAAGTACACGTGAAACCTCATGAGACCCACGACTTGCTTTGGAACGTCGACGTGATAACTTAAGTTTTGTAGAGACACCCCTGAGCGGTATGTAGCGATGTACATACCCGCGATCGCTTGATAGTAACTCTCGAGTAGAGTCCAAACTGTGTTAACGTTACCACCAATTGCCTTGTCGTTGTGACGTCTTTTGGTGTCGATGAGTATTCTCGGTAGGTCTGACTTGAAGGAATTATTGTCGTCAACAAAGACGTCAAAATTGTGGGTTGGGTAATTTAGGACATATGGTGGAAACGTCTCGACTTCTCTGTAGCTCTTGTGGGTCTCTGTCAGTAGTAACTTTAGGACACGTCCATCGCTCGACCATATTCTTGGGAATCTTGGTGTATTGCTAAGGAATTTTGTGAAGCCCTCGTTCTTCGTGAACTTTGGTGACTTTATGTTTATCATGTCAGAGTACTTTGAACCCGACTTGAAGTAAATGTCAACGGTCTTGACTGTTTTATTGTCGTCTGCGAGGTTGTACCCAAACTCGAACTTATCTAGTTGCGCATTTGGAAATTCACTAAGAAGAATTAGTTCACCTTGCTTTCTTTTTGTTAGCATCTACATAACACACACTATATTATATGGTCAGGGTCGTAGTGTTGATTAGAGGTCCAACGGAAACTGTGGATCTACCAGAGGCACTTTTGACGTTTGGCTCAGACCCTCACTTACTAGTGAAAAAAGCGACCATCTTTTGGGACTATGTTAACGTGGAGACCGGTGTGAATGATGAAATAAGTTACAACAGTAACAAACACGTTTTTGAGCCTGGGTACCACACTTTTAAAATGATTGCCGACGAACTGAAGGGATTAGGGGCTATCGAGCTAGTAGCCAACAAACACAATTCAAAGTGTGCGATAAGAACTGACCAACAATTAGAGCTGTTTAAATTTGGAGAGCTGTTAGGGTTCAACGATAACACAACGGTGAGTAGTAGTGGTTTGGTCAGCCCTAATGTTGTGGACGTTAACAAAGGGCTGAAGTACATACAAGTAGGTTGTAGCATTGTGAACAGACCTGAGAACATTGTTAATGGCAGCAAAAGCGAGGTTATCGTTGAGCTACCATTGACCACCACCCAACCACTGAAGAGCTCCGTTCAACAATTTTTCAACATTGAGTCGAAGGTGTCGATAAACAAAGGCGTTTTCACACAGCTAGTTTTTAATGTGACTGACCAAGATGGTAGTGGTGTCAACGTTGGCGATATATTGTTGGACTTGTATGCGACGCTTGAGTAGCTAACGTTAAACGCATGCTAAAGTAATGAGTCTAAACTATGGGTATGACTCTGGTGGTTACACTGAAAAGCGACGTGTAGACGACAGTCCTCAAAAGTTGACGGTGCTCATTGAAGGTGTGGAGAAAGTTGTAACTTTTGACCATAGTGTAGTAGCCACACATGATAGCCCACACATTGTAGTCAAGACAGCCACTGTGTTTTGGAACTATGATAATGTGACAGGTAGTGACGATATTCGATTCTTACACGTTAGAATTGGAACACCAGCGCCAGGATTCTCGACAACTCGATTGGACGGGGGCCACTACGACTTCGACGCGTTGGTTAGAGCTCTACGACACGCGCTCAGGGCGGTTAATGTAGACTTCGTGGTGGAGAGGCTGATGACCACAGGTAAAAGTATGGTCAAAGTTCAGCGTATGAGGCGTAGCGCCACCAACAGAGTAGAACTTTGGCTAGGTGACATTGGGCTTTTGCTTGGTTTCGCGAAGGACGCAGGAATTTTACTAGACGCTAAGTGGCACGCCAGTCCAAACAAGATCGATATGAACAGAGGTCTAAAGTATGTAGAAGTCTCGTGCGACGCTGTTGAGACGGAGAGCAATGTGGGCACTGACGGGAAGCGTAGTGATGTGATCACAACGTTGCCAGTACCCACCGAGCAGTCTCTTGATGGAGGGATACAACGTTATGTATACGTTGACTCCAAGGTGAGAATTAAAAAAGGTATTTACCCAAGTATGACGTTTCGTGTCAAACCAAACAATGGTAACGCTGACGTTGGCGCGGTGCTATTGGAACTGTATATTGTGTAAATTATATGGAACTCGGTGTGGAAACAGAGCAAGGGTTGCGAGACATTTATTATAATCCTAAGACAGGGTACAGTGGTGTAGAGAGGCTGTATCAAAGTGCGTTGGGAGACGGATTGAAAGTAACTAGAAAAACAGTGAAAAAATGGTTGACAGCGCAGGACACTTACACTAGGTACAAACCCATTGTGAGAAGACACAAGTTCCGTGCGACTTTTGTTGGATTTCTTGGTGAAGAGCTTCAAATGGATTTAGTGGACATGAGTAAGTATTCAAAACAGAATGGCGGTTATTATTGGATATTGACAGGCATTGAAATATTGAGTAGATACGCTTTTGGAATTGCAGTTTATAGAAAAGACACTAAGAACATGACTAAGGCTGTTGAGGAGTTATTGAATGACTTTAAAGATCGGTTTGGGACCACGCCTAAGTTAGCGCAATTTGATGATGGACTTGAGTTCTACAACGTTGGTGTGAAAAGTTTGTTGAAAGAACACGGTGTTGAATATTTCAGCACTAATAGCGATAAAAAGGCTGCTGTTGTTGAGCGTTTTAATAGAAGTCTGAAGAGCATTATGTGGAAGCGCTTTTACGCACGTGGAACGTACAAATGGATTGAGGGTCTCGACCAGTTTGTGAGCAATTACAATAGCAATGTGAATCGAAGCATTATGATGAAGCCGAAGGATGTCAATAAGTCAAATGAAGCCGAAGTGTGGACCACTTTGTTTGGTCACCAATTTGCAAACAACCCATTGCCAAAGTTTAGAGTTGGTCAATCAGTGAGAATTAGTAAGTACAAGAGTGTGTTCACAAAGGGTTATGAAGCCAACTTCACTGAGGAGCTGTTCAAAGTGGTGAAGGTTATTCGTGGTGATCCGAATGTGTACGAAATTGAGGACCACACCGGTGAACAGATTATTGGGAAATTTTATGAACAGGAACTATCGCTGGTTAATAAGAAACATGGTGACGATGTGTACAGAGTAGAAAAGGTGTTGAAAAGAAAGAAAGTCAGAGGGAAGAAGATGGCGCTAGTCAAATGGTTAGGTTATGAGAGCAAACATAATTCGTGGATACCAGAAAGCGATATTCAAAATGTGAGCTAATGTAATATGGCTGAAGGTGGGGAAGGTTTTGACGAGATTGAGATGGAGGACTTCGATAGACTTGATAGGTACACCGATGATCAAATAAACGACGAACTCGAAAAACTCTCTCTAGATTATCATTTAATTGACGATGAGTACGCTGATGACGACGACATGTCAGACATCGTGCGTATCAAGTATGACAAATTGTATGAGATAGTGAATAAATTGCAGTATGAACGGGATAGAAGAGGGGTTCAAGAAAAAGAGACACCGTTCACCGACGATGGTAAAACGGTGACAATAAGGGGGACCAACACAGAAGTCCCAGCGAAAGAGCTCGTTGAACAGGAGTTGTACGGTGACGTTGGTGATGCAAGTTTCGATCTATCTTTTGTAAAGTCGGACAATCTTGAGAGAAGACTTGGTGAGCTAAATGCATTCAACAAAGAGTTAGAAAAAAATCGAGTAAAAAACGAAGTAGAAAGAATCAAGCTAATAGATAAGAAAATACGTAAGTTGTATAAAAAAAAAAGACTCGGTCGTGACGACGCGTCAAGGAAAATAGCCAACAGATCATATGTGACGGACTCAGGGTCTATTCTTTTCAAACCGATAAACAAAGATGGTAAATATGGAAAACCCAAACGAATTCTAATACCTGGGAAAAAAGGCTTGATCTACAGTAAAGACGCGAGTAGTAAAAACGCGATTGAGCAGTTCAAACAGTTAGTCGGTCAAATTCCTGAGAGTACAGAAACAACAGTTGTCACAACAGAAGTGATCCCAGATGACTTCCCAGTAATTGAGACAAAAGTGGTCTATGACGACATACCTGGGCTATCACCAGACGAAAAACCGCGAGCTGAATGGTGTGCTCAACCCAAGCGATGGTGTGGTGCGCGAATCAAGAATAGGTGCTAATGGTGCGTTGCGAATACAAGCAAACCATTTTCAAGAAGCGATAGATAAAGCGAATGAAAGAATAGTAGAGCTCGAGGAAAAAGACCTTACAACTGCAGAGAACGAAGAGTATATTGATCTACACGAAAGAGTGATTGGACTTACGCAAGCTAAATACAGAACTTTAGGACAGCGAGAAATAGAGGAGGTTAGAGAGCAGCAAGAAGTCGACATTGACAGATTTCAGAGATTAAAGGAGTGGGCTAAAGAAAATGTAGTTGGGTTGAGCGCTGTGGTAATTTCAGTGGCTGGGATTATAACAACTATTATTATCGCTGGGAGGTCCGCTGTTATGAAAGGCGCTATGGCCACGAGGTCGTTCGCACAAGCTGTCAAGAACGCGATAACGAAAATGGGTCCATGGGCTGTTGGGTTGGCTAATTTAGTTTATAATGCGTTGACGTTGGGTGCAAAGGGTCTCGCATGGTTGGCTCAAAATCTGTGGGTACTCGCGGTGGTACTTGCGTGGTTCGCTTATGATTATTACAAGCTAAAACGGTAGTCTCATCTTCGAGGGTCTCAGCTTCGAGGGTCTCATCTTCGAGGGTCTCAGCTTCGAAGATGACAAAACATATGTAAAGTATATGAACGTCACGTCAGCAGAGTTGAGCCCCGGTTTTAGACGAGCAACCATGGGCGTCATAAGAGGGGCGAGAACGCAGCACGTGATCACGTTGAACCCTAATAAAGTCAGTCCTGGTGAGGAACTCTACATTGATATACCAAAGCTCAAGGTTAGCAGCTGTTTGGTGCCTGGGTCGTTGGGTCTAGTGTTCGACTTTAAGAATGCAAACGCCAAAAGTTGGTTCTTGAATAATGTTAGCAAGTTGTTGGTTGAGAAGCTTGTTGTGAGACTAGCTGGAGAAGCTGTGTATGACAACAGTGGGGAAAATTACACTGGTGTTTATCGTGACCTTTGGGAAAGTGTTACTGCGCGAGACCAAATGATTGACTATGGTATTGGTGGTGAGAACTTGAGAAAGCTAATTTCTAAGGATGACAGTGGTGCGACAAGTGGGAACGTCGCTAAAGTTAGTGACGCATTGATGTTTGGTGTGATTGGAACGAAGCAGCGGATTAAGCTTGGTAAAATTATGAACGACCACGGGTTGTACGCTCCTTTTAGCATGAACAACAACTTGCAATATGTGATCACACTTCCGAAGGCCACAGACATCATGGTGGCGCAATCCGGTAGCGCTGTGGGTGGATACACTCTGGAGAACCTCGAGCTTGAGTACGAGACGATTGATAACCAGGAGCTTGCTGATGAAATAACGTCAGGCTATGCAAGTGGTCGTAGTTTGTCATACGAACACGTTACATTGATGAAAACCACTGAATGGGATAAGGGCACGACCATTGTGAATGAGAATGTTAATCTTCCAAGAAAAAGCATGAAGGCGATTGTGTTGCTATTCACGAATAAGGTGCGAACAGACAGTGAGGAGTTTCTTTACCCAAATATTGAGAGCGTTAGAGTCACAATCGAAGGCGTGCCAAATAGTGTTCACTCACAAGGCATTCCGAAGTCGAAGTTCTATGCGGAAGCGAAACGATTGTTTGGGTTGGGTGAAGAACACGCTCAGTTTATGACCATACAGAAATTCTACAAAGATGGCTTTGCGTTGGTCATCGACTTGAGGAGCGTCCAAGATAATTACAACGTCGCCACTGGTAAAAAAATTGTGAACACACAATCCGGCGTGCTTCTTGAAATCACTAAGAAAGCGACGACTGCAAATGTCATGTGCATGGTGTTTGTGATGAGTGATGGGTTGGTCAACTTCATGAACAATGGGTTGCAGTCAATCCAGTATTAAATCAAACGTGAGTTAATGGAGACTCCGTTTAATATGTTAATTGTTGGTATGACAGCTTGTGGTAAGACGCATTATTTACTCAACACATTGGAGTCTGAGTATCGCGGTAAGTTTGACTACATTGTGTTGATTTGTCCTACTTTCGAGTGGAACAAAGCGTATCAAGATTGGAGATATGTGCGCGACCCTGACGTGTTAGCGATAGACTGCACACAGGACAATGTCGACGCAGTTCTCAAGTGTGTGACTAACGTTTTTAAAGGTACTAACACTCTGATTGTGTTGGACGACTGTGCGAGTGGACAGGACGTTAAGAATAGGACTAGTCAATTGGTCAACTTAGCTTTTAGTGCGCGACATTTTATGTTGAGCGTTATTGTCATCACACAACAACTGACGTCGATCGCAAAACCGTACAGAGAAAATATTAGTAAGCTCGTTTGTTTTTACTGCCCGAGTAGGAGTGATATGAAGGTTGTTATTGACGATTACCTTGGAAACGTTAGCAAAGAAAAATCGTCGGCGATTGTGACCGCACTAAAAAATAACAAGTACGCTAGACTCGAAATCTCACTGCGCTATCCGTACAGTCACGAAGTCGTTATTCCGCAATAAAATATGGGTATAAGTAATAGCGTGATGGTAAAACGCAAAAGTGAGGAAAACCCCACGATTGAGGAATTAGTTGAGGAGACTGACGACACCTCAACTGTGGAAGACAACGTTGACGTTAGGAGATCCGAACTTATTAGACTGTCCGGTGACGGTGTGGTAAGTCAGTCCGAAGCGTACATTAAAAAAGCGTCCGCGAAAGTTATTGCTAAGATATGGCGCCAACACGAGTTGAAGAGAATGGAGATCGCAAACGCTTTTCTCACCGACTTGCTAATCAGCAAATTCGTCAGCTTACTAGATGGGTTGAACGCTATCGAGAACCCTGAGGAACTAAACGACGAACTACAAAAAGATCCGTTACTAAAGAAAGACGTTGAGAGCATTGTCGCGATTGTGACACCGTACGTACCTTTCTTGGGCTTGTTGTCGGGAGGAATTATAACATCGAAACACGTGTACGATCATCATTTTAGGAGTGAAGTGGTAGACACTGAGAGTAGTGAACAAACAGACTAATTCGTAGAGTAGTTGGCTATTTGTTAGTCAATGTTGTTAGCCAATCAAAAGAGCACCATTTTGCTAACCATTTGGATAAACATCACCACTAGACTTGAAAATCTAGTGGTTTTTTTTTCGCGCGTGAGTTGAGACAGCAGTAGTTTGTTGAAAAAAAACGTGAAAACGTTGAAACGACTTTCTCTATTTTTTAAATATGTGAAAATGTTGAAACGACACTTTCTTTTTTAAATATGTGAAAAATGTGAAACGACACACTCTATTTTTTAAAAAACATGCAAAAATATTGAAATGTCACATTATTAGCATATAAATCGAGTTTGTGGTCTTATTTGATGTATGTTGTAAATTTAGAATTACCGAAATGACATCGAACTTTTGGGGGTTTGGGATTTGGTGAAAATGTGGTGATGTTTTGGTGATTATATTCGCGTTCAACATTGAATATGTAAAAAATGAGCTCGTACCCCCACTCTCTATACTACTTATAAACAAACTTCAAACTAAAAGATGGTGTAAAATTGTTATTAATGTTAACTAAAACGATAACCTGGACAGAATGACATTAAACACCAATTTTCCAGACTCAAATCGTTCAAAGAACATTGTACGTCGTTCAAACTATCGTCGATTTTAGGAGAACGTGCCAGGACCAGAGAACCGCGAATTTGACCAGAGAACCGCACATTATCTGGCAGAGGCTCCTTTTCTCGTTTCCCGTCTTCCCGTCGTCCGCCGCGCGCCTCCGATTTTCCTCGATCCACTCCCCGCGCGCTTCCCCATTTTGCCCGCACGCCTTCCTCTAATAAAAATAAGCCTCTGCCGAGGAGAGAGTGATAATGACGTGATCATTTGTTGCCATGAAACAACAAAAATATAACGCATATTTAGCGTTACTATATCATCAACTTGTGAAAATATCATTGAGATACATGTAATAGTTTTTGAGATATTGGCCACGGGCAGATTCGCCCACACAATCAAATCACACCTCAAATGCAAAATTTTAATAGGTGTATGAATAAAGTGGGAGTATCATTAGAATGGCTATTTGGAGGTTCTACAAATTACTTTAAATTTATCGATTTAAAATGTGCAATTTTTCAAAATCCCCGCACATGTTTGTATTGGAAAGGCACATCAATTTTTTTAACTTAATCCACTAACATTACATGAATATATTTCCACACTTAAAGTCGAATAGGAGACCGATCGGCCCAGTTAGTAGTTAAATCATTAACCTAACTCATTCTGTTAAATCATTAACATAAATGCTAAAAAATATTGACCCCAATATGCTTCCTTGCGGAACTCCATCACGCGGGCAACGCGTCAGAAAGAGCGAAATTAATACGCACCATCTGGTAACGGTTGGACAGAGAGGTCTTAAACAATTATAAAGCTGAATCCGAGACGTTTATTTAGCAAAATTAATGCTATGATTTATACAGTCGAAAGCTTTGCTCATGTCTAAAAGAAAGATAGCAGTTATTTTCTTTTTATCAATGGCATATATTTACGGTTGTAACATCCATCTAGGAAGCATTGTACGGTATTTAGCTCAGCTGCAGATGAACCGTAGACAGATAGACCATAGCTAAGATTTGGAAGAACTATAGACTGAAACAAATGATCTACCTCACGCTGACTATAACCCTCCTCTCGGAGTGTTCTTATTACATATAGGGATTTGTTAGCTTTAACTAATTTACCACGTACATGCATGGCTAGTGAACCTACAGTTATCTTGTAAAGTAACACCCAAAATAGTAAGTTCTTTACACTGAGGAATGTTATTCAGCGTATGCAACAGGGCGAGTTTCTTTTCCATGACACTGCAGCAGGATCGCGCCGAGACCAACTGGACTTGCGTCTACCCGGAGTTCAGTTTCTGCCTCGAGGATGTAATGAGCCATCGGACATTCACTTGTTAAGCTGTCTTTGAGACAATTAACGGCAGCCTGTTGAGAGCTTTTCCAGGACCATTCCACACCTTTTCTGGTTAGCTGGCGAAGTGGCTCGGAGACGGTGGCAAAATCCGGGATGAACCGAGCGCAGTAATTAACGAGACCCAAGAAACTGCGTAATTCTGCAACATTCTGAGGGGCTCGAGCACTGCTGATGGCTTCCACCTTCTTGCTTTCAGGAGCGAGACCTGCGGCGGAGATCTTAAATCCAAAGAAGACTAACTCAGGAAGACTTTATTACCTTAACAGATACACATCGGGTGAAGCAAAGGAAGTTGTGAGTACAGATACACATCGGGTGAAGCAAAGGAAGTTGTGAGTGGCCTTTTTCAGTTGAATACTGCAGAAGTCTACACAAAGCCAAAGATTATTCTGACCAACAGATTTGGCAACCCGTTTTTGGTAACTCATGATGCATACCGCAAAAGAAAAAAATGATTGGCCCAAGATCCTTCACATGACGGGCTAAGCTTGATAAAATTTTCGGATTTCCTCGAAAAATGCAACACAGCGATGACAACAATTCATTACTTGTCAATTTTAGATGATCCAGACGAGAATCAAGAGATGTTTAAAAACTTCCAAACTACCTGGTTGCTATATTGAACCGTATTGTCGACAAGCGGCTGGTGAAAGAAGATGAGGATCAAGCTTCGGGTCAAGTCCAAGAAATTCCAACGTCACCGACAAGTAGCAGATTGAACGTGTCTCAGTATCCTCCTTTTGTAGAATTTTGTAGATTCCTAAGATTCCAATCGTGCATTTTCTACAAAGATAACCACGAACTCGATCAGTGCATGAAGTTCCAAGAAATACATCTCACAGAAAGGTAAATACATCTCACCGAGTAGATGGCCTCACCTTGCTAGGATAGCTACTTACCTGATGCCATGACGAGACGATGTTGAAGTTGGCCTTCTAATCGGAATCACTTGTGCTCGAGCCAGCAAACCTCATGTAGTTATTCCAGGAGATAACGACGAGATCTACGCTAAGAAAACGGCTCTTGGCTAGAAAATAATCGGTATATTGGATCAAGGACGTAACAGCCTAGACGATGCCGATGGTATCATCCTTGTCATCTGCAGTATTGTTACATATGAAGATCAACCCGAAAGTAAAGGAACTTGCTGTTTTGTTCTAAAGACAAAAGTCAAGGACGTTTTTAGCCCTGAGCAAATAAACCAGATGATGTAACAGGATTTCAGTGAGCAAAAGTCAGAAGAGGTTACGTCGAAGGAGTTCCTCCAGAAGAAATGCAGCAGAGCGACGGCCGTGTTTGGTACATTCCTCATCATATTTTGGTACATTTCTCATCAGTATTTTGGACGGATAGAAAAGTTACACTTGGCTATAATCTCGAACAATGCTCGCCGTTTTCATGTTTATGTCGCCAATCGCGTCCAACAAATCCACGACCAGTCCACACCTCGCCAAGCCAAGCCAACGGAGATACGTGCAGACGGAGTCTAACCCAGCGAATGACGCGTCTCGAGCTCTTGATGCACAAGACTTGTTCGAAAGTACAAGGTGGTGCAATGGACCAGAATTTCTGTGGCACCCAGTCGAGGATCAATAAGTTATCGAAACGATTTTAACAGATGATCCTGAAGTTAAACGAGTTTCCACACTGTCAGCAGTTGTACATGAACGTCCCAGTCTCTCGGAACGACTGAAGCGCTTTTCTAGTTGGTATCGTGTTAAGAAAGCTCATGCGATGTCCCTTCGCCTCCAGATAAGATTTAAGAGAGGACAAAAACAGAAGACATTGGTAGCAAGAAAGAAGAAAGTACCCCTGATTGAAATTTTCAAGATTACTCAAAACGAAGCATATGTCGACATGTTGCAGACTTCGCACACAAAGAATGATATAAAGAATCGTGACGCGGTTAGATGTCTGAACAAACGATGAAGAAAGTCAGCTTTCTCTATCGTTTAGATCCATTTCTCGGCACAAATGGGGTACTTCGAGGACGTATCAGACGAGCCAATCTTCCAACAGGTGTTAAACATCCCATGATCTTGCAAAAAGGGACACGTGACCAATTTAGTAATCTCTCATTACCATCAAAGAAAAACATCAAGGACGTTTAATGACTCACAATATATATATATATATATATATATATATATATATATATATATATATATATATATATATATATATATATATATATATATATATATATATATATATATATATATATATATATATATATATATATATATATATATATATATATATATATATATATATATATATATATATATATATATATATATATATATATATAATCACATTAGCTTATTGTTGAATAAACGAATTCGATACGAACTTGGGATGTAACTAGACGAATTAGATTTAAGTGAAATCTAAAATGTTTCGTCTCCCGCCGACCCTCGATATAAAAGATGAAACCGATTTGGGTGAGCAGTTCAAAACGTGGAAAACGGCTACATCGAAATAAAAAGAAACTCAAACCGCCATCATTCTTCACTGCGGAGGATCAGGGGTGTTAGAGATCTACGACCAATTTGAGTTTGAAGATGACGATGAGAAACAAGACCCGAAGGTGGTGTTGACGAAGATCGAAGAATACTGCAACCCAAGGCAGAACCAAGTCATGCAAACGTAGCTATCGTTTCTGGAATGTACAAGAGCCGTTTGATAGTTTTCTTACGGAATTGCGCTCTCAGGCTGAGTCGTGCGATTTTAAAGAAAGAGACCGGATGATACGAGATAAAATTGTATTTACAGTCGAGGGTAAACTACAGCAGCGTTTACTTCAAGAGAGTCACTCGATTTAAAGAAAGCGGTGCATGGAGATATTTCGGGCGTTTGAACTGACGGCAAAGCTACACCAAAGAAATCGAGAGTGGAAAACATGTACAGAGGATAGATAAAGTCAAGGAAGATCGGCAACGAAGAAAACCACAAAGAACCGTCGAGAATACAAGTAGCCTGCGTAGCAGGCGCAAAGGGGAGGAGCTGCGGAGCAGCTGTACTGGGGGGACTGGGAGGAGAGGGAGCGCCTGCAGTGGTGCTATTGTTTCAGCGATTTACGCCCACCGAGTAGTAATTAATAGAAAACACACAAACAGCAAATTATTAAATTGAAATAGGTAGACGACAGGTCCACTTCAATATTTTCGTCATCCACAGTCAAGCGTAAATATGTCAGTTTGTTTAAATGCGGAACTTCGCTCAATATTCTGTATGTTCAATATAACTGATCATAACTTCAAATATTTTCTTCGCTCTATATAAAGAGGAGTGATTCTCTTTGTAGAATAGTAGTCGTATTCCACTTTGATTTGTGTCAGAGACATTTCGATTGTCGCTGGCTGTCGTCAGTCGAATGTTGAATAGAACGCGTATATTTTCCCACGCAACTCACATTTTTTTGACAGAATTGAACATTGCAACCGCCACCTAGCAACGTATTCTGCCTGACAAGTTGCAACGAACGCAGCAAAGTTTGCCATTAAACGCTCAACCTGAATCCGCTGTATGATCTTCCTAAATCAACTGTAATGGTGGTAATTCATTTTATAGAATACCCGTCCACTTTACTATTTGCATATATATTAATAAGGGTCAGACTACGGAAAGTTCATCATATACAATTGCTTCGTTCGTTAAAAAATCACTTTCAAGTACACACAATATAAACCTTCAACATTATATTTAAATAAATTTTAGAGCAACCCGGTTTCTATTTCTGCCTTTAAATGCGGTTTCAAAAGTGGACGGGTATTCTAAATTGCTCCCCAAATCCTTCTTGACCCAATTTCTCGCGTATTATCACGCTTTTCCAGAAACCAGTCGGTAAAACGGCCACTAAATCTTTTCCAGGGAAAAGCTGGTGCAGAGCGATTAGGTGTTCTTCTTTAAAAAAAAAGGTTAGAACCAAAATTCTCTAAAAATTCAAGTAACATCCTTGGTTCAAACTTATCCTCCGACATTTTGAAAAGTATATTTTCTATTACCAAGTACCAACGTCAATCAACGACCTCTCAGCCAATAGGAATTTTCCGTTCTCTCGCATCTCCTCCCCGTCCCAGCCCCCAGCACAGCTGCTCCGCAGCCCGTCCCAGCCCCTTCGCGCCTGCTCAGGCTAGAATATAAGCCGCACATTAAAGATTGCAATTTCTGTGGATTATCACATGAATTCTCCAAGTTTAAGTGCCCGGCCTGGGGGAAGACGTGCAGCGCATGCAAAGGTAGGAAACATTTTAAAGCAAAATGTAGAAAAGTACGTTCGGTTGAAGTAGAATCTAGCACCTCTTGATGATTGTAATTTGAAACGGTTAGCCGCGGTAAAGTCAAAAGAGAACACTCGTTTGACCGCTTTAATGCAAATAAACGTACAGAATGTGAGATTTCAATTAGACATCGGTGGAGATCTCAACATAATATGTCAAAGATTTGTTAAGAAAAGCCAAATTAGGCCCACTGGGGAAACCCTAATTATGTGGAACAAATCGAGAGTAAAAGCTTTGGGAAAGGCTATTTTAAGAGTCAAGAACCCCAAAACCTAGGAGTATACGGATTTAGATTTTACAGTTGTAAAGAATGATTTGACTTGTTTGTTGGGGGCCCTAATAGTGCAAGAGATGGGTTTGCTCACAGTAAATAAAGATAAATTTATAGGTAATATCAACGCGAAGACTACAGACCTGGCCCTGGGCGACCAAGGTGTATCGAAACTTCAAGTTGATCCAAGTTGCAAACCCCGAGCATTGCCGTCGAGAAAGGTACCATTTGCTTTACAAGATAAAGTAAAACAAGAGCTCGAAAGACTGGTGGATCGAGGGGTCCTCATTC
The DNA here is from genome assembly GCA_035772405.1 of Chrysogorgia sp. JL179-B06. Classification (NCBI taxonomy): domain Eukaryota; kingdom Metazoa; phylum Cnidaria; class Anthozoa; order Scleralcyonacea; family Chrysogorgiidae; genus Chrysogorgia; species Chrysogorgia sp. JL179-B06. The sequence continues at coordinate 140,122 of JAYKKM010000062.1, read as the reverse complement.
CTGTTGAAGAGCCTACAATCTGGGTTAGTCAAATGGCCGTGGTCCAGAAAGCGAATGGGGATTTGAGAATCTGTATAGACCCCCAACCATTAAATGAAGCACTATAAGGCGTGAGCATTACAAGTTACCTACTCTTGACGACGTGTTACCTGCACTTAATAACGCCACAGTTTTCAGCAAGTTTGATGTAAATGAAGCGTTTTGGCACGTACTGCTTGACACAGAGTCAAGCAAGCTCACGACGATCATATCCCAATTTGGTCGATATCGGTGGTCTCGTCTCCCATTCGGTTTGAAGGTCAGTAGTGAGATTTTCCAGAAACGATTGACGGACGCCCTCAGTAGCCTTGAAGGAGTTATTTGTATCGCGGATGATATATTGGTGGTCGGTTGTGGCAATTCGGAAGAAGAGGCAGCACAAAACCACGACGACAATGTCGCCAAGCTACAGGAGAGATGCATTCAAAGAAAAATAAAGCTCAACAAGCAGAAAGCCGTTCTCAAGCAAGCACAAATCAAGTTTATGGGCCATATGATTACCAGCAAAGGCATTGGTCCAGATGATTCGAAAGTGGAAGCAATACGTAGCATGCCAAGGCCTACAGATATCCAACGGGGTAAAGAGTCTATGTGGGATGGTGCAATATCTCACAAAATTCCTACCAAATCTAGCCAGCAACCTTGAGCCCATAATTAAGAGCGCTCACGAGAAAGGGAGCGGAGTGGAACTGGTCGACCCTTTGCGAAGACGCCCTCAAGCGAGTGAAAGAGAAATTGACAACAGCACCAGTTTTAGCCTACTACAATCCAGAGAAAGAACTGGTGATTCAGGTGGACAGTAGTAAAGATGGGCTGGAAGCTTGTTTGATGCAGGAAGGTGTGCCCGAGCATGTGCCCGAGCATGAAGTGCGTGTCATGAAGCTTGAGGTGTTTAACGGGATTCCAGATAAAATATTAGAATATTAGGTTAAAGAAGCTACGAGGAAGGATGACAACATACAGTCGCTCCTAGCCTGTGTACAGCCTGAATGTACACTGTAATACAGGTGTATATTCAGGCTGTACATATGCAGGCTAAGTCGCTCCTGACGATGATAAAAGAGGGTTGGCCAGATAGGAAAGAAGACGCACCTGCAGAAACGAAGCCGTATTTTGACATAAGAGAAACTTCGAGTCACGAGGATGGGATTATCCTGAAGGGACAGCAAATCGTCATTCCGGTATCGCTTCGAAGAGAAATGAAAAGAAGATTACATGCAGCTCACACTGGCCATGACAGTACGATGCGCCGGGCGCGGAAATCGATATATTGGCCGGGGATGTCAAAAGAAATTAAACAGATAGCAGATCAGTGTGAAATCTGCCAACGCCACAAACCGCAAAATCAGAAAGAGAGTCTTCGTCAACATGAAAATGGCCAGGTGCCATGGAATAGTTGCTATAGATATATTCGAAATTCAAGGGAGAAATTATCTCGTCACAGTCGATTATTTCTCCAGTTATATCGAAGTGGATTATCTGCCATCAATGACGTGGTGACAAAGTTGAAAGGACATTTCGCGAGATACGGTACACCGAAGGAACTTATCTCCGACAATGGTCCACAATTCAAATCAACAGAGTTTAAAGAATTTGCGGACCATATCTGCACCATCAGTCAAATGGTAAAGCGGAGGCGGCGGTGAAGAAATGCAAAAACATGATGAGGAAAGCGAATGAGAACCGACGGGATCGGTACCAAGCCCTGCTGGAGATACGGAATACACCTCGACAGGATAATGGATTAGGTCCTGCCCAATTGATGTTTGGTCGGTCAACGCGATCATTGATACCTTTGGGAAAAGGAGAACGGCAAGGAGTAAGAAGGGAGAAAGATAAAGGGAAACGACAACGGACAGTTGAGAAACATTACAATAGGACCGCTCGCGATATGCCAGAGCTACGAGAAAACCAACCGGTCTATTTTGTAGCTCAGTAAGATCTCCCCCAAACCGCTACACAACCTTGATATACTTTTTGTAATATACTTTTTAACCATTTATTTGTATTCTATATATCTATACTTATACTTCATTCTTATAAATCCACTGTAATTTTATTACCAAAGATGGATTAATAAAACCATTACTATTATTATATATCTGTGCGATACTAGGCGCTCTGCCTAGAAGCAGAGAGTTAATATGTTGAAACAGAGGATCGACTGGAGTTGGTCCTACCATGCACATAAGGAAGTAAAAGGTCGTTTTGGGTGATCCGTTGCATGGAGTAGGACCATATTTGAGCAGAGAAATGCTAGCGGCCATTATCGATTTGTGATCAGAAGAACTATACATAAAGAAGTTTTTACGAAGGGTATACACGTTTGCGTAAAATAACAGGTATACGTGTGTTATGTATTTACACTCGCTAATTCCAAATCTGTTTTCATAATCGAAAACGGTTAAATATATATTGATCGAGATAATGTTCAAAACGAGGGATAGGTGACAATGAAAGCCCTAAAGGTCGCTTATATAAGCTTGCTTATAAAGCTTGCTTATGACTATGGGTTGTTTTATAACGCAGGCAATGGTCTCGTTATTCCTATATGCTACCAGCAATCTTTTATTACATAATATACGACAATTTTATTATAGTATAGTTAACAGGTTGTTTAACTATCTGCTGTTTCTGACCTTCGTCTGATAGCATGCAGTCAATCTTGAAATCACCACATATTATACAATACTCTTGTAAAATTTATCTAATAAGCCAGTTCGTAATGTACTGTGCGTCAAAATGAAGTGTTCTACATGTACGTCGGGATAAAACTTATTTTAATTCATAACATCAGGCTAAAACCACAATCGACATTTGCATTTCTATTTACACTTGCAAATTCGTTATACTGAATTCCCCAGCCTGATAATATGAATTGAAATAAGATTTATCCGACGCACTGGCTTATTGTCTTAGAATAGTCAAATGAACACTCTTTGTCCCAACTACAGTATGGTTGTCCAATTACGCCCTACACATTTCTCTTATGAGCACTCAGCTGGAACTAATCAGAAATATTATAAATATAGAAATTCGCTTCACGCGAAAAAATTGCCTAGTGGAAAACGCCCTAAGCGTCGAATCTCCACTAGGCGGGAAATAAAATTTTCCTTTGTTATGTGACATATCGCGTGGAACTAATTTTTAGAAAAGACAAAAGGAAAAGTCGAGTACAGTATGAGCACAGAATATGAGTATGCGGGCACAGAATATGAGTATGCGGGCACAGAAGCGTTCCTGAGCGCACGGCCCGAGCTTGCCAGTTGCTCCATATTATAAACACTGTGCTGCAATTCATTTATGAGTGATATGCCAAATAAAAGCAAATGTAACCTATTCAAATCTTGTGAAATTGTTATAAATCTATAAGCCATTGATCACAACAGTTAGTCCTTCAAATGCAAGGAACAGTGGGCGATTTTAGAAATGTTGATCGAAACGCAAAGTTTTCAAGTCAAGCGACGATTTATATTTAGAAATGTAAACACTGAAGTAAAACAGGGAGCAATTTAATTGTGCCTGAAACCTATATAAGAATAGAAACCATTCTAAGACACACCAGTATGGAAAGAAGGCAGATAGATAGATAGATCATTTTATTTAAGCACGCTTACAACGTCAACAAAAGCTGGTTTCCACGAAGGGCGTGTACAACAATTAATACAAATAGAACAGTTAGAGTAACAATACTAAGTAGAAAGGTTAATAGATAGTAAAAAGCTAATACAAAATTGAATGTCTATGTTTACATTTTTTGTGACGCAAGCATCATTTTATGACATGAGTATAGCAATTTTTTTTCAAAGTAAGACAGAGACTTGCTCTCCCTAATTTCTTTGGGCAATGAGTTCCATATAGATGCACCATCATACATGAAACTCTTTTTCGTGCTATTTGTACGTGGTTTTGGCAAACAAATGCCAGATGAGATGTCTCGTAGATTGTAATTTAACACCTCCTTTTTGTATGTAAAAAGGTTTGTGAGACTCTTTGGTCCCATTTTATTTAAAATGTTATGCATGATCTTAGCTTTTGCTCTTTTTCTTTGTGCTTGAAGAGGGAAAGCCAGAAATTAAAAAGTGAGCTAGAAGTATTCGATAATATTAAGTCTTCTAGAATCAAGTAAGGGATAGATCTTACTTCGTGTACCGGACACAGAATTTTGCAGAGTAAAATTTTAGTTAGCACTGTATAGAACTGGCTCGTTCTTTAAAAATCCCGTTTATTTTATCTATAATAGGTTTCATTCATAAACTGGAGAACTCCAGGACAAAAATAAACAGGATTTTTTAAAGAACGTAGCAGTTCTATACAGTGCTAAATTTCTAAGAGCCGCTAGGTCAGTAGGAACAGAATACCAGTAAAGCCCGCCGCACACTAGAGCTATCAGCTTAGCAAAGTTTCACTCATGACTGTTGGCGTAAGCAAGTTCCCCCAGTGTGCGGTGGCGTTTTGAGCGCTATTGTTCACGCGTGCCATCGACGCCGTATATTCAACATGTTGAATAATTTTGTGCACGAGTGAACATTTCCTCCAAGTGTGCGCGCGTGCAAAGCTATAAGCTTACAATAGGAGGCAAATACGCATGCGTGTTGACTCATATTTTTAAATCAATTCGTGAAACATGGCCGCCGTTATTTGCGAAGTAGAGTTTGACTCATCCTCATCAGACGAAGAAGAAATATTGCTTCTTCTTCTGTTAATGCGACGCAGACGAAGACGTTTAAGAGCTTCGCACCGAAATGTATGCACTAAACGGTGGATATCACGACGCCAAACACAAGGAGCTTGCGCGAATATTGTTTCTCAGCTATTTCTTGGATGGAACTATCGCGTAAATCCCTATTTTTAAAATCCGGAATCCTCACATCATAAAGACATGGATATTCAGGCCGCAGATCAGCGATTTTGTCCTCACACATAGCATCGGCAACAACACTACTAGTCGCCATTTTGATTTGAGTCAACACGCATGCGTATTTGCTTCCTATTGTAAGCTGATAGCTTTGCACGCGTGCACATTTGGAGGAAATGTTCACGCGTGCACAAAATTATTCAACAAGATTAAGTGCTGTTAATATACGGCGCCGATGGCACGCTTGAACAATAGCGCTCAAAACGCCACCGCACACTGGGGGAACTTGCTTACGCCAACAGACGTCACGAGTGAACCTTTGCTAAGCTGATAGCTCTAGTGTGGGGCGGGCTTAACGCTTACTATTAAATGGTCATTAAACCGTGTCAAATTGTTGAAAATTGTCATAATAGAATTGCTTCGTTCTTTAAAATTGCATTACTCTAGGTTTAGCTAAAAGTTATTAATAAATACGATTTCACATTCTTGATTTATGTCAGTAAATTTAAGTTAAAAAGTTGACGGATATTCTATAATCGCTCCTGGGTCTCTGAGCTATCAGTTGGCGGCTGGCCATGGCATTTGGTCATGCTATGCTAAATTATAATCATCTGCATATTTTGAAAACAGTGTATTTCTGAATTTTGAGAGTTTACATATCATGACCAGTTATCATGGCCTTCTTTGCCACTAAAAAATACTGAAAGCTCGAGAAAAAGCTTGTTATCGTGTGGGGTATATACGTCTGGTTCAATGCTAGCTAGACACATTGAAAATTGATCATCTTAACGCTGACCTTATCATTTCATAATATTGACCTTATCTTAACGCTGACCTTATGATTTGGCCCGGATGCAGACATGGACGCGGACTCCGAGGGTATAGCAATAGCTCTTCTGCACTACCGTGCAGGATATAGATACATAAACCGTTTTTTTACATAAACCGTTTTTTTACGAATGGTATGCACGTTCTCGTAATATAAGAGACACGTACGTCATGTATTTAGACTCCGTAACTCCAAACTTGTTTTCAGAATTGAAATCGAGTAAATATTGGGCGAGAAAGCGTTCGAAATCTACATACGACGAACCGGCTCGACAGACACGGTCTGGGCACTTGGGCCATGTATGCGGAAAAGAAACTGTAGTTGTGGGGTGGGGGGGTTGGGGGGTAGTGGTAGAAAAGGCGGGCGAGGGAATTATTGCGAATTCGTATTTCTAGTAATTTATATATGGCTGTCACTCAAACTCAAACCATACAGAAATCTGAGTTTGATGAAGCTCACACGACTGGCTGTGGGTTGTGAAATTTGTCAATAATGTCGGCCATGGAGCATCTCACGTATTTTCGAGGGCTTCCTGGGGTCTTTGCCGAGCTGCATGCGTGCGAAAATGTCGAAGAGTGCGCTGAGCTTGAATCAGCGCTGAGTTTTCTGCAGTTTTCTGAAGACTTTTTCCTGAATTGTATAATTAAAAAGTGCATTTTTTTAAATATCCTTTAAAGTTGCTTTCAGGGTGTGGGGTTGACGTTAAAACGTCTGAAATTTTAGAGTGCAAAGCTGTTCTCGTACCCCATGATCTATATTACTCCAATACTTTCCGTAACAGTCTGTGTTTTTCGTCTCCAGCCTGCTTAAACTTAATTACCTCTTTTCGGGTACGTTTCATTTAATTTTTGCAAGTTGTCTGAAAGTTTGGAAAGTGCAAAGCTGTTCTCGTACCCCCATTATCTATACCAGTTGTTGAAATTCGGAATCCCCAGGAAAATACTTTGCCTGAGCAGACTTCTCTTTCGGTAAATAAGTCTTTATTCTTACATTCCTTCTAAAAAAATATGCGAGCATCTAAGTTTTTAAAAGCTAATCTCATTGCCAAATTTCAAATCGGGCGGAAGACTGCACTAGCGGATTATCCTAGAAAGTTTATTTACATTTTTCATATTGCTGCCATAGCCAGCACACTAATCTTGAAATGGGACCTGGGTTACTATTTCTCGTGCCCAGACCTCTTTGCGCACATATGTATAGTCAACGACATCTAGTGAAAATTGCCGTACGGAACGAATTTCTGGATTTCTGTTCAGCTTTATGACCTTACCTCCATAGTCCAGAGGGTTATTCGTTTTTACGGAAGTTGTATGGAACTAATGTTCGGATCATGACAACGCCACTACGAACATGGTATATTCTGAACTCGCAACGTTATAAGATGAGCTGTGCCAACAGTAAACGAAGTTCTCGAACGATCTGTTATTCCTTTTGTCCTGTTGCGAATTTCAATTCATTTCAGTGAGGAAATATCGATCTGTTGTCTAAGATAATCGTTATGTGTACTGAATAATTTTGCACAATTTTGAACAAATTTGAACAAATATTTCAAACAATATTTGCACAATATCACAACTGCCTTGGATTTCGAGGCAGCACTTACGATAATAATTTCCAGTAGTTTAAAGTCTTGTATGTATCGTTCCAAGTTACGCCATAGGCGCATGTTGGTGTACCATAACAATATAATTTTAATTAGCTTCTTTTGTTAGGTAAATCAATATGGCCGACATGTGCTATTTATAATTTGGATGTTTGTCACGTGACTGAAGATATATATATATATATACTGCCATATATATATATATACTGCCATATATATATATATATATATATATATATATATATATATATATATATATTATATATATGGAATGGAATAATGGATACTCTCGTGCATTTCTCCAAAATGTTAAAAGTACCAGTTATATACAAAGGCCGCAGTCCCACGATAACCTCGGTGGTTATGCCGTTTTACCTTATGTGAAAGGTGTTTCGGAACAAATTAAACGGTCATTAAAACGAGCCAATATAAGAACTGCTTTTAAACCATTGCAAACACTTTCCAAAATTTTCAAAAAACCGAAGGACCGTATCGAAGATTTTAAAGTTACAGGCATCGTATATAAAGTCAAATGCAAAGAGTGCCGTTTTACATACGTCGGAGAAAGTAAACGTTCATGGGATTCTCGAGGAAAAGAACATAATCCCGGCAGACGAACCTATAATGAGTCTGCTATTAAGCATCACGCTGAGACGACAGGACATGATATCCACCCTAAGTACGCGACAATTCTTGAACGAGGAATAACAAATTATGAACAACGATTATTTTTAGAGTCTTGGCACTCAACTTTGGACAAAGACGCAATCAACGAGAGAAAAGAATTTCCAACGAACTATACACCGCTGCTCAAATCCCATAGGTGCACTAATAGCTTTGAGAATGTATAAATGCACTAAGTTTTAACGTTTTATGTAAATATAGCGCTTTTTAGTCACTGAGGAAGGCTGACAGTCTGCAGCCGAAAATTCTGTATAAAGTTTTTTATCTAGATCAGCTTCAAATTATTATTAAATCATATATATATATATATATATATATATATATATATATATATATATATATATATATATATATATATATATATATATATATATATATATATATATATATATATATATATATATATATATATATATATATATATATATATATATATATATATATATATATATATATATATATATATATATATTATAATATTTTATATATGGCAAAATTGTCTCGATAAAACAAAATATTCAGATTGAGAAGTTGAAATTACTTACCGCTTTGTTAGAATACTAGCTTTTGTTAATTCATTGTCTATCGTCGTCTTGGTTGAACTAAAAGTAAAATTGCATCGCATAAGATACTATTCGAGGTCCGTATGGTGATTTCTCGATATTCTACTAAATATTGGTTAGTGGTATTCAATGCAAATTTCACATGCATATTGAAAATTTTTATTTTATTAAGATTTTCATACGATCACTGCCCAGTTAAATATTTATTATAATCTGATATCTCTTCATATACGCAATAATAACGTGCACGCTACATGTATGCTATTTGGAGCTTCCTAATTCACTTCACTTACTTTGTGATGATTACCTCTTTGTTTATCCCTAAATATTTCCAGGGTATTCCAAGAAATCTATAAATAAATAAATAAATAAATAAATATACTACAGAATATAATGCGGGATAACACAATATAATGCGGATGAAATAATATGGGCTAATTTGTTCTGTTTGGTGCGGTTAATAGAACGAAGCAACAACATATGCTATTTGTAATATTCGCATAAAAAAATTAAATTAATGGGCTGAGTTTCATGTTTTATTGTATTCAGTATGTCACTGTGTTTGCTTTCTATTGTGCTTTTCTAATCGTCGCACGTTTCCCGTTTGAGACGAAGTTCAAACTGCCATTCGATGCGACACAGAACCTGTCAAATTTAATTCACCTGCAGCTAAATTCATTTAAGATTCAAATGTTGCACTTCTGCTTCATTTATTTTTTAACTAAATTCGCTATAGCATTAAGAAGTACAACTTTGAAAACTGGTCTTATAATTTATGTTAGAACTACCAGGCTCCGCACGTACGCATTGCGTACCTATTTTTAAATCTGGTGGTGGTGATAATTCAACATAATCTGAATTTTGTCCTTTCACAGCAGTTTTTATGGTTGGTGATTTGTGGATTTTTTGTAGTCCATAAAAGTTCGACGTTTTCCAAGCTAATAATATAGAGGGCAAAATTACTTGAATATGATTGGCTAATGAAGAGGGCATTTTTCTGTAATTCAGGGCAAAATTACTTGCCTCTGATTGGTCGATACACCAGCGGCGGGAAACATTTGTGATTTTGTAAAAAATAAATTATCATGGCGTAATGTTTTGAAAAGGGTCATGGCTTCCCGTTTTGTTGAGGCAAATAATGAAGAAATTGAAGAATTAAAGATATCAAGTGACAATGTAAACACAAAGAAAATCACTATCTTCTGGGTTGGAATTTTTCAAAAATGGGCAGTGCTCAGAAACGTCAGTGAAAACCTTGAAGCGTACGAAAGTGAAGAACTTGACAAGGTACTGTCGCGGTTTTACGCCGAACTACGCAAAGCAAATGGTGAAGATTACGAACCGGACTGCCTTAGAGTAATGCAAGCATCATTGCACCGTTTTCCCAAAGAAAAGGCCTATCCAAAATCTATATTAAAAGACACTGAATTCCTCAATTCCAGAAAAGTGCTCGAAGGAAAAGCAAGAAAGTTGCGAAGAAACGGCTTAGGAAAACGACCAAACAAAGCAAAGAGTCTCACCGAAGAAGAAGAAGAAATATTGTGGACAAGCGGCCAGTTAGGAGGAAAAACCCCTCGCTCGTTAATAAATACATTGTGGTGGCTTCTTACACAGCATTTCGGCTTACGCGGTCGACAAGAGCACCACGAAATGAAGGTTGAAGATTATTGTTTACAAAAGGATGACAACGGCATCGAGTTCATCACATTTGCTGAAGGAATAACGAAGACAAGACAGAGCGGCTTGCGAGAAAAACCCAGACTTGTTAAGCCAAAAATGACGGCGTACCAGCGAAATCAAAACAACGGGCCCTTTCTACTTATCAGTTATCGAAACCCCTACCACGGATATTTGGTACAAAAAAACACCAATGGGCAAAAATACTATCGATAATACTGATCATGAAAAAGATGAAGGAAAACTCACCTTTGAAAGTTGCTTGTTCCGAGAAAAAGCTAACCAACCACAATGCCAGGAAAACCGTCGTAAAGAAGTTAAAAAGCTCGGGAGTACCAAAGTGTGAAATAAAAAATATCACGGGTCACAAATCGGAGCAAGGCCTCGACGACTATGACTCGGGAGATGAAAAAGAGCAGCAAGTTTTATCACATGTAATAGACGGCGCGTCTGAATTTTCCAGACAACGGCAAGTGTCAGAGGCTAATCGAAGATCATCATTGTTGTCTTCACCGCTTTCCCCACGCAGCATCTACACGGCTAGTAATAATTCAGCACAGGCAAGCTCGAGTTTCAGCACCAATACCAAAGGCAAACGACCGTTCAAGAGGTTTATTTTGCACTCCGATTCAGATTCTGATTGACGATGACTGTTGACATTTCAATAAAGTTAAAGCTCTTATACTTAATATAGTTTCACTTTTTATATTTTGATGTTTGTTTGAATTAAACTCTTTAAGAGATTTTATTTATTGCCTCAGTGCAGTGAACTTGTTTATCATTTTGGCTTTGGCATTTAGCGGGCTTCCTTGCAGTCATGATGTACGTAAAATAATTATATTCATAATTATAATTATGATTTAATTTTTCCCTGTATATTATTAACACATAATCGCATGAGTTCTCGTAAAATTACGGTTTAATTTCACTCGTGTTTTCAAAATCTTAGAAATTACCCTCGTCGCTTCACGACTCGGGCAATTTTGTAAAATTTTGAAAACACTCGTGAAATTAAACCGTAATTTTTCTCGGCCCCATGCGATTACCTATACAACTTTATGTATGTAGTCTATTTCGTTTTTGGTCAGATCATGTTCGTACTCTTTGGTTAGTCGTTTAATATTTTTTCATAACGGTGTCATCTTCATTTCCTTGTGTTAATTCCTTATAGTTTTCTGTATCTGTCAGCAATTCAAGAATTTTCTCCTCGCCCGGCGCGAAGCGCCGGCCGAAGGCCTGAGGGCGAGGGTGCTAATATCGACCGGCGTTTAGTCCCTTATCACGGGGATGCTTGTGTCTGCAGGGCCGGGGTCTGCAGTGTTGGGCAATTAAACTAGAATCGGTTATGCATCAACCGTCAACCGCCGTCCAAATGCGCGGCTTCGGAAAATTTGGCCTGGTAAATAGTGAAAAACTTTGAAAAAGTGAGTTTGAAAACAATTTATTGCTATGGATAAACAATCAATACAAGCAATACAACACAAAAAGAGGAGCGGAAGGCGAGAAGAGCAAAATAGAGTTGAAACCGAGGAGCAAAAGGTGGAAAGACTATGGATAAAAGGAGAGCGACACCGACAAAAGATATAATTACTGCAATACCAGACCATCAAAACAAGTCATATTCTGCACAAAATCAGCGGATGCAGTAATGTATTGTTGACGGACAAGGAAGTTTTATTTTGAAATATTCATCTATGCCTATGGATACTTTGCTCGGACACGAATACAGGTAAATAAATTAGTATTCTCAAATAATAGTTAATGATAGTACACTGCGAGTCTGTGTTGAGCGAAGGCCCTTTTGTTTTAACATTTAAGTGCCTATATATTTGTAAGACAGGAGATATAAACAAGGCGTTCGTTCCCAACCCGCGATTTCCGGTTTCATAGTTTTTTGGTTAGGGTTAGTAAATTGGTTAGGTTTAGTATTTTGGTGATATTAGGATAGCATCTCGTTGAATTCTAAAAGACTACCGCCTTACTGCTACCGTACGAATAGGCACTGCCTTCACTACTTTATCGTTTATTACAGTACGAAGGGTCGCTTTAAACGTTGAATGAGACATGTTTAATACACACTATTCTACACTGCCTATAGTGCCTACAATGTACAGTGCGCATAACAACATTTTATAGTACTCTTCAATAAAACAACAACCATGTTATTGTTACTTGTACAGTTATACTGTATTGTGATTGTTCAGAAATATTTAGACAAATTTTGAAATACTTAACCGATAGAGTTGTCAGTACTGTATACCATTGGGAAGCCCTATAGGAAACATTTGAAAGTACATACTATAGATGTGTTTATACAACCTCAGCCTGGCCTACAATTTTGTAGTAGTTTGATATATATGTACTGCCAATGTGGCAGTCAGTAATGTCTGGATGTGTTAACCAGTCAATATATACATTATACACTACTGTCGTGTTGCTGGAGAACTTAATTGGAGTACACAGACGATACATGGATGGTTGTCAAGCTCCTTAATCCTCAGAAAATTATTCTGAGTTCTTTTTCCGTTTTCTTTTACGGTTATATTTAACCGTTTCCAATTCTGATAACAGATTTGGAATTACCAAGTCTAAATACATAACATTCGTGCCTATTATATTACACAAAAACGTGTACACCCTTCGTAAAAACCTGCTTATGTGTAAACTTTTTGGATCTATTGTATAAACTTTGATATCATAGGACATTGAAGAACTCATATTTCATATCGACTATACGGTCTCACTCTGAGACTACTGAGACGACTCAAATTTAAAGGCATAATCTAGTTCAAATATCAATAAAATATAACGGGACTTGACCAAAGGCATTAGGCCGTGAGCATTTGAAATTCATAACATTTGCCACGCAAAATGGCCGTGGCAAGCGCGACATATGCTAATGTTGAGTCTGACATTCATGAATACTATAGCAGACATCGAGGCGCACATACAGTACACAGTTTACTGATAACATAGGCAGCTATGACAGCTATGAAAGAAGAGTCTATAGACTTACCTTACAGCAACACAAGACTTCCCTAGTTTCTTTACACTTGCATGCTGTGGAATATTATTATTATTATTATTATTCAGTCTTTATTAGATTCAAAAGATAAAAAATACATATCTTAAGTTACAGTGTTGATATATAAAAAGAGATAAAAATTATTTGTATTATATGAAAAAATTATAGTTATAAATAAGTCTATTTACAAACGACGACTTAAAACGTTCTGTGTTGACATTGAGGGCGTTGACTGGTCATTTTTCTCAATCAATAGATGGTAGACTTCTTTTTAGGCAGTAAATCGTGTAAAGGCGAACCTTGCTTAGAAGCAGCTTTAAAAATTTTCCTATCCTGCTTTTCTCACATATCTTTAATATTTACAGGTTGTGATGTATATTTACGGTTGTAACATCCATCTGGGAAGCATTGTACGGTATTTAGCTCAGCTGCAGATGAACCGTAGACAGATAGACCATAGCTAAGATTTGGAAGAACTATATATAGACTGAAACAAATGATCTACCTCGCGCTGACTATAACCCTCCCTCGGAGTGTTCTTATTACATGTGGGCATTTGTTAGCTTTAACTAATTAACCACGTACATGGCTAGTGAACCTACAGTTATCTTGTAAAGTAACACCCAAAATAGTAAGTTCTTTGCACTGAGGAATGTTATTCACTCTAATCGAGTTGATCATTGTAGCCCTTCTTTCGTATAGTAAGTTCTTTACATTTACTTGGGTTACAAGCCATGCTGTTATTCTCTGACCAACTCAAGAACTGACCTACCCATCAGTTGATCGATCGGCACCGTCGTTCTAAATTGGGACTATTATATTTGAGTCATCGGCATATTTATAGAGAGCGTCCTCATCATATAAATTTATCTCCAAGTCGTTAAGGAAAATGTTAAACAGATATTGGCCGCTTACACTCCCTTGCGTTGTCCCCTTGTTAACATTCTTCCATTCTCCATAAAAATCATTGTAAACAACCCTTTGTTTTCTATTCTTTAAAAAATTTAAATACCAGTTTATAATATAAGGATTAAGTGACAAAGTTTTTAACTTTTCGGAGAGGAGTAGATATTTCACAGAATCAAACGCCTTGCTAAAATCCATAGAGAAAAGCCTCACGGCTTTACAGTCAGTCTTATCCAAATAGCTGAGAATTTTATTCTGGATGGTAATCAGAGCGTTGGTACAGCTTCCTCCCTGACTGTACGCAAACTGAGTGGGAGTTAGGCTTTCCTCGACTTTCGTCTTAGCTTGGCTGATGTAAATAACCTTTTCAAACGCTCTCGCGATTACAGGCGTCACATTAATCCCTCGAAAGTCGCCATCTTCTTTTGGAATATCTACCGTTGTAAGAGGGTTAACATTGGCCCTTTTCCAAGATTTTGGCCAAGAGTAATGTGAAAGTGACATATTCCACACCTTAGTGACAATTTCAGTAAAAATTTCAGCATGGTCTTTCCATATCCAAAGACATCTAAATTTCTGCTCAAGAAGCTCAAAGTACTTCGAATTGCATTCAAATGCTCCTCCAAAGAAACAATTGGCGACTGCTTAATCTAAATGAAATCGCTGCTCTGAAAATCGGATGCTACGCATTCGAAAACGCTTAGAAAACTCATGACCGATACACAGATGTCCAAAGTGAGTGATCAAGTGACTGGCCTAGTTTCGTTGAATAAATTAAATCCTCAGCAGATCAGTCAGAATAATTAATATCAACGCAGGAGCCAATCAGATGGCTTATATTCCAGAGGCATTTCAGTCAGATCAGTAAAAATGACGTCAGATCTGACAAAATGACGTAACACTGAGTTGCGGCCAATCAGATCAGTCAAAATGGAGGGAAAATCAGTCAACCGCGTTAACGCGGGCTCTAGGAACGAGATGGAGCAGTCCGCCGCTTATTATCGTTTTACCCACTTCCGACTAACAAAATATGCTATTTAGATACCGATTGCGAAATTTTACTGCGCCTGAAGGTACAGTAGGGTCGGATTTTTTCACACTCGCAAATTTTTACGTCAGTCGCGTGACTGATTTGACTTACGCTAAATCCGCCCCTGGGACGGACTTGATACAAGTCTAAGGTCTCTATAGCCTGATTACATTCTCGGACAGAGAAACTAGAGTATTTAAAAAAAGGAAACTAGGGTATAACCACACGGACATAGAAAACTATGGTATTTCGATTTGCAAAAATAATATTAGCTTATTTATTACAATTAAGATTAATAAATTTCATTGTTTCACACTTAAATGGCATCAAACATTGACAACGTTAACCTTGTGCGTATGTCTTGACGGTAAAAATAAACATAAAATTGGATATACAACATTGAATGTAAATAAATTGAACAAACAAATCATTGAATTTACCCGGTAATCTGCCACTTACACTTTAAAATCTGCAAACTACAGTTGCTTGTATTTGATAAAATATATATCGTACATATAAGCATATTTTTTATATAAGCATATATATATATATATATTTATATAAGCATATTTATTTTCGAAAATTTATTTTCCGGTATTTGTATTGTTTTAATGGCGTTGATAAAGTTTTATTCTCCTTTATACACGTAAATGTCAACATTTTCTAAACATTTTTGTTAACATGCATATTGAATGATTTTGAAGGATTTTTCCAGTCCTGTACTATTATACCTCATTATATAAATAATATGAGCAGATATAGTGGAGAGAGTGCCCATCTCCTGTTGGCCAATATTCCCTTAAAAGCTGTTTTCTTAAGTGCGCATTTCAAACTGCAGGTTTTTATCGGGCGATTCGTGTCATTCTTCGTTTCACGCAACATGAGCATACGTCTAAGCTAATAACATTCAACCACACGGATATAGAAACAAGAGTATTTCGAATTGCAAAGATAGTGTTAGCTAATTTATTACAATTACTATTAATAGATGTCATTGTTTCACACTTAAATAGAATCAAACCTCGACAACGTTAAAGGGGAAGTTTAAATAAAATATTATATCATGCTTACCCTTTTCACAAAGTCTAAAATTCCAATGTTAAATCCAAGACAATAAATTAAACGATAAAAGTACGAACATTTGCATATATGATAGCCGCCATGTTGTACATCGTGGCGAACCCGCGATCACACAGCGGTGTTACATCATGACGACGTCACTGCGCGTTTGTAAACAAATTGAGAAAATAACTATTTTCATACATGATACAATCTTCTATTTAACAAATTGGATTACTCAAACGAGTCGTCAACGAAAGATCTTCAGGTACAGAGACAAACTCTGACATAGAAAACATCGGTGAAGATTATAACGTCGAATACGACGAAAATATAATTCAGCCTTATGCGTTTCAACCGGTTGATTACAGTCACCGACACGTATTTAGAAGAGGAAATGTCAGTGAAGCATCGTTGTCATCAAAATCGGCTTGAAAACTTTCTGCTCTTTAAGTTGCTCCGTTGTAGTGATCTGTATGGCGTTTATGGATCGACTGTTGGCAAAAGTAGGTTAGGCTATTATGGACATTATTATATATATATATATGCTTTAATAATATGTGTACTTGTACTCACTCCCAGATAATGGACAGGGTAGAAAAAGTGTTTGCTGCCAGGAGGTCCTTGCTTGCATGTGTACAGAAAAATGAAGAAGTGGCACAAGTTGAGGAGGCTGTATAACTGATCAACCTGATTTCAAATTAAACTGTGTGCCTCAATTATTGGGTTCAGCATGCTGCTTGGAACAAATATAGACAACAATACGGCACAAGAGCAAATGAAGGGCCTGAGCATAAAAAGCAAAGACTTGTTGAGTGTAGACAACTTGTGAGGTGGTGTTGGGGTGTATTGGGAAAAGAGATAAGGTTCCCCGACCATCCTGTGCAGTAAGTTGTATTAGAGCTCATTTCCCACCCCCAGGTTTAGAAGATGACTTTGTGTTCGAGGGTTTCAGATTTACTGATGAGTAAAATATCAATTGCGTATCATTGTTGTTATATGTTACTTGCTTCATAAAGGGGAATTTTTCACTTTAATATTTAATTTTGGCTAACTCCAGACAATTTGAATCAGTAGAGTGAAGTGCTGTGCCCTTGCCCCTTAATAAGTTAATTTTCGAATTATTGAATATCTTATGATTTATGACAGACATTATGTTGCTATTTGGTAATAATAATATCAATATATTTTACTATGTCTTAAACAAGATAATTATGCTGATTTTGAGCCAAACCCGGCAACATTATTACAATCCTGGGACATATAATTATATATATATATATATATATATATATATATATATATATATAGCAAAAATTAGTTTGAATGATAACACATGAACAATATATGTTACTAAGTGGACATCTCACTCACTGCTCTTAAATAGGGTGGCGCCAGGAATTCCCAGACGCAGACAGGGGGCTAACAGCTATTAGTATACACTCAACCATTGTCTATTACAAATGTTGCATTCTGATTGGCTACTCAACCGTTGTCTATTCGTGATAGACAACGTTTGGGAAAAATGAAAACAAACCTGAAAGAATATGGCAGTAAACTCTCGTTTTGCAGACGTTTCCGAGGAATTTATGGAAAGTTTGATAGAAAATTCTATCGCTGAGAAAACTAAAACGGCCACAAAATATGGCATGAAGATTTTTAATGGTAAGGTACGAAATATAAACTGTTTTTACTTGCCGCTCACGAGTGGTTAAATAACACATGCAGCTTATTCGTCAGTTTGCACTAGAAAAACTCTCTAGAAAAACGTCTGTCACAGTTTTGTCCGACCACGACATAGAGGCTAGCCGGCTAGGCATACCAAGGCTGTCACTGGTCACAAATCTGATCTCTCCATTCAGTCGTACGTACAGATCGAGGGCTTCTTTCCAGCAGAAGGAAAACATGTCGAATATTCTAAGTCGCTTCGTCTCGGGCGAGAGCAATCCTTCCATTCAGTCTAGTCGCTGCAGCTCTACTTACAGCAAACCAGACCTTATGCAATCATCACCCCCAACGTCTTCGGCACTTGAAACAACTGATCAGGCTAACTATGATGCCCAGCTTCGCGTTGAAAACCAAGCCACAAATATCTAGACGCAAGCTCCACACTCGTTTAATTTCCTTGACTGCACAGTGTCAATCTTTAAGAACAACTACACCAGTCAGGCATGATTGTTTCCACTTTCCAGTTAAACTGTTGTTCCCTTGGTAGTCGTTTCTTTGATAACAAATGTTAAGAAGAAATTCTTTCTTACGAATGTTTTATGGACATTTTAACACCAAACGGTTTGTTTTTGACACTGACTGACGTCTGACGTCTGACACGTAAACACATGTCATGTGATGTCGCGTGGAGTTCGCGCGTGCGTATAAATTAAAATTGAATGAAATTATTTAAAAATTACACGGTGTATGGATTATTTTCTCGAAATTAATATATCTAGGTAGAGGGTGTATACTAAAACAATTAGACAACTCGTCCTCGTTGTCTATGAGCGAATAGTCAACTCAGGCTTCGCCTTCGTTGACTATTCGCTCATAGACAACTCGGACTCGTTGTCTAATTGTTAATTGGTAACTCCTCTAGGGGGGTCGGACGGAACGCTCCCCCGGAGAATTTTTGATTTTCTAAGCCTCTGAAACGCTATTTCCTGCATTTTGGGTGCAGTTTTAAGAAAAAAAATTAAAATTAAAAACAGTGAAAGTCACGATGTTATAGTCAGTATGTCCTTACTGTATGCGAAACTAACTCTAACAATAATATTCATATGCAAAAACTAGACGACAGTGAGCGCGC
This sequence comes from Chrysogorgia sp. JL179-B06, assembly GCA_035772405.1. Lineage (NCBI taxonomy): Eukaryota > Metazoa > Cnidaria > Anthozoa > Scleralcyonacea > Chrysogorgiidae > Chrysogorgia > Chrysogorgia sp. JL179-B06. The sequence continues at coordinate 121,049 of JAYKKM010000062.1, read as the reverse complement.
GAAACAACACAGAGGTGATAGATTTGTGCCAGAGATGAAAGTTGATTACCTTTGAGGCGAAAGTTGATTTACCTTTGTTAATATGTAAAAATAATATTTTCATAATAATTTTTTCATATTTTTTCATTTTTTCTTCCCGCTCGTTCCCCGACGAATTGTTAATTTTTCCCCGACAGAGGGATTAAGGGTCCCCGACGGGGGAGACAAAATCTTGGATACACAACATTGAATGTAAATAAATTGAACAAACAAAACAATGAATTAACCCGGGATAATCTGCTACCTACATGTATACTTTAAAATCTGCAATCTACAGTTGTTGTTATTTGGTAAGAAAGTGTGTTTGTTTACCAACTTTCATCACGAAATATTAAATATATTAATATAATCACCCTTATTAATATAATATATAATATAATATAATATAATATATATAATATTAATATAATATAATCAAGATATTAATATAATCACCTTTATTAATATATCGTGACAATAACTCAAAATTATTGATAATTATATTTTATCCAATACTAATTGGCTATATTTGAAAAAGGAGGTCTTCAAAATCCTAAACAGTCTATACTTACAGAGCTTGTAGCATGGCTGTGTTTCTAAATAGGTATTCAGGCAGGTTTGTTATGAGATTTTCATGGAAATATCTGAAAAGGAAAAAGACAAAGTACGTTTAAAATTGTCAATAGTTCGAGTTAAATACTGATACACACAACAATGTAGCTATAGAAACTAAAATGAAATATCGGAACATTCGTTCCGGGAGAATGTAGCTATTTTGCAAGTTGAATGGTTTACTTTCAATTTTTCAGAGTTAAATTTGCTTCCTGAACAAGTTGTTGTGATTTAGAATGAAGGACTGGATTCCATATTAGCATATTAGCATATTATTTCAATGAATTTATTCGGGATAATCTGCTGCCTATTTACTTTAAAATCTGCGCAATCTACAGTTGTTGTTATTTGGTAAGAAAGTATGTTTGTTTACCAACTTTCAACACGAAATGTTAAATATTTTAATATAATCACCCTTTATTAATATATCGTGACAATAATTCAAAATTATTGATAATTATTTTTTGTCCAATACTAATTAATTGGCTATATTTGAAAAGGAGGTCTTCAAAATCCTAAACAGGTTTAAAAATTACCTTCCCTTGTTGCTGTAGTCCGTACTTACATAATTTTTAGCATGGCTGTGTTTCTAAACAGATCGTTAGGCAGGTTTGTTATGAGATTTTCATGGAAATATCTGAAAAGGAAAAAGACAAAGTACGTTTAAAATTGTCAATAGTTCGAGTTAACACAACAATGTAGCTATAGAAACTAAAATGGAAATATGGGAAAATTCCTTCAGGGAGAATCTATCTATTTTGTAAGTTGAATTGAATTAAGTTATTATTATTAAGCTATTTTGTAAGTTAAATTATTTACAATATTTCAGAATTAAATTTGTTTCGTGAACAAGTTGTTGTGATTTAGAATTAAGGACTGGATTGTCATATTAGCATATTTATTTATCGGTATTATAAATCACCCATAGTTCTTCACATTTAATTTTAAACGAAGGTAATGGCTATTTTAATACTATCTTCCTTATTAATCTAGCAAAAAACTATCCCAAAATACTGGTAACTACTTTCTCCCCGAAATGATTTCTCTATTTGAGAAACGAGGAAAAACAAAATCCTTAATACGTGACACGTAAAATATCTTCCTTGTTTACTGTAGTCTATGTACTTACACATCTTTTAGCGTGACTGTTGTTCTGAAGATGTCATTAGGTAGGCTGGTTATGCGATTTTTCCAGAAACTTCTGAAAACCAACATTTTAATGGTTATTTTTCAAAGTGATTAAGTTTAATGAAACACTTATATACACAACCGTACAATCTATACACACTAAAATGGGAATATTGTAGGATTCCTTCAGCGATTTTTTAGTTCGCATGGATTAATTTCAAATTTACGTCAAGCAAAGGTCAAAATTTTAAATGAAAATTTTAATTGATGCAAATACATTATTACACGCTGAGTATATATACATTGCTATTCTTGGGAAGTTAAAATAACTCGAAGACTGGTGAATTCGATTCGAAGTTACGTCCTTGGTCCGTGTAAAGCTGGCGCGGGACCCCGAAGCGGCAGACGAACTCATCAACCAGCTTTTCTGCGAGTGTGGTAGCTTTTTGGCTCGGCATGGCGTAGGCTTCCGTCCATTTAGTGAAGACGTACTTGTCACAAGACGTACTTGTCACCACGGGGTGTCATTGGTAAGGGACCTACACTATCAGATCTCCATCGCAATTTTTTCAGGGATGCGTCAACCACATATTTTTTCAGTGGAGAGCGACGAGCAAAGTTCTTCTTACTTCCGCATTCATGACACTTTCTCACCAATTTATAGACGTCTCTCACCAGGCCAGACCAGTAGTAACGAGATTTGAGTGCTCTGGTTGTCTTTGTAACTCCCCTGTGACTTGCTGTGATGTGGTCATGATGGAACCTTATGGCGTCTTCTCTAAGGTTTTATGGAAGGATTACTTGATAAGGTATTCGGCTGCCGTCGTCACTCTCCCATCGCCGTTTCAGTAGTCCTCCTTCATCCCGGATGCGATCCCAGTGGGCCCAAAGTGATTTTACTGCTGCTCCAAGATGCGACACGCTTTCCCATGTGGGATTACTACTCGACTATTCTCGTAACTTTAAGAAAGAATTAAGATCAGGATCCTCTATTTACTTTTGGGCGAGTAAACTGCTTGTCCACATGGGTTCATAGCAAAATACTTCGGTATATTTTTTTCACGTTGAACCTCTTTGCTGTTGACTATGCGAACATCGTCGCCTGCTCTTGTGTCTGTTTGTGTGCTGGCATGGTAGATTTCAGAACGTGATGTGTAATCCGATTTAATACACCATTTACATCACTCTGTGCACGATCTGTGCGACATGCTATCGGCGTTACAATGACTTTTCCATGTCGATACATCAACTCCATTTCAAAACTGCTCAACAGTTCAATCCATCTGACCAGTTGACCCTCCTTTATTTTTGAGAATGGACAGAATATAGCTGTGGTCAATGCGAACAATAAACTTTCGATCAAACAAGTAATGTCACTGTTGCTTTACAAACTCAACCACGGTCAGAAGCGCGCGACGCGTCACATAATAATTACGTTCAGATTTTGTGAGTGTTCGGCTGGAGTACGTAATGGGATGTTCCAATCCATTTTGCTTCTGTGATAATACTGCCCCAAATCCATGGGTATACTTGTATCCGTATCCAGAATGAACTTCTTTCCAAGTCGGGTTGCGCTCCAGACTATCTATCGGGTTGCGCTCCAGACTATCTATCCGCGCAGTTCACTAAACGTCACCATAGGTATCAAAACGTGTGACAAGAAACTCACAGAGTCTGAATATCCCTATTTTTAAAACAGCAAGTGGTCAGTGAACTTTTGTTATAGAATAGTCAAAATCTGGAACTCTTTAGACCGCGATCTTAAATTATGTAAATCTATTAAACATTTTAAGCGTTTGTTGAAGAGCAAGCTTTTAAATGAATTTGTAAATAATTGGTTAGTCTCATACAGTACTTCTCATTTATACTTAATCAATTAATTTGTGAGGTACTTAATCACTTGTCTCGGCCACTCCTGTACTAGCTTTGTCTTGTTTGGGTCGGTAGAGATGCCTTCTTCTGATACCACCCGCCCCAAATACGCTACTTCCCAATGGAACAAGTTGCATTTGTGAGGTGTTAGCTTCAACCCAGTTTCTGCAAGACGCACAAATACCTCTTCCAACCTCTCCAGGCCTCCTTCAAAGCTTGCGCCAAAAACAATCACGTCATGATTTCGGTAGATCAGGCATGTCTTCCAGTGTGTTATCAGATGTGTTTTATTTCAATCTCAAGTAACATACAAGACAAGAGGACTGTTTTATACATTTCAAAACTCAACACTAGGCGGGGGGTCCCCAAACTTATTAGCGGCAATAATAATAATTACAACATCTTCCCCTTAACAATATTAGATTAATCCGTCCGATTTCTAAATCACTCTTCCCGATCGACTAACTATCGGTTGTGGAATATTTAATACATCTGGATTTGCATTCGAAGGTGTAACTGACACTGTTTCTCTAGACGGAAGATCAGGTTTTGGAACCTCTACTGATGTACCACTTGGTTTTTGCAGATATTCCAAAGCACTGTCATTTGGAACAGAGATTATTTGTCTTCTGTTTCTTCGATACACTCTTCCACTTTGATCTTGAACCAGATACGATCTTGGTAGAACTTCTGCTTGTCGCCACTAGTTGTCTTTGTTGGGGCGTATCCTAACTTTATCCTTAATCCCAAGGGAGGCAGATCTCGGCTTTTTCTATCATAATACGTTTTGGAAACTTTCTGGTGATGCTGAAGAGCTTTCACAACTCTGGTTGGTTCCACAGTCTGGGGATGCAGCAGGCGTCGATGGGTTGGTATCATGGTGCGTGTTCGTCGACCTATTAGAAGTTGAGCAGGAGATGATCCTATATCTTCAAAATGGTGTGTTGCGATACTTCAATAAGCCTTCAAATGGATCCTTGTTGTCTGCCTCAGCTTTCTTTAATATTTGTTGACCCATCTGTATAGCTCTTTTGGCAGCTCCATTTCCATTGTGGATATTCCTGTGAACTCGTCGTATGACGAAATCCCCATTCTCTTGCAAATCGTTTGAACTCATGTGAATTATCAAAATATTTCTGGTGTTGCTGTACTGAGTACCATTGTCGTTGACCACTTCATCTGGTATCCCATACCTGGCGCATATTTTCTTCATGTTGTTAATAAGGCAACTTGCCGTGCTTTCGCGAAGCAGTTCTATCTCGAAATATTTGGAGTAGAAATCTGTGACCAGTAAATACTGGTGACTTTTGAACTGAAATACATCATTTCCAACTACTTGCCATGGCAGTTCCGGAATTGCATGTGAGTGTAAGGTCTCCTTTTTCTGGCGACGACGAAAGGAGTTGCAGATTGAACACGAGCTGACCTTTTCTCTTAAATGGGCAGTCATGGAAGGCCAAAAAACAAGACCCAGTTGTTCAAGTAGATTTACTCCAATTTTATCTTCATGACGGTTCTCAGTATCTTCTAGAGGCGCTCTGATAAAACAGTCCGAAATCTCCTGTTTCTTTCCAGAGACGTATCGAACACCTAGGTCGTATTTTGTCAGTTTCAGGAACATTCTCTGTAGCCTTGGCGGAGCTTCGTTCAGAGGTTTCTTGAATATTGATTCAAGAGGCTTATGGTCTGTTTCTACAATTAACCTTCTGTCATACAAATAGGTATGACATTTCTGGGTTCTCCAAAGGATATCCAACGGTTCTCTTTGGATGTTTGCATATCTACGTTCGCAGCTAGTCAACGTCCTAGATCCATATGCAACTGGCTTGCTGTCTTACATCACCACAGCCCCTAATACAATACTACTTGCATCTACATTCAGAGTAGTTTGTACTAGTAGCTTGTAATTACTGTTTTCAGTTTTTCAAATGCATCTTGCTGTTCCTGATCCCAGATGAATATTGCATCTTTATTGGTTAGTAGCGTAATTGGCTCCTCTTAATCAGCCTTGTGACAGATAAAGTTGTCCAGATAGTTCATGGTTCCAATTACCCTGAGCACCCCATATTTCTCCGTTGGATGAGGCATTTCAACCCTTGGGCTGCAAGTAGGTGACCCACATAACTTACTTATGTGATTCGTAGCTTGTCCTTGTCAGGGTTGAACATTAATCCGATTTCTCGACTTCGCTCTAGAACAAGGCGTGCTTTCTCATCAATGTCGTTACCGTCACCATGTATTAGAAAATCATCCATAATGATTTCCACTGGTAGTCCCTGGAACAGTCTTACCATTTCTCTTTGGTAGATTTCTGCTGGTGGTGCAATACCGAATGGTAATCTAGTAAAACGATACCGCCCCCAAGGTGTATTAAATGTGAGCAGTGTTGAGCTGTCATTGTCAAGAGGAAGTTGCCAAAACCCACTAGATGCATCCAATGATGTAAAAAATTTAGCACCAGGGGATTTTTCTTGGAGGATGTAAGTAACTTGTGTCACGATCAACAGAGATTTATACGACGGCCTTTACGATCAAATTAGATCTTCGACAGTTCTATGAAGATATGAACCCAAACCATTTCGGCTATTTGCGAAATTCGGCTATTTGCGAAATTCGCCTATTTGCGCATAGCATTTGTGGAAATTTCTAGCGGGGAATTGAAAATATGGCTTTTTGGCAATGTTTAAAGACAGATATCTCGGACACGAATGGACAAAATCGAAAACCGTAAAATAACTTATCAAAGTAAAAAAGTGAGTGCTGCGTAGACAGTGTTTTGAATATATAGCAAAGTGAAAAGGTGGTAAACTGCCAAGAATTTAGTGACGATACTGCCGTTTCGAGCGGAGCCCTTCATCAGAGTAAGACGAGATTAAATAAAATAAATAGGGCTTATATATATGCCAAAAGGGTGTCACAAGTAGAAAGTAGCCAATCAAATGCACGGGAGATAAACAAACTAACGATTAATGAGATGGGAAAAGTTAAATCATTTGCTATTTTTATAGTCGATCAGAGGGGGAGGAGAAATGACAGGTCCAATATTAAGGGGACTAGCCGATAGTAAAGCAGTAAGAAACAAAAACTTGAAAAGGAATGAAAGTGCAATAAAAAAGTAGTGCCAAGTTTAAAAATGAGACGCTTCTCTTGCCTATATATATATATATATATATATATATATATATATATATATATATATATATATATATATATATATATATATATATATATATATATATATATATATATATATATATATATATATATATATATATAACGTACAATTATACCATGAGCTCGAGTCGTATACGAGCTCATAGCCAACGAGGCGCGCAGCGCCGAGTTGGCTATTAGTTTATACACGACGAGAGCGAATGGTATAATTGTTTTATAATATAGCGAAACATTTTAAGATAATAATCGGAAAAACTGTTGATATGTCGCGGGGAATAAATTATTTAATTGAAAGCAACGAACTTCCGCCACATCTACTTCCGTCATGCGTAATGTTGTCACGTATGAAAGGTTTCTCGCTGAGTTGAAAACAGCTTCAGAATTTTGTCTGAGAGCCAAAAATTCGTTGAGATGGTTCAATAAATAAAAAAAGATACTTTGAAAAGCCAAAAGGTGGGTCAATTTTTAGTTATTGTATCACGGTTGTGAATATTTGGGATTTTAAGAGGACGTGAAAGCTTAAAAAAACATTAGCGAAAATCTCGCTTTGTTGTTTTTCGATGTGTATCACCTAAAAATAACAAACGTTTTCATTCATAATGCTTTATTACTTCAAAAATTATCTTATCATAATATATCATCTTTTCAAAATTATCTTATCAATTATATTATCTTATCATAATATTTGTAATAAATATGAGTTGCTAGCTAACTTTTATCCTTTTTATTTTGTCTGACAAAACAATTCAGTCGGGTTTTTCAAAGCCTTAAGACGATTTTTAAAGTGGATTTTGCATCATAACTTCGTAAATTTCGCACTTGGTTAATGTATTTTCTGCTGAACATTAGCCTTACTCCTCTCAGTTCAGGTTTTTCGCTCTTGTGCGTTAAAGAAACAACCAGTTTCATCTGCAGTAGGTTGAGAAAATCATGCCGCCATTTTGTTTTTTCATTAATAGTGATATATGAGCTGATAGCTTGCTAGTATAAGAACCAATCAGATTGCAGAACAGCTCATATACGGTGGATGGCTATATTATAAATATACATATATATATATATATATATATATACATATATATATATATATATATATATATATATATATATAATATATATATATATATATATATATATATATATATATATATATATATATATATATATATATATATATATATATATATATATATATGTGTAATATAGTAAAAATTCAAAGACTCAACAGTTGTGACTAGACATTTTATTACTAGTTAGTTTCGTGCCACACACAAATGGTGTAGTACTCTTCAGATAAAATGGTCTAATGACTAAGATGTGATTATACAGAGGATTATATAGCTATCTAAATTAGGAAGTACGTTAATAAAGTTCTGAATGTTCATTAGTTAGTTTGAATTTTCAAAAATTTTAACCGTTTGTAATACTATATACATGAATCTATCCACTTGAGATTTGAGTATAATAGATAAGTGGTTGTCAAAAATAGATGAACAAAAACAGACCGAAAGGCTTATCATAGGATATGTTTCAAAACCGCATTAAATTATAAAATAATAAAATCACGTTACAAAGTTTCTAAATAGGAATTTATTGGCATGTCTACATGATGACACGAGTTCGTTGCGTTTGTTCAGGGTGGCCAGAGAAGGTTGACAGATAATGAAATATTTCTCCCACAAACATAAGCTGCATCTGTTTGAAGTATTGCTGTAGGGTCTAGCTTTCTTGAGGACTTTCCATTTGATATTATAGTCAACACGCTTATCTTTAAGTTGCCAGACATGCTTGCTTAGCTCGGTGGAGTGTTTCTTTCCGATGTTGTTGAATGAGGATTTGTGGTTGGTGAATCTTGTTTTAAAAGTGTTTGCAGTAAGGCCGACATATGTTTGATCAGGCTTGTTGTCGGTGGTGGTGACTGCATGTAGCTTGGTATACAACAGATTTAGTTAGGCATTGCCCAAGTAAAGGACAATTGTCGCGTTTTCTGCAGTTGCATTCGTTGTCGTTGGGTTTATGTTGGTCATTCTCAGTCTTAAGGATAGTTTTGTTATGTCCGTCGATAGTTTGTTTAATGTTGTTCATACAGGTGTAGCTGATTTTGACAGTATTCCTGTTGAAGATTTTGTGAAAACTGTGGTTTTCATTAAATTCTTCGTCAAGAATTTTGAGGAACGTCTGGCCGATGTTGGTGGAAACGTTCTTGCTGTATGGTGGGTTGTACCATGTCACGTTTCTATGTCGTTTCTTGTTTTGGCTAGTGGGCACACTTGGTGGTGGTAGGGGTTGAAATTTTATTTGGTGGTTATACCCACTATGTTCGAGGGCTTTCTGGTACAAGGGTGTTGCACGGTTAAATGATTCTTCATCAGATGAAATATCAGAGAGACGTTTGTTGATGGATTCTGGGATGTTCTTGATAATTATAGGTGGGTGGTTAGACTTGCTGTGGATGTACAAGGGTACGTTGTTAGGTTTGGTGTAAGGCATATGTTTACCACTGGTCAAATTGAGGGTCACATCAAGAAAGTCTACTGATTTCTTGTTGGCTTCGATGGTAATTTTCAGACCGTGCTCTTTGAAAATGGCGCACAGGTCTTTTTTGGTTAATTCAACCTGGCTATCCTGGCTATATTGGTTATCTCAACCAATGGAAAAACACAGCCTCCGTCCTGACCTGGTTCAACAACATCGTAAACAAAAACCAGTACTCCTTCATTGCATTCGACGTGGTTGAATTTTACCCATCAATCTCACTTGACCTTCTGAATGCTGCATTAGATTTCGCTTCTAGCTATGACAACATCACGGAAGATGAGAGACAAATCATCATCCACGCCAAAAAATCATGCCTATTTAACTCAGGAGAACAATGGTGCAAAAAATCATCATCGAACTTCTTTGATATCACCATGGGCAGCTATGACGGTGCTGAATCTTGTGAACTTGTCGGTTCCTTTCTCCTCCACCTCATCATCATGAAACACGGCAATAATTTCGGTCTATATAGAGATGACGGCCTCGGGATAATTAAAGGATCTCCTCGCCAGGTTGAATTAACCAAAAAAGACCTGTGCGCCATTTTTCAAAGAGCACGGTCTGAAAATTACCATCGAAACCAACAAGAAATCAGTAGACTTTCTTGATGTGACCCTCAATTTGACCAGTGGTAAACATATGCCTTACACCAAACCTAACAACGTACCCTTGTACATCCACAGCAAGTCTAACCACCCACCTATAATTATCAAGAACATCCCAGAATCCATCAACAAACGTCTCTCTAATATTTCATCTGATGAAGAATCATTTAACCGTGCAACACCCTTGTACCAGAAAGCCCTCGAACATAGTGGGTATAACCACCAACTAAAATTTCAACCCCTACCACCTGCACCAAGTGTGCCCACTAGCCAAAACAAGAAACGACATAGAAACGTGACATGGTACAACCCACCATACAGCAAGAACGTTTCCACCAACATCGGCCAGACGTTCCTCAAAATTCTTGACGAAGAATTTAATGAAAACCACAGTTTTCACAAAATCTTCAACAGGAATACTGTCAAAATCAGCTACACCTGTATGAACAACATTAAACAAACTATCGACGGACATAACAAAACTATCCTTAAGACTGAGAATGACCAACATAAACCCAACGACAACGAATGCAACTGCAGAAAACGCGACAATTGTCCTTTACTTGGGCAATGCCTAACTAAATCTGTTGTATACCAAGCTACAGTTACCACCACCGACAACAAGCCTGACCAAACATATGTCGGCCTTACTGCAAACACTTTTAAAACAAGATTCACCAACCACAAATCCTCATTCAACAACATCGGAAAGAAACACTCCACCGAGCTAAGCAAGCATGTCTGGCAACTTAAAGATAAGCGTGTTGACTATAATATCAAATGGAAAGTCCTCAAGAAAGCTAGACCCTACAGCAATACTTCAAACAGATGCAGCTTATGTTTGTGGGAGAAATATTTCATTATCTGTCAACCTTCTCTGGCCACCCTGAACAAATGCAACGAACTCGTGTCATCGGCATGTAGACATGCCAATAAATTCCTATTTAGAAACTTTGTAACGTAATTTTATTATTTTATAATTTAATGCGGTTTTGAAACATATCCTATGATAAGCCTTTCGGTCTGTTTTTGTTCATCTATTTTTGACAACCACTTATCTATTATACTCAAATCTCAAGTGGATAGATTAGTAGTAACAATATTTATTCAGGAAGTCCACTCACAAATGTGATTTTCAGTGGAGTCCTGCATAGGTAAAACATATACATATACATATAACAGATATATAACAGATACTGTAGTACAATATAAATGAAAAATTATAAATGAAAAATTACAAAACTAAAAATTAAAGTTTTAAATGTTTCTTAAGTTTAAGTTTAAATAATGAAAAAAGTTTAGTGTTCCGAAGTTCTTCTGGTAAAGAGTTCCAGTCTTGAGCACCGTGATAGGTGAAAGACTGTTTCCCCCAGTTCCTGTTGACTCGTTGTAGGTGTAAGTTATGTTTGTTTCGAGTGTTGTAATTGTGAAAACATAACGAGATTCATGTATATAGATTCATGTATATATTATTACAAACGGTTAAAATTTTTGAAAATTCAAACTAACTAATGAACATTCAGAACTTTATTAACGTACTTCCTAATTTAGATAGCTATATAATCCTCTGTATAATCACATCTTAGTCATTAGACCATTTTATCTGAAGAGTACTACACCATTTGTGTGTGGCACGAAACTAACTAGTAATAAAATGTCTAGTCACAACTGTTGAGTCTTTGAATTTTTACTATAATATGCTCTGGATTTCCATTGAGCACTCTTCCAACGGTTTTTACTACATCGTCTATAGTATATATATATATATATATATATATATATATATATATATATATATATATATATATATATATATATATATATATATATATATATATATATATATATATATATATATATATATATATATATATTATACATTTGCGGTTATCGTTACCACCTGAGATTGGAAGGATGGCACAGACTTTCATGTCTGAAACCAAATGGTTAGAGCTGTTGAAATGGCGGGCTACACTGAAGGTGGCGCTGTTGTTGTCTGGAGCGGACTTGTATCGACAAGAGGCTCTTCGCCAACTCAATGACACCATGTTTTATACTAAGTTAATTCCGATCCCACTCAATGTCACCAAAAATCCGTCAAAACTACCATCAGGAATTTCATCCAAGCCGGCGAATTGCCTGCCTCTGCATCTAACCTTATATTAACAACCCCCAGAACGCCTGTCATATATTTCCTACCTATAAAATTCATAAACCTAACAATCCTGGCATGCAGGCCGATTGTTTCCGCTTGTAGTTGCTCCACCGAGCTCATTTCCAGTTTTCTAGACAACGTTATGTATCCTTTGGTTAAGAAGTTGCCTTCTTATATCAAAGATGCTAAACATGCCTTGCAAATTTTTGACCATGCAGTTACGTTTCAGTTGTTCCGACAAATTTATTTTTCCCCTTGTACACCGTCATTCCCGATTGTGATGGCCTTGAAGCTCTGAAGTTTTTCTTTGATAAGCGCACTCATTTAGGACCCTCCACAGCCACGTTACTCCGCTTAGCAGAACTATACTGTGCTTACCATTAACAATTTTTCGTTTGATGGTAAACATTATCAACAAATAAGTGGTGTTGCGATGGGCACCAAAATGGGTCCAAGCTATATGCTAACTTATTTGTTGGTTATGTTGAAAAACAGATCTTTGAACAATACACGGGTCCCTCGCCTGATTTCTTCGGCCTGATTCGATGACTGTTTAGGAACAGCGTCATGCTCACGTGTCCTTTTAGAGCAGTTCGTCAACTTTGTTGATGATTTTCATCCTGCTCTGAAGTTCGCGTGGGAAATCAGCGACACCTGTGTCGTTCCTTGATATTTTAATTTCGATTAATGGTGATTCGCTGAGAACGTCGGTCACGTACTGACTACTAACTCCCATAGTTATCTTCTATTTTCATCCTCTCATCCCAACCACACTAAGCAATCCATCCCTTATTCTCAATTCTTGCGTCTTGGCCGCTTATGTAGCGACGACCAAGAATTTCAAGCCAAAACAATGTAAATGAGATATTTTTTTGTTCAACGTGGTTACCCTATACCAACCTTCTAGACCTCGCCGTTCAGAAAGCTTTTTTCGTCCCCCGTTTAGATGCCCTTGAACCACCTTTGGAGCAAGTTTCAAACAACAAAATTCCTTTAGTTCTCAGATTTCATCCTTTCAATTTTAAAGTTAAAATATTATTAATCGGAATTTTCACATTTTACAAAATGATCCGGAGACGTCAGCCATTTTCACCGATAACCCTTTGGTATCTAGATGTTCGCTGTAATAAAAACATTCGTGACTCCTTAGCTAGCACCAGCGGGAACATTTTCTTGCGGCCGTTCCCGCTGCAACACATGCCCTTTTCTCAATCCCACTACAGTTATTACTGCCCCCAAATTCAACCACACAATCCGTCATACTTTTTCATGCACGTCCACCAACATCATTAATTTATTGCATCTCTTGCGATAAATGCCCTAAGATCTACATCGGTGAAACTGGGCGACGCCTTTCAGACAGGTTTGCTGAACATCTTCGTTCCGTGATTAACAATGATGTTGACAAACCTGTAGCCCGCCATTTTACCGAAGCTGCACTTAAGCTTTTTGCAAATTACTTTGCTATACCCTTAGCAGATATCTTTAACAAATCGTTTGAGACCATGACCTATCCTGATATGTGGAAATTGTTTACCGTGTGTGGAATACCAAAATCGGTTCCTTGTTCAATTGTGGAAGATCTTAGACCAATTGCGTTGACAAGTATAGTTCAAAGGTATACAAGAGATCCTATGCTGTTGCGTGGATGTATGAAGATGTGAGATCTAAAGTTAGCGATTCCCAATTTGGTGGGTTGCCTTCATCGTCAGCAGTGTTGGACTTGGTTCAATTGCTTCATAAATGGTACTATGGATACGGGAAATATAGTACGTGTCATTTTCCTCGACTTTCGGAAGGCTTTTGATATGATTGACCACAACATGTTATTGAGTAATTGTGTCGATATTGGAGTTCGTTCACCGTTGGTTGGATGGTTAGCTTCCTACCTTCATGAACGAAAACAGATTACCAAATTTGAAGGAGAAGTGTCGGATCCTAGAGTGGTGATGGGTGGAGTCCCTCAGGGCAGCAAACTAGGTCCTGTGACTTTTGACATTATGATTAATAAACTTCCATCCATAATTCAGTGTGGACTGGACTATAAAAACGAAAGTGATACGACCATGTTTATGGATTACACAACGTTATCAGAAGTTATAAACACATCTCATCATATTTCAGGAAATCAAATCGGAAATATGCAAACAAGAGTAAATAATTCTCTGAATTTCACTAAAGACGAAAGAATGGAACTGAATATAAAGAAGTGCAAAGAAATGAGAATTGACCTCAGGAAAAAGGTAACTGCTTTACCTCCTATAGTCCAGCTGTTAGCGACCAAAATCGTTCGTTTTATGATACAAGCATGACATTTTGCCAAGTTACTCACATACCCGAGACAAACATTTCCTGATATGGAGCCAACGCAAATTCACTATTAGAGTCGTTTACTGCGCATGCTCTTAGATTGTGCTGCATGGAAACGAGGCTGAGACAAATTTAAATTTCCATAGCGTATTTTGCAAACTAAGGAAAGTTTTTATGGTGTAACATGTCAACTGTGAATAACTCGCTCTTATGAGTCCTTATCAAAGTCACGTGACCCCTTATGTCACCCGTCACGTGACACACTATCGATTTATTGAGAAAAACTTTGAAAGAATTCTATGCTCAACGAAAAGGTGACCTTAAAAGCATAAATTGTGCAATATGCATGTCATAAGAAGCTAAGGCTCGCATTACACAAGTTTTTCGAAGAAAACGTTTGTTAAAAGTGATCACAAATTGCTTTCATATTGTAACAATACTGCTGTTCCTATTGTTAACAATTCAACGTGATATACTTTCTGTGACACTAATATGTACATAAATAATTAGTAATTCTATAATACACATCTTTTTATGTAATAGTTATCGGCGGTAAGCACATATATGTTCGAGGTTATTCAATAGTACAATATCATTCAGTACATATCCTTTAATTTTAGTTACAATTACCACCACAATTGCACAAGTCTGTGCAAGCTAAACTTGCCTTCATGCAGTACAGCGACCTCTACATGCAGTACAGCGACATCTACATGCACTTTTGCATCCACAGCGGATACGTTCATAGCACGTATCCATTGCCTGAGGGAGTGTTGTCCACTTCGGAGTCCACGATTTGCCATCCACTTCGGATCCAAAAAAGGCTGCTTCAGAAGAGTTTGCGCCCAAACGTAGCTCCCTTACAGCACAAAACGCTTGGTGTGCTGCAGCAGAGCTTCTCTTGTAGGAGGGATGCTGTCAAGAGCTCTGAATTTCTTGGAGAACAGCTCTTGCCTTGCTTGATTGACCGCATCAAAGGTTGGCTGCTCTACCGTTGTGTTGGTACTCTCAAGACATTTGATCAGATCTGCTTTTTGTCCTCGTCTTAGCTGGCCCATTTGTGAGAGGGAGGGAAAGTCAGGGCTGGTTTTTAAACTTTACGAACTCTCCAAGATTTCCATCCTGACTTTGGCATGCTATATATAGCCTAGAAAACAGAGCACAATTCTCAGGTATACTACCTTTGCTTTATCTTTGGAAACGGTCTTCTAGCTTCTGTGAGATAGCGAATGTAGCAAGGTTCTTCTTCTTTGTGGTGTCTGAAATTGGCTTGCTTCTGTCAATAAATCGTTCTTGGACGAACATCTGAAATTAAGTCTCGACAGATTCATCCATGACATCTCTTGTGTGGATTGTTGATAAGTCTGGGATGTTTTCTGTGAACGGATTTCCCAGATCTTCAAAGGTAGAGACGAAACACGTGACATTTTCAGCGAAGGCTCGTTGCATACCTGGTTTCTGCTCATGACGATTAATCTGATATTCTGGAGATGATGTCATTTCTTCGAACTCTTGTACCATTCACGCTACTTCTGGTCCGCAATCATCCATCGTCTCAGAGCTGCGGGATTCTCTGTGAGCCCAACTGCGCCACCGTCTCCTTTTACCATCGCGTTAATCTGCTCGTGTGCATGGTCGAGAGCTACGGACGAGAACAGCCTTTGCGTCTTGTGTACCACAAACGACCCCATTAGAAAACTGCTGGTATACAGCTACCTCTGGATATTTGACTGGAAGCTCGGTCATGTTACGGATATGGGCAGAGAGCCACCTTGAATAGTTTGTGTGGTTCATGGAAAATATCCACGGTACAATCTGTGTCAGGGCTTGGACATACAAAGAAAAATCAGCTTCCCTGAAAGCTCTCACAAGCTGAAAACAACAAATCTCCAAGTTTAACACTCTGCACCACTAAAGAAACTGAGGACATTTCTTTGACATCTCTCTTCCATTCATCAAAACGATTCTGCTTCCTCGTCGACGCTAACTCTTACAATATATTCCTCATACCCTTTATCTTGAAGTAGGTGAAGACTCGCTGCAGTGACCTGGTGCGCGCGTCTTGTTCTTGTTACATGACTTTCAGAGTGCTTTGAAGCCTATCATTTCGATATGTAAGCCACCTAGCTTTATCACAAAACTTCTCCGTTACTATTGGGTAGATTCATTAAATTTGTTTTGCGAAGGCGAAGAAAAACTTCGGCAGAAGTGAAATGATTGCAGACTCGCGAGATGATAACGAGGCTTGCGAAGCACGATATGCTGGCCATGATACAGCACCATTTTATCAAGTTCTTTGGAGAGAAGTTCTTTGGTGTTATCAAGCCAGTCTCTTTCTCGATTAATTCCACGACTTGATGTGATTGGATGACATTGTATCCGTCCAGTTATTTGTGGAGCAGATTGGTCACATGAGGTAAGGGCCACGGGGGCTATATAACTCACAATTGACATGATCCACAATCAAATGCTGTATTATAATATTAAAAATACGCCATAGAACTTACATTTTTATCTCAGCCTCGCTTCCATGCAGCCCCATTTTGAGGTATGCGCGGTTCGCGGCTCCAAGGCTAATTTGGGCTGGCTCCATATCAGGAAATGTTTGTCTCAGACATGTTAGTAACTTGGCAAAATTTCGTGCTTGTATTATAAAACGAACGATTCGGCCATTTCTAATTGGTCGTTAGCAGCTGGACTACTATTTGTATTGGGGATAAAGAAGTTGACGAGGTTACTACCTATAAGCTGTTGGGCGTTTGCATTGATGCTGATTTAAAGTGCGTCACTAACACGACTTACATTATTAAAAAAGCGAGGAAGAGACTATATTTATTTAAAGTGTTCAAGAGTTATGGAGCTACTCCAGATGACCTTAAAGCCTTCTAATGCATGTGCAGTAATTAGATCTACCCTTGCATAGTACGGATCGGTAATATGGCATGGAAATCTTACAACCAAGATGAGTAACGACATTGAAAGGATCCAAAAGCGTGTACTGAAAATAATTTACCATGAACATGACTATGTCAGTGCCCTGGAAAAAGCCAACCTTAGTACCTTATCTCAACGTAGGGAAGACTTATGTGTGAAACTTATAAAAAAATGTCAGACCCAGGGCATAAGTTGCACCATCTATTGCAACCACGTTTACAATATTTACATCATGGTTCATGTAATACAAGATCAGATAATAATCAAATTTACAACTATCAATTTAAGACAGAACGTCTTAGAAATAGCCCGATCGTTTATGCCATTTCTAAATTTAATTCAAGTGTGTGTTGTTTTAATTAAGTTTCTAATGCTTATTTTATCTTTTAAATAGCTAAGACAATTTTTACGTTGTAATGAGTTCTTGACTTTGTAAATTTATGTAATTAGGACGCTGTGAATAGTTTTATGATATTTCCTCCTTTAATATTGTATCGCAATATAATTTAGCTAATTACAAATTACGAATAAAAACCAACTATTATTGTTGATTTTCCTGTTGATGTACAATCTGCTGTTGTGGATATTCTAGTTTTCCGCACAGTTCTTTCAACGCCGCATGTTGTACTTGTTGTACATGCTTAATTTCATGTTTTCATTCTTCTTCCATTGCTCTTAGCTTAAAGAGTGCTTTTGTAACTCTCTCGTCGTCTAGACTTCTTTTGTAATCGATTGTACGAAACGCTTCTAACTCACGGGCCATTGTCAAAGCGTCTTCCAAGGCTTTGGCTTTATTCACGCGCAGCTTGAAACGATCTTCAAACCGTTCTTGGACGTGAGATCCTGGTAGGCGTGGAGAACCATAGATCTGATGTTGGTGGCCAGATTTTGCGAGCTTTCTTTCGGTTGTTGCCGCCGATTCTGTAGTCGAGATTGGTGAAGTTGTAGTTGCTTTTCCACTCTTCGTTTGATAATCTTCAAGGCATTCTTCGTTTGACAATGCGTTGACGATTTTGTGTGCTTCTCCTTTTAGGCGAGCGGTTAAAAACGCGGATCGTTCTACGCGGATCGTTCTTCGCGGATCGTCCCACCCACTGACAACGGCACATCGTTCAAAATGCCTGACGAAGTGGCGTAACGACTCATGCAGAATCGTTGCAAACTTGTGCGATTTTAACGGGTTTTTGGAAACGCTGTCTTTCGGGAGCTTCTCGCCTTTCCATGTTGTGGAGGTTTGCTTTGTATCTCGAATCGCTAGGCTGTCTCGAGCTGTCTCCATGAAATGGCTGTTAACGATAGACACAATAAATTTGACTTTGTAAGCCGCGCAGATGTTTCAGCTGTTGTTTCCTTTGTTAAGGCCGCACTATAAGTTCACGAACTTTTTGTTGGAGTTCTTTGTTTTCATCCTTCTGTTGTATTAACAATGCCTCGATTTTTCCTAGGTGTCAACCAAACTTGGCTTGTCGTTGCCGGACAACATAGGAAAACAGCATTCAAACCATTGTTATCAATACTGAAAGGGTAACTTGGACTCATTTCGCCTAGCGTGTTGTCTCTTTGCTTGGCTTCAACTTGCCTTTACGAATTGTTTTATTTTTCAGAGATTTCAACAGTGAAATCAACTCCCAAATCAGTGGCACAATCTTTGCCATAACCCATATACCTATGTCATCATCACCCACAAAAAGTCTCAAAGACTCAACAGTTGTGACTAGACATTTTATTACTAGTTAGTTTCGTCATTAGACCATTCCGTACTGTCTTTCCAATAAATTGTAATCTTTTTAAATTATCCATATACTGTTTAAACTTTCAATTATAGAAGTTTGTGGTATGTTTTCACAGCGATCCGGCCCCCCGGATGATATACGCGAGAATAAGCCAGGTTACAAAATAATCCAATATCCTTGGAGTCACGTGACCAGCCTTTACCAGGGTCTTCTCTTCCCTCGCTCCACTCCCCTCCCATCTCGGGCGCTCCCTCCCCGGGCACTGAGAAGACCCTGGGTACGAGGTTGCAGTTGGTGCTGGCCATAGTATTTGGTCATGCGCGCTATGCTAAATTATAATCGTCTGCATATTTTGAAAACAATATAATTCTGAATTTTGAATAATAATATGTAATTCATCTTAGAGTTTACATATCATGACCAGTTGTCACGACCTGCTTCGCAACTACAAAATAGTGAAAGCTCGGGAAAAAGCTTGTTATCGTGTCGGTATATACGTCTGCTTCAATGCTAAACACATTGGAAATTCATCATCTTAACACTGACCTTGTCATTTCATAATGTTGACCTTATCTTAATCCTGGTAAGGCCCGGACGCAGACACTGACGCCGTCGCAATTTTCCCTTTGGTAAACGGTCGTTACCATCCCAAAGGGTCGTTACTATCCCAGCTCTCATAGAATGTTGGGTAAGCGGAGTGAAATTCCTCGTGGTCCCAAGGTTCCCGCACACTTTATTTCGCGGCTCCTCGTGTTCTTTCATAATATTGCTATCTAAAAATCGAACAAGCATCTATATGGCGAGTTCTTTGAAAAAAAACAAATTTAAACAAATTCGAAACAACCAAGAGGCAGATTTGGAGCAAGTCTATGAAATAGTGTGTAAGTTGTCTAACGTTTCGAGCGGCCCTTCCTTCATCAGATAGTGAAACGTAAAGTGAAATAATAACTCAGTGATTATTTCACTTTATGTTTCACTCTCTGACGAAGGGCCTTCGCTCGAAACGTTAGACAACTTACACGTTATTTCGGCAGTACACCAAACTTTTTATACATTTTGATTTGTATTTCTACACTGCCTACGCAGCACAACACGTTTTATCACCTATTAATTGAACAGCATCTATGACTAGTAAGTGACTTTACGAATTAACTATTTTCTATGGCAAATGCAGAACTACATTTATGGTTATATATTACGGTGGTCCATATATGCAATGCGCATATAATAGTTTCAGTCGACAAATATATTTTGTCGGTCGACAAATATATTTTGACTGACATCGCAGCATACGTTGTTGCGATTGATATTTCGAAGTCCCGAATAACGTCGTTTGCCTTTTGGAAAGTATCTACATATACGTTGTGACTATCGATCACAAAATCGAATTTACTGGTCCAGGGTTGAGAGTTTGCCATGTATAATTTCTTCTGCATGCATGAACGCTCTTCTCCTCTATGCTAAATATTTACATATTTTGAATTTCATGACGAACATGTCACCGCACCAAACAAAGTATGCGGGAACCTTGGGACCACGAGGAATTGCACTCCGCTTACCCAACATTCTATGAGAGCTGGCATGGTAACGACCCTTCGGGATGGTAACGACCGTTTACGAAAGGGAAAATTGCGACGCGGACGCCGAAGCAATCACTCAGTTATTATTTCACTTTACGTTTTACTCTCTGACGAAGGGCCGCTCGAAACGTTAGACAACTTACGGAGCAATTCTAGAATACCCGTCAACTTTTGAAACCGCATTTAAAGGCAGAAATAGAAACCAGGTTGCTTTAAAATCTCTTTAAATATAATGTGGAATGTTTATATTGTTGTGTACTTGTTGATAGTTATCAAATTAAATGGGGTTTTAAAATAGAACGAAGCAATTGTATATGATGAACTTTCCGTAATTTGACCCTTTTACTAACTGTCAACAGATGCAAATATAGCGAAAGTGGACGGGTATTCTAGAATTTAGCGTAACTTACACACTATTTCATAGACTTGCTCCAAATCTGCCTATTGATTGTTTCGGGTCTGTTTAAATTTATTTTTTTCAAAGAACTCGCCAGTCGCCATATAGATGCTTGTTCGCTTTTTAGATAGAAATAATATGAAAGAACACGAGGAGTCGTGAAATAAAGTGTGCGGGAACCTTGGGACCACGAGGAATTTCACTCCGCTTACCCAACATTCTATGAGAGCTGGGATGGTAACGACGCTTCAGGATGGTAACGACCGTTTACGAAAGGGGAAATTGCGACGCCGAGACGTATAGCAATAGCTCTTCTGCACTAACGTGCGGGATATAATATACGACGAGGAGGTTGGGCCGGGCTGGCTGATTGTCGAATAATTTCCAAGAACATACTGTTTTTTACGAAGGGTATACACGTTCTGACGTAATATAATGGACACATATGCTATGTATTTAGACGCAGTAATTCCAAAACTGTTTTCGGAATTGAAATCAAGTAAATATTGCCCGAGATATCGTTCAAAATCTACATACGACGAACTGGCTTTTAAGGATTAATTTGTTATCGACAGACGCAGTCTGGGCACTGGGGACCATGGATTGGGAAAATAAACTCTAGGGGTGGGGTGGGGGTAGTGGTAGAAAAGGCGGGCGAAGGGATCATTGCGTATTGGTATTTCTAGTAGAATTCAAATAATCTCCCTTATTAATTTATTGGGAAAATAATTCAAAAATACTGATAATTATTTGGCTATGTTGAAAAAGAAGGTCTTCAAAATCCTGAACAAGTGCATTACTTCGTAAAATTACCTTCCCTTGTTACTGTAGTATATATACTTACATTTCTTGTAGCATTGCTGTGTTTCTAAACAGGTCAATAGGCAGGTTGGTTATCAGGTTTTCAGAGAAATATCTGAAAAGGAGAGCGTCAAATTGTACGTTTAAAATTGTCAATAGTTCGAGTTAAATACTGATACACACAACAATCTAGCTATAGAAACTAAAATGGAAATATGGGAGAATTCGTTCAGAGAGAATGTATAGCTATTTTTGTAAGTTAAATGGTTATTTTCAATTTTTCTGAGTTAAATTTGCTTCCTGAACAAGTTGTTGGGATTTAGTATGAAGCACTGGTTGGCACATATAGCCAGCGCCAATGAGTCAGACGTACAACAGCCGCAGGACTCGAGAGCATCTCCGGATCATTAAATTCGAGATCCAACTCGTACGTTAACATCTCAACTTGCGGCAATATTATCGGTACTCTTAAAATAACAGCCGAAGCAAACCAGGATTTGAAAATAACAACCCAAGCAAACCTACCCGTTAACATATAATATATTACTAAAACGTCAGGAATCAACACTATTTCCACATGTTTGTTTACCAGCTTTCATCACGAAATATTTTAGAATTAAAATAATCACCCTTATTAATTTATTGGGAAAATAATTCAAAAATACTGATAATTATTTGGCTATATTGAAAAAGAAGGTCTTCAAAATCCTGAACAAGTGCATTACGTAAAATTACCTTCCCTTGCTACTGTAGTATATACACTTACATTTTTTGTAGCATGGCTGTGTTTCTAAACAGGTCATTAGGCAGGTTGGTTATCAGGTTTTCAGAGAAATATCTGAAAACGAAAACGTCGAAGTACGTTTAAAATTGTCAATAGTTCGAGTTGAATACTGATACACACAACAATCTAGCTATAGAAACTAAAATGGATACTATTTTTGTAAGTTGAATGGCTTCTTTTCAATATTGCAGAGTTAAATTTGCTTCCCGGACAAGTTGTTGGGATTTAGTATGAAGCACTGGATTGGCACATCAGCATATTACACGGAATTATAAATCACCCATAGTTCTTCATATTTAATTTTAAACCAACTTTCATCAAGAAATGTTTAGAATTCTAAGAAAGTAATTGCTATTTTTATACTATCTTCCTTATTAATCTAGCAAAAAAAACGATCCCAAAATATTGATGACTAGTTTTTCCCGCAATTTATTTCTCTATTTGAGAAACCAGGATAAACAAATTATCCTTAATAAGTTACTAGTAGTAAGATATCTTGGCCTTAGTTACTCTATGTACTTACACATATTTTAGCATGGCTGTTGTTCTGAAGAGGTCATTAGGTAGGCTGGTTATTCGATTTTTCGAGAAAGTTCTAAAAACCAACATTTCAATGGTTATTTTTCAAAGTGATTAGGTTGAATGAACACTGATATACACCACGGCCGTACAATCTATATCACACTAAAATGGGAATACTGGAGGATTCCTTCAGTAATTTTTTAACTCGCATGGATTAATTTCAAATTTACGACGGCTGAACCCCGAGGGGTGCAACCTATACTCAAGCAAAGGTCAGAATTTTAAATGAAAATTATAATTGATGCAAATGAATTATTGCACGCTGAGTATATATACACTGTTATTCTCGGACAGTTAAAATAACTCGTTCAGAGGAGTTAAAGTAACTTCTTCAGGTCAAGTTATTTCGATAGAATTATTTTAACCCTATCTAGACTGGGGGGGGGGGGTCTAATCTGCCCGCGCTGAAAATAAATGCTGATATATCATTAACGAACAGAGCTATGAATCTAAAATTGTGCCACCTTTCCTAGTTATGTGTTAGGTGTACAAAAACGAGTTAAAGCTCATCCCCCTAAGTTAACTTTTGTAACTTCCGGTTTTAACAGAAGGGGACAAAAGTTCCTTCGAGTGTATTACTGTAAAAGCGAGTATATTACGAGTTGAAAAGAAACAAAATATCGATCCGTTGTCATTGCCATTACGGAATTTTGATTGGAACACTGGCAACATGTGCATTGGTAGTATGGGCTGAAAAAAAGGTGAAAAATATTATGTATAAAAAATTTACAGAGTATTCCTGAACACCTATACTAACACGAAATTTCGACAAGATTTTTTCGTTATAATAGAAACAATAAAAATAATTAAGGACATACCGATTAAATTAAATCTATTTATTGATATAATAACTTATGTACGTTAACAGAACAGTAAGAAATAATCGTGAGAAAAAACTTTTTTTGAACTGCTTCGATTCATTCTTCGATTAAGAGTGTCCCGATACTAAATAAATCTTCGTTCTTCAAGCAAACCCGTTCGATTAAGAGTGTTCTGAATCTAATGAGATCTTCGTTGTTCAAGCAAACCTAAGACACCACAGACTTGAATTTGTAAGTATTGTTTTGACGTGTGTCAATCAAATATCTTAATCGTTAATCAAATCTCTTTGAAATAGACTCTACTACTTCGGCCTGTTAAAATATATGTAAGAAACTGGATATAAACGGCGAACTGAATAGGCTTCAGGGATGGATCTACGATATTTTGTGAGTAGTTTCCGTGCGCCGAAGACCCGAGAAACTTCTAGGGGGTACAGCGGTATGCCTGCTCCCTTGGAACTTTTTATTCTAGAGTCTCTGAAATGCTATTTCCTGCATTTTGAGGACAGTTTTAATAAGAAAATTTTTAGATCATTGACAATGAAAAACCATAATTTTATGGTCTATTTTCTCATTGTGAATGACAATACATGACCTGGTTTCGAAATTGTGAAAACCAAGTTACAGTAAGATATGAGGATGTGCAGTGTTTCAATTCTATTTCGCAATCATCCTCAGAGTAATTAACATGAAGAGAAAATGATGAATATCAATGATGCATGTAGGCAGACCAATATAATTATTATATATATATATATATATATATATATATATAGAAAAGTGAAAAGGTGGTAAACTGCCAAGAATTTAGTGACGAGATACTGACGTTTCGAGCGGAGCCCTTCATCAGAGTAAGACGAGATGATATAAAATATATAGGGCTTATATAATGCCAAAAGGGTGTCACAGGTAGAAAGTAGCCAATCAAATGCACGGGAAATAAACTAACTAATAATTAATGAGATGGGAAAAGTTAAATCATTTGCTATTTTTAAAGTCGATCAATAAGCAGACTGAGGGGGTGGGAAAAATGACAGGTCCAATATTCAAGGGGATTAGGCGATAATAATAGAAACAAAGACTTGAAAAGCAATGAAAGTGCATAAGCTAATAATAAAAAGTTCCAAGCAAACTAAAATAATAAAAAACTTTTAGGAAGTTAAATAAAAGAAAAACGTTCGTTAAGACCAAGAGGATGTGTGGTGCCAAGTTTAAAAATTTGACGCTTCTCTTGCCGCTTGCGGTTATCGTTGCCACCGGAAATGGGAAGGATGGCACAGACATTCATGTCTGAAACCAAATGGTTGGAGCTGTTGAAATGGTGGGCTACAGGTTTGTCACCATCATTGATCCTCACGGAACGAAGATGTTCAGCAAACCTGTCTGAAAGACGTCGCCCAGTTTCACCGATGTAGATTTTAGGGCATTTATCGCAAGAAATGCAATAAATTATGTTGGTGGACGTGCATGAAAAAGCATCACGGATTGTGTGGTCGAATTTGGGGGCAGTAATAACTGTAGTGGGATTGAGAAAAGCGCATGTGTTACAGCGGGAACGGCCGCAAGAAAATGTTCCCGCTGGTGCCGAGGTATTTTGTTTTAAGGGCACTATGTACTAAGGAGTCACGAATGTTTTTATTACGGCGAAAAGATACCAAAGGGTTGTCGGTGAAAATGGCTGACGTCTCAGGATCATTTTGTAAAATGTGAAAATTCCGATTAATAATATTTTTAACTTTAAAATTGAAAGGATGAAATGTTAGAACTAAAGGAATTTTATTGTTTGAAACTCGTTCCAAAGATGGTTCAAGGGCGTCTAAACGGGGGACGAGAAAAGCTTTCTGAACGGCGAGGTCTAAAAGGTTGGTAGGGTAACCACGTTGGACAAAAAAAGATCTCATTTCCATTGATTTGGCTTGAAAATCTTGGTCGTCGCTACATAAGCCGCGAAGACGCAAGAATTGAGAGTAAGGGATTGATTGCTTAGTGTGGTTGGGATGAGAGGATGAAAATAGAAGATAACTATGGGAGTCAGTAACTTTGTACGAGACCGACGTTTTCAGCGAATCACCATTAATCGAAATTAAAATATCAAGGAACGACACAGAGGTCTTGCTGATTTCCCACGTGAACTTCAGAGCAGGATGAAAATCATCAACAAAGTTGATGAACTGCTCTAAAAGGACACGTGAACACGACGCTGTTCCTAAACAGTCATCGATAAATCTTCCGAAAAAATCAGGCAAGGGACCCGTGTATTGTTCAAAGATCTGTTTTTCTACAACAAAAACAGATCTTTGAACAATACACGGGTCCCTTGCCTGATTTTTTCGGAAGATTTATCGATGACTGTTTAGGAACAGCGTCGTGTTCACGTGTCCTTTTAGAGCAGTTCATCAACTTTGTTGATGATTTTCATCCTGCTCTGAAGTTCACGTGGGAAATCAGTGAGACCTCTGTGTCGTTCCTTGATATTTTAATTTCGATTATGGTGATTCGCTGAAAACGTCGGTCTCGTACAAACTTACTGACTCCCATAGTTATCTTCTATTTTCATCCTCTCATCCCAACCACACTAAGCAATCCATCCCTTACTCTCAATTCTTGCGTCTTCGCCGCTTATGTAGCGACGACCAAGATTTCCAAGCCAAATCAATAGAAATGAGATATTTTTTTGTCCAACGTGGTTACCCTACCAACCTTTTAGACCTCGCCGTTCAGAAAGCTTTTCTCGTCCCCCGTTTAGACGCCCTTGAACCATCTTTGGAACGAGTTTCAAACAATAAAATTCCTTTAGTTCTAACATTTCATCCTTTCAATTTTAAAGTTAAAAATATTATTAATCGGAATTTTCACATTTTACAAAATGATCCTGAGACGTCAGCCATTTTCACCGACAACCCTTTGGTATCTTTTCGCCGTAATAAAAACATTCGTGACTCCTTAGTACATAGTGCCCTTAAACAAAATACCTCGGCACCAGCGGGAACATTTTCTTGCGGCCGTTCCCGCTGTAACACATGCGCTTTTCTCAATACCACTACAGTTATTACTGCCCCCAAATTCCACCACACAATCCGTCATGCTTTTTCATGCACGTCCACCAACATAATTTATTGCATTTCTTGCGATAAATGCCCTAAAATCTACATCGGTGAAACTGGGCGACGTCTTTCAGAAAGGTTTGCTGAACATCTTCGTTCCGTGAGGATCAATGATGGTGACAAACCTGTAGCCCGCCATTTCAACAGCTCCAACCATTTGGTTTCAGACATGAAAGTCTGTGCCATCCTTCCCATTTCCGGTGGCAACGATAACCGCAAGCGGCAAGAGAAGCGTCTCATTTTTAAACTTGGCACCACACATCCTCTTGGTCTTAACGAACGTTTTTCTTTTATTTAACTTCCTAAAAGTTTTTTATTATTTTAGTTTGCTTGGAACTTTTTATTATTAGCTTATGCACTTTCATTGCTTTTCAAGTCTTTGTTTCTATTATTATCGCCTAATCCCCTTGAATATTGGACCTGTCATTTTTCCCACCCCCTCAGTCTGCTTATTGATCGACTTTAAAAATAGCAAATGATTTAACTTTTCCCATCTCATTAATTATTAGTTAGTTTATTTCCCGTGCATTTGATTGGCTACTTTCTACCTGTGACACCCTTTTGGCATTATATAAGCCCTATTTATTTTATATCATCTCGTCTTACTCTGATGAAGGGCTCCGCTCGAAACGTCAGTATCTCGTCACTAAATTCTTGGCAGTTTACCACCTTTTCACTTTTCTATATATTCAAAACACTGTCTACGCAGCACTCTACTTTATATATATATATATATATATATATATATATATATATATATATATATATATATATATATATATATATATATATATATTCGGCCAATTCAACATCTATAGATTACAAAATAATAGGCCACGACCCAAAACCAACTATAAACCAATTTAATAAATTTTCGACTGCATGTGACAGCCTTCGTCAGAAAATGAAATACAATCTAAAGTTCCTTTATATATAAAAATAAAATTGAATAAATTAAACTAACTAAAAAATATGCGTAAATAGAACAAATGCCAACAATGGTATACTAAACAGTATAAAGAAAACTATTGTTGTACAAAATCATGATCACAATTAAGACCTCCCCGATTGGTCAACAAAGCACCAATCCAAAAATTGTCGCATTCTCTAAGACTGTCATGCCTCTGATCAATCAACATAAATTTTAATGCCGAATGATCAACATCATGACAGTCCAAAAAGTGATAAACAGTACTGCAAGTTCTACGTTTATGCTTTATGTGCGATTTGTAATTTGCAAGTCGGCTCTTAACCACAAACCACAAACCACAAATTCTGCGAGATATACCACATTGGCCGAACTACATGAAAGGGATTTCCTGATCTTGTAAACTTTCCCAGTATTGGCTGAACGAAAAGTGCTACCGGTAATAAGAAAGTTATTACAGCAATCACAACGCTTAGCTGAACACTTATAACAGCCCAGCGCATCTTGATTATTGGTGTTCTTATACGGATTAGAAGGTGCTAAAAGCTCTTTTAAATTAGCATTCCGTTTATACGTAAACCGAATCGCCTTTTCAGGTAAAATAGACTTGGCCCGTGTGTCACCATCAATAATAGATCGATGTTTCTTAAAAAATTTTTGAATATCAGGCGCTCTGGGATTATATTTAACACTAAACACGCAATACCCACCCTCGACCTTCTTTCTACTCTTTCGAGCATCTTCCCGAGTCTTATCTGCAACTTCCCTAAACTTCTCTTTGACATGTGTTTTCATCATGGCCACACTCGATTAAATAACTAATATATTCCTTACTCTTAACCTTAAAATCATCCTCATTAGAACATATCCTACGTAATCTCAAAGCTACACCCTTGGCAATACCACGTATTTGCGAACCAGGATGACACGAATTTGCATTAAGATATATATGTGGGTCAGTAGGCTTACTATACACCGATGTTTTCAAACAATTATTAGATATGGAAATAGAAAGATCCAAAAAATGCGAAGACTACCCCCAACATCCATTGTAAATTGTAAATAAGAATCAAATGAATTCAAAGTACTAAAAAATTCATTAAGCCGTAACACTGTACCACGCCAAAGCACAAACGTGTCATCCCGAAATCTAAACCAAGATCTCAACTCAGGATACATATCCTTAGATTCTAGCACCTTCTTATCTATATGTTCCTCGACAATATCGGCATAGGAACAGGAATTCTTAGGTCCCATAGCTGTACCATTTTTTTGCAACCAAAATTGTCCGCGAAAAGCCGAACAATTTCTCTTGAGATAGATTTCTAAAGCCTCGATAATACATTCAACAGGTACATCAAACCTATCCGAAAATTCGACTAACTTACGACGTACTCTTTCTACTCCTGTTTCATTATCTATAGATGGGAACATGTTGACTATATCGAAACTAACCAACAAGTCCCCATCAACAACACCTATTTCATTAAGCTCATCAATTATTTCTAACATGTGTGAAGTATCCCTAACACGGCTAGAAATAGACTCAACCACAACTTTACAGTATTTTTCAACGAAAAAAGACAAATTTTCCGTGGGAGTACCACACACTCAGGATGTTGGCAGGACATGGGAAGTGTGCTGTTTGGATGCCCCTATGAGAAATCGACAAAGGATCCCCCACTGGCTGGGGTGCCAGCGATTGAAGTATTTTTGGAACGCGTAGAGCAAGATTTATTCAAGAAACCCGTTTTTAAAAACGTGAAGGATAATCTACCATCAGATGAAAGAAGTATATTGAAGAAATACAGAGCTACACCTGTGGATGAACGTAATCTAGTTACTAGACTACAGGACAAAGGAAATAATTTTGTGTTTTTGGATAAAGATTTAGATCAATGTAAAGTGAAAGAGCAAATGGACAGGGGTGATTTTGAGGTCTTGGATAAAGATCCCACGTTAGAAACGGTTGCAGAGATTAATGATTGGGTCGATAAGTGGAAAGCTCAGGGTTTGATGAATTTTTTATGTACTTTGAATTCATTTGATTCTTATTTACAATTTACAATGGATGTTGGGGGTAGTTCTTTGCATTTTTTGGATCTTTCTATTTCCATATCTAATAATTGTTTAATCTTTAATCTTTAATTAAATTTCTTTATACACGGTAGCCTATTCAGTAAAACTGTTTTTCAAAGGGCCGTGCTATTATAGTTAAAAATAAATACATCATAAACCTAACTATATAAATATATCAATAAACAATACTAAAATAAAAATACAAATGTAAGTCAATATACACAATTATATTACAAGTCGTCAGCTATGCAATTATGAAAGATTCTTAAGTCGTCGTTTGAATGACGAGATAGATAGACTTTGATAATTGTCAGTTACTTCATTGGACAGTTCGTTCCACGAAATTGCAGCCCTATACGAGTAACTTCTTTTAAGGTAATTAGTATTTGGTTTTGCCAAAGTAAGTTTAGTGCCATTACTTCGTAAATTGTAATTTTCATTATCACAAGTATTAAATAAGTCAACAAGATAATTTGGTAATTTCGATGTCAATGCTCTAAATGTCATTATTTTATCTAAATGTCATTTATTTATTATCGATGTTTGAAAACATCGGTGTATAGTAAGCCTACTGACCCACATATATATCTTAATGCAAATTCGTGTCATCCTGGTTCGCAAATACGTGGTATTGCCAAGGGTGTAGCTTTGAGATTACGTAGGATATGTTCTAATGAGGATGATTTTAAGGTTAAGAGTAAGGAATGTATTAGTTATTTAATCGAGTGTGGCCATGATGAAACACTTGTCAAAGAGAAGTTTAGGGAAGTTGCAGATAAGACTCGGGAAGATGCTCGAAAGAGTAGAAAGAAGGTCGAGGGTGGGTATTGCGTGTTTAGTGTTAAATATAATCCCAGAGCGCCTGATATTCAAAAATTTTTTAAGAAACATCGATCTATTATTGATGGTGACACACGGGCCAAGTCTATTTTACCTGAAAAGGCGATTCGGTTTACGTATAAACGGAATGCTAATTTAAAAGAGCTTTTATCACCTTCTAATCCGTATAAGAACACCAATAATCAAGATGCGCTGGGCTGTTATAACTGTTCAGCTAAGCGTTGTGATTGCTGTAATAACTTTCTTATTACCGGTAGCACTTTTCGTTCAGCCAATACTGGGAAAGTTTACAAGATCAGGAAATCCCTTTCATGTAGTTCGGTCAATGTGGTATATCTCGCAGAATGTGTGGTTTGTGGTTTGCAGGGGATAGGTTCTACTGTCAATTTTAAGAGCCGACTTGCAAATTACAAATCGCACATAAAGCATAAACGTAGAACTTGCAGTACTGTTTATCACTTTTTGGACTGTCATGGTGTTGATCATTCGGCATTAAAATTTATGTTGATTGATCAGAGGCATGACAGTCTTAGAGAATGCGAGAATTTTTGGATTGGTGCTTTGTTGACCAATCGGGGAGGTCTTAATTGTGATCATGATTTTGTACAACAATAGTTTTCTTTATACTGTTTAGTATACCATTGTTGGAATTTGTTCTATTTACGCATATTTTTTAGTTAGTTTAATTTATTCATGCAGTCGAAAATTTATTAAATTGGTTTATAGTTGGTTTTGGGTCGTGGCCTATTATTTTGTAATATATATATATATATATATATATATATATATATATATAAATTTTAATATTTCAATTTTTCATAGAGATTGGGTTATTTTTTTCAGTAATTCATTAGAAACCGGAAAAATCTGGTCGGCTACTTTCCAAATCATCACCACCTACTGTACTTTTAGAATTTCATATTATGAAGTTCATATTATGTTCACTTGATGAGTTTACCTATCTACAATACTCCTTCAAGTGAGCCTGCTACTTTTAAAATTAATCAAACCCCTACAGTATGTACAGTACTGAGGATGTAATTTTCTATGTGAATGGAACCTAGTAGTACCTGTTGCTAAGACTTATACATGCACAGTAAATCCATCAGATTTCCTACAAAGTGAGAACTTATTAACCTGGAATACATTATTAATTGAGTAAGACTTATACATGTATTATAATTGGAATCTACTAAATACAATAGATCTAATCGTCACTGCACAAGATGTGTGTCATTCTCATTCATCTGGGATGAAGAGCAGTAAACAAGTCAATAATTTGTTCCAGGTCTACGGGAATATGTCTCTATGAGCATGCGTTTACATAAACAATTACATATGCATTTACATATACATTTACATAGACAGCATATCATTGTGGTTCTCATTACCTAATCCAAAACCAAAAAAAAACAATCAAAGATGCTATCTCAGATAGCATCTTACTAAATGCTGTTATCGTTTAGGGGAATTATTAAAAAATAGGTACGCAATGCGAACATGTGTCTACCGCTATTAAGGATAGACCATGTAGACTTAAGAAGCAATGCATGAAAATGCATGAAAATGCGTGAAAAACACAGAGTCGAAAATAAATTGATAGTTATTATAAATCATTTTATAAATGTGTTGCTGATTTGAACATGGCACATACTATACATACATTTTTATATGGGTTGTTTCGAATTTATAAAGCATGATCATAAACATGCCCCACGTTTCATTTGAAGTGAACTTGTAAAGTTCTCATGTAAATAAAACATCTGGGCCCTGGTTATACGAAGCCTGGATAGTTTAAACGGTGGATAAGTCCTAACTAGAAAACCACTCTAGTGGTGATTTGACAGGGGCAGATCTAGAATGTTCCTAGGATCAAAAATGTTTTGAAAATAATTTACAGGCGGTGTGGTCAGGACCCCCCCTAATTTTGGGTGACCAAGCAATCGTAGTTGTTAAGTATAATAAGTTGTACAGAAACAAGAAATTAGGCTGTTTTGGAATATATCAAAACTCATCAGACATGCCTAGAAACACTAAGTAATAGTGATTCCAACATGGATAGCAATCCATCAACAGTAGAAACAGGTAAAAAAGAAAAAATGTTAGTGGCCAGGATTCTGAAATAGGGCGTCCAATTTGAGAACATATCAGACAAAAGTGATGACACACTTCTAGGGGGCACTTGTAAAATATTTGAATTTTGGGAGCACTTTTGAGCTGCATTTTGAGAGCACTTTTTAGCAAAATATAATGGTCTTAAATCAACATTTTTAAACAGGGTATCTCATCATTTTGAAAACATATTTTGGTCCAAATATGATTATATTATCTCGTATATAATGAAGCAGTAAATTAGTTATATTTCCATAAGACGCACTATAGATAATATTCATATATTTTCTCCTTACAATTAAATTTCTAATTCAACAGTTCAACATAATTTACATCTTCAAGAGAAGAAATTCATAATCTGTGGAGTGAATTAGTAGTCATGTATATATATATATATATATATATATATATATATATATATATATATATATATATATATATATATATATATATATATATATATATATATATATATATATATATATATATATATATATATATATATATATATATATATATATATATATATATATAATATATATTCATGTGTTTGGGACTGGCACTAGCTCTAAACCAATCAGCGTGCGGAAAACATTTGAATTAACCAATCAGAGCGAAGTAGATACGCTGAGATTCGGAGGAAATTTATATTAGGATAATATTAATCCGTTTCCAGGGAAGGTGAAGACCTCGTCATCATCAATTCAAATGTTTTCACGCAAGAGATTGATTTAGAAAGCTAATGCCAATCCCAAGAGAGTTCACACATTCAACAACATTTCTCTTTCTCTCTCTTGGATGATGATGATGATGATGAAAATATTTTTGGAAAAAAAAAGAAATTTAGTGAAATGTTTAATAAAAAAATATGTAAATATGAATTATTAAAAAAATAATAAAAGAGAAACCAATTTTTAAAAAAAATATGTAAATATGGTTATGGTATTTATAAAAAAAAAGAATGACGAGAGAGCGAGAGAGATGTTACCTCAACGAACATTAGAAGTGAAGTGAGGAGGGTGTGGTTATTTGCCGGAAGTAAATAAAATTTTTGATGGTTTTTTATATTTTTTGAAACAAAAAATAAAAAGGGTTCAGAATAAAAAGGGTATATGTAGATATGTTATATAAGAAGACTAACAAATAGGTTTTTTTTTAAATAATGGCTATAAGAATAATGGATGGGGTAAATTTGTTTGTGATAAATGCTGAACATGTTAACCCATTATTTGCAAAGCTTTCTTTGATTAATTTTGAAGAAAATGATGAAGAGATTTTTGTTACAGTAATTCGATTTAAAAAATGAAATAATGTAATGAGTTATTTTTATTATACGCACAGCTGAAGGAAAAAAGAATATGCTACTAATATGGTACCAACATCAAGAATATCTTGATGAAGAACCTTGGATTAATGATGGAATAATTTTTCAGATTAAAAAATGATATTTTTTTAAATATCAGAAATTAAAGAAGTAAGTCTAATATTAGGAAGAATCGAATTATATTTTTTTTGTTATTTAAATTTTTTTTAAATAAAAAAGGATTCCGGAAATAAATAGGTTTTGGGAGTGGGTGGGGTTTTGAGTGTGGTTTTTTCCTAAAAGAAAGAAAAAATCGAAAATATTTTATGAAAAGAAAGGGCGTGGCGTGTTGATACTCAAAATATAAGAAAATCAACAAACGGATTTTTACAATAGACAAAGAAATATATTGTAGACAGTGAAGAGGAAGTAAATTTGATATTAATTGGTTGGAATCGTGATCGAATAAACGCAAACAAGTATCATTTGTGTTTAAAGGTTCAGAAACAAATTGAACTTTTAAAGGAAAACGTATTATACGTACAGAGTGGATAGAACCTGAAAATAGTGACATAGATTTTATTCATTTGAGATATAAAAGAATAAATTTGTTTAGATGGTAAGAGTATGACTTAAGTATTAGTAAGCTTTTATGTATTTATTTAAAGAATATTTAAATATTTATTTAAGATATTCATAGAAATATTCATAGAAACGTTTTTTTAAGGTTATGAATATTATTGAATATATTGATTATGATTCTTAATTTTATTTGTTTTTTTTAGATAGAAAATCAAGTTGTAACTCAAAGAAAAACTAAAACTTTTAAATTTACAAATCGTCGACGCCCATTTATAGAAAGAGAATGTAAAAAAAAAGTGGAAGAAACCAAAGAAACCATTTCTTTCATATATATTTTAAAAACAGTAACGTATTTTCAACGATTTAAAAATTCACAGATTGGTTTTATCTATTGGATGTTTAGTCTTTACAACTATTATTGTGGAGAAATTATTGGATGTTTACGAATTAAAAACAATGCGTTTACACGATATTGTACAGGATTTTATCGTTTACGGTTAGACGATCCAGATATTAAATAAATGAAACTTGGGAAATGTTGGACGGTTGAGGGCGCAGAAGGAAAATACATTCTTCCATATGTTGACAGTAATGAAAAATATATTTTAAATAGATATTCAGATCCTCATGAGTTAATATTATCAAAGAAACCAGATTTATTATCTTCAATATTTAGTTTAGATAATCGTTATTTAGATACTTTGTATATTAGTGTAAGAAGACCCCAATATTTTCGTACCGATATTTATCATTGTATGTCCCCTATTGTTTCATTTTCACAAGAGGAAGAGCATTTACCGATACCCTTTGGGATTGGGATAGATTTTATATTTTTTGATATATAAAATATCTTTAATTGAAGATTCACCTATTTAAGTTGATCGTGCCCTTTATTTATTAACTGTAGCACCTTTTTTATTAGCATGTCTTACCCTTCCTCGTTCGTTTAAATATAATATATTTTGCCTAGCATATGTTTTATTTTTTATTGTCCAAAACATAATCCTCAGGGTAGAATTGATAATAATATCCTAGGAGATCTTGATCTTGATCGCATTTTACATCATTATATTTATATTTATAGTGTGGATAGTCATCAACGTAATTTTAAAAATTGTAAACAAAAATCCACTTTTTTGGGCTAGCCCTTATCTGATTATATATTCAATAGTTAAATTTTGAGATCTGAAAATTTTTTTGATAGACTATTTGATATAACCACAGGGAGCCGTAACGTCTATTAGTGAAGCGAGTTTAACAGTAAATCGGGTTTATTCGGTATTTTTTACACAATAATTGTATTAAATCGCTATTAAAATGTTCTTACTTGTTAATTTTGTCGACAATCAGCACAAATTACAGGCAACCAGATCAGAAAGGCAACGAGTCATTGTTTACATTAATTCGGAAGGCCGTTGACTGTGCTTGCCCCGCCCCCTTCGTGTGCGCGCTTGTACATTTAAATTCAGAAGGCCGTTAGAGCGCCCCTTCGTGGGCGTCTCGCGATTTTCGGTAGTAATATAAAGAAAAGTGAGAAGGGATGAAACTCCAATAAGTTTTCGTAGCATGAATACTCGACCACTTAATTTATGCAATGTGTGACGTAGAAATAATAAATGCGCTGTCAACCTGTGGGAGTATACCAAATACTTTTGAAATAAAAATAACGGACATTTCGACCTCACTGGCATTCATTCTCATAGTAAACTGATCTTTTTTACCCAGTGCATCAACTGAAAATATTTATTTGTCCAGGGCGCTAAATTGTAGAATAGTAGAACACCCGCCACCTTTGCTTCGTTTTATTTTAAAACCCCATTTAATTTGATAACAATCAACAACTACACACAAGATAAACCTTATATTATATTTAAAGACATTTGTTACCATCCTGGTTTGTATTTCTGCCTTTAAATACGGTTTCAAAAGTGGACGGGTATTCTATAATTACTAGTTAAACACGCTACCTCGCAAGCTACGACAAGGTTCTGTCGGAAAGCGGAGAAGATCATGTCAACATCGCGCAGTGTCCAGGATAGTCATCTACAAAATTCCCTCTCGTTCGAATATAATTTGATGTAATTTTACCAGCCAGTTCACGGTTTTAATCGCTCTGCACAAAACCATGACACATTTGTAGATTTTGTTCATGTCAGTGTATCGTCTACCGTTGCAACGATAACCCGATTGTTCGCGAAAGTATATTCCCAAAGAGTATGGCCGAAATATCTATAATATGTATATCCTAGTAATATCCGAGCGCTGCTGCAGTCAACCGTGGGAGAAAATTATGTTGACAAAAATCACAAAATATTATTTATTTTGTGTAAAAGATTGACAGATGGAGCGCGTTTGACTAATTGACTTCCGGTGGTCGACTCAAAGAGAGAAGGGAAGCAACTTTATTTCGGTAGTGATTTGTTTTGACGTCTAATGTTGTTGTTAGGTAAAATTTTAGCTTGAAAATCGGCTACATGATAGATTAAAGGTTAATGTTCACAGTCGTTTTGAAAATTTTGTAATTGAAAGCTGTAGTAACTTATATATTGGTAACATTTTTAGTCAGAGACCTTTCGTATCATCTGTGCCCCAACTTAATTTATTATATTATATACGCGCGCGGCGCGCGAGACGCTAACGAAGGGGGCGGGGCAAGCACAGTCAACGGCCTTCCGGTCTGGTTGCCTGTAATTTGTCTAATAGCGATTTAATGCAATTATTGTGTAAAAAATACCAAATAAACCCGATTTACTGTTAAACTCGCTTCACTAATAGACGTTACGGCTCCCTGTGATATAACGCCAATAATTCATTCATTCCCTATAACTATATATGGAGACTTATACAGTATGTATAGTATGGAAATATTAGATTATTTTTTATTAACTCCATATTTTATAATAATGTTTGAGGAAGATAATATAGAGTATGTAGAAGCTTATCTTATGGCATATTTAGAGAGATATAATAATACTTTTAATATTGATGAATTTCAATTAAAATTACAATATGTTGTATTTAGAAATTAGAGTAAGTACAATTTTTATCAATGTTGTAAAAATAAAAAATAAGAAATTGTAATATATTAATGCCTGGCTCCCTCCACGTTCCAGTCAGTGTACGTCGCGCGAGAGACGCGCCCGAAGCAGCAACAACAGATATTTCACAGGAAGTTCGAATACTTTGATTAATATATTGCTGGAAAGGGGAAACCACGCTCTGTATCAACTGGTTAGAATCTTTTAAATGTTTTCGCGTCTGTAACAATTCTGTTCGCGCAAACAGCGTGCTAAATCCATATTATTATGTATGGCTCTGTGATTGTCTGGCAGTAGCCCCACAAATTCTCAGCTTTCAAAAATGTTAAATATGCGCGTCGCATCGCCTAAGTTTTGTAGTCTGTGGTTACATGTAGCTAGTAATGCCGAATGTACGATGCAATCAATTGGAAACCCAGATGTTGTACATTGAGCATTTGAGAGAACCCCAGATTTATTATAAGTAATACCATGACTTGAGGGAAATTAGCGATTAAATTGCCCGCCGCCGAGGGAAGATTTGTGAAAGTCCGAGGGCGAAGCCCGAGGACTTTTACAAATCTTCCCGAGGCGAAGGGCAACTTAATCGCTAATTTCCCGACAAGTCATGGTATTAGTTTGTAATATTATGATCGCCGAGGATAACTTTGAGAACCTTATCCAGCCCGTGGTTGGAGACAGAGTTTTTGTCTACTAAATTTCCCGTGCATTTGAATGAGGGAAAATTAGAAGACAAAGAAATCCTTTGTGTTCTACTAAATTTCCCTCATGCATATCATAGGAATGAGGAAAAATTAGAAATGTTCCCTAATTTGTATGCATGAGTAGTTTTCAAACAAATAAACGTGGGGAATTTAGCGATTAAATTTCCCTGCGAGAACAAAAGAAACCGAGTAAATCATGGTATTACTTATAAATAACTTCAGTTCACTTCAAGCAGACTGGAGTAGAACGATTCAAGTTATGATGAATTTGATACTGTCAAATCCGTATGATATGAAAAGGACGTTTCTGATAGAGACCCGCTGTTGAGCAGGCTATGCAAACATTACTTTTATATAGGGCTGCTGTTAAGACAGCTGATGAGTTGGGAGGAGAGCAACACGACAGAATGTATAGGATTGGGCAGTGTTTACATCATGTTTACTTCGTTATATGTTGAACCCGCTGTGTTATTGCTTGCTGGCTCATCAAAAATGGCGCACTTTGCTTCTCTCTTGCGTGTATAAAACACCTTCCCTTCGGAGACCGGGATTTCTCGTTTAATGAATTACTGTTGTAGAAATTGTAGAAAAAGCATTCACCTTTATGAAACAAATTAGAACCGTGTCGCCACAAGCCTTACTTGAAAGTTATTATCAATAAATCAACCCAAAATTTATGTTCCTCGTGTTCTATCATTAATATCTTGTCCACCAAATCACCTAGTACATCAGTCTAATTTGTTTCATAAACTACAATTGCTATAGTAGTTTCTTGCTTAAAATCAAAACATTTGAATGCGCTTATGCGGGTCTCCCGCGACGATATATTCTGCCAAATCGATCCGATGCATCCTCCGATCACGTGGACGTTTCCATGGCAACGTACAAGGTTAATGATCAGCGTCCTGCAATACCACATCTACATAAAGGTCTACCTCCTTCGTACCTATTATTCTAAATTTTGTATTGAATTTAGTCTATTTTCGGCGATATATTTATTCATTTATTTCGATTCGCCATTAGTAAATTAACATATAAAATATAAGTCTGGCAGGGATACCACTACAGCTTATGCCAATTACTGTGGCCCCGTGTATAACAAAAAAAAAGTTTAAAAAATTAAGGTTATATTTACATAAATACCAAGGTGAAAAGAAAAGTCTGTAGCAAAAATCAACAACAACAAGTGAGGGATTTCTCGAGGCGACGTGCCAAGTTACATTTTAGGCAAATGGATTTCCACGTACGTGGGTCCTCCTGATTATAGATGGAGTAAAGAGCGTCATAGTAGTATTCAAGTAGGGTTTTCTTAAATGAACTAAATTTGAGTGTTTTTAATCTTAGAAAGTCCGGTAATGCGTTCCAAGTTCTAGTTACTCTGACAATGAAGGATCGTTGATAAGTTACTGTTCTACATTGATGAGTAACAAAACTTATCACACTTGGGTTGATGGCTGCTCTAGTTTGCCGTACAGGTAATTTACTGCTGGAAGCGTTTCTTATCTACGATAAACAAGACCATTAAAAGCTTTAAAAAATAACAACAGGGTCAAGGTATTCGTGCCAATACGATACTGGAAGGAGTCCTGTTTGCTTGAGTCTATCTGTGTACGAAGTTTCAGATCGAAAGGGTAGGTTGAGAATGACTTTAGATGCGCGCCTCTGGACTCTCTCTACACGTTTTAACAATTATATTGATTGTGGTGCCCAAATCTGAGTAGCGTAACCCAGGTGTGGTCTGACGAGAGCCAGGTACAGCGTACGGCGCGTCCCAGTGGTCTTAATTTCGGTGGACGATCTGCGCACGAAGCCAAGAAGCTTGTTTGCCTTGCTACATTGTTCAAGCACTTGTTTCGTCCAGCTGAGGTCGCTAGCCACCCAAACACCGAGATATTTTTCCTCAACACACGAATTCACAAAATCGTCCTTGATGGAGTAAGGGAATTCTACAGACTTCTTCTTTCGTGTAATCCGCTGGATCTTGCATTTGGACTGGTTGAATAAAAGTCCTGTCTTTTCAAACCAATCGACCAGGCTGGACAGACAGATGTTGTTGTAGCGAGGCTGCATCTTCTACAGAATCAACTTGTTTGTAGATTTTAGTGTCATCAGCAAAACATGCTACTTTAGAGGTTGTAACAGCTTCAGGAAGGTCATTTAGAAATAGGAGGAACAGCATCGGTCCAAGGATTGACCCTTGTGGAACGCCCGAGGTGACAGATTGTTCTTGAGATGTAGCACCGAGTACCGTAACTCTTTGCCGACGGCCACGTAGGTAAGAGCTAAACCAATCGAGAAGTCTACCAGCGATGTTAAAGCGGCGTAATTTGGCAAGCAAAAGAACGTGATCTACTTTGTCAAAAGCCTTTGACATGTCCAAGTAAATAACGTCAGTTTACTTTCCTGCATCTAGTGTGATCCGATATAGTCTAGAACCTCTGTTAGTTGGGTTACGCATGATCGCCCTGTGACGAAACCGTGTTGGACCGAGCTGATAAAATGTTGGAGGTGGTCTCTTATTCTAACAAGAACACAGCGTTCCAAACTTTTGAGAGAATCGGAAGTAGCGATGTCTAGGGAGCCAGGCATTAATGTACCTATGTAATAAAATAATTGATTTTGAAGTTTTAAAGTCTGGAATTGTTAATTTTGTCCAATGTTGAATGAATTCAATTTCTTTTTCCCCAATATGTTTTCCATAAAAAAAAAACAACGAATTAATGCATAAAAAGCAATGATATGTCCTATTTCATGATTTTCGATTTGTTTATAAATTATTTCCATTTGTTGGATATTGATATGTAAAATAATGTTTTTCAATAAATTGTTTTGTTGGATAACACATTCTTCAATTAACGGTGCCAATTTTTTGTATTTCATATTGTTTCGTGCAAGTTCTTCGAGAATGATATCCATATTTTTGAAACAAGTAAAAAAACAAAATTCACACACATATTTATATACAATCCATGAGGACAAATCAAACAATTTTGTTTTTTAAACTCTTTTTTAATATACTTTCATAACGCGCTTTTTCCGCGTTCTTAAATATTTTTCGAAAGTTTCTTTCTAACAATCTAATTCCTACTCTATTATTTTTATACAGTATAAATTTTCTAATTATCCTTTCTCTTTCTTTAAATATAAATTTTAATTGTCTATAAGAATCTAAATCTTTAACTATAATTTCATTATCTTCATCGCTATTAATATATCGCTATTTATATAATTTAGAGTTTCTACACCGGTTAGTTTATGTTATATATATATATATATATATATATATATATATATATATATATATATATATATATATATATATATATATATATATATATATATATATATATATATATATATATATATATATATATATATATATATATATATATATATATATATATATATATATATATATATATATATATACGCTCTATGACCTTTAGGTCATATTGAGCGCTCTACAGGATGAACCATTGTCGCTTACGCATTGTGCGCACGCTCACTGCTTGCAGTTGAGCGCTCTGGCATGGTTCTTGATGTCCCACATTTTGTGTGCATCAAGGGTGACTGTAAATAGCAGTCATCTTCATCCTGCTCATCATATATATATATATATATATGCTCATCATATATATATATATATATATATATATATATATATATATATATATATATATATATATATATATATATATATATATATATATATATATATATATATATATATATGGTGCTGGTGCTGGTGGTCTGGTGCTGGTGGTAGTTGAGGAGGAATATCAGCAAGTAATAATTCAGGATTTAATTGTTGATACAGATTATCAGGAATCAAATTTTCAAACTCAAACGTATTTGATAAATCAAATAATGTTTGTTGGTCTTGTAATGGTATGATGTTTTCATAATTGTTTTCGTAATTGGAATACTTGCGATTGGTACATCTGGTATTTCCACGTCTTGAAATGGTTCTGGAATAGTTGCGATAGGTAGTTCGGCGATTGGTATTTCCCCGTCTTGAAACGGTTCAGGAATACTTGCGATGGGTAGATCGGGGATTGGTATTTCCTCTATTGGGTTGAGGCGTTCGTACTCTGGAGGGTGTTGTGGGAGAAGACTCGATGATTTCGCAAGTTTCGGCGATTATTTCTTCATCTTCCGACTCGGACGAAGAAGACGACACATCAGTTAGGTAAACACCCAATTTATTTTGTAAATGGTATTCATATAATTTCTTCATCTGGGAAAATCCTTTCCCTGGACTCTTAATCTTGACATCTTTCTTTTCTTCTTTGTGAGGAATATATTTATTACTTTGTTTGGTTCTTGCCATCCTAGCTCGCGTTTTTGTTTTGTAAAATATAGATGAGCTAGTATTTATATATTATTTTCTAAAATAGTAAAGTGTTTTCATTGGTTCATTTTAAACGTATCTTATTGGTTTAGGGGATAAGGTCAAGGAAGGGCTATGTTTTTCATTGGTTCATTTTAAACGTATCTCATTGGTTCAGGTCAAGGAAGGGCGTTTATTTTTAAATAAATGCGCTAAAGGAATTTGAATAATTTTGTTATTCCAAATCGACCAAGGTCGTTCACAGTCACGGTCAGGAGGTCTTTAAAGAAATTTGAAGAATTTTGTGATTCAAATTCAGTCAAGATCTTTCACAATCAAGTTCGTTTTATTTATTTTTTTAAGGAATAGGTAAAAAAGGAATTTGAATACTAAGTCAAGCTCAAGCGCGTCAAACTCCTTCACAAGCGCTTTATCCTTTCATTTTTTTTAACAAACCTATAAAATATATGAAATATGAAGCCGTTGTTAGGTGGCAATTTCGTTCGTGAGATTGTCTATTTATGAATTTGTTTGGTTACAGATGCAATATCTTTTCATATAATTTTAAATAAATCGTATTGTATGGTAACTTCGGTACTGAGATTGTCAGTGTGTGTGAATATGTTTTGGTTATAATAATTTTGCGAGTGTTTAAAATATATGAAATATGAAGCCCTGTTGCTATCAACTTCATTAGTGACATATGAAATATGAAACGTTGCTAGGGGTTATTTTGTTCGTGAGATTGTCTGTGAATTTATTGTGTTACAGATGCAATATCTTTTCATTTAGATTTAAATAAAACGTAGTTCAAATTCGCTACTGAGATTTGTGAATTATGTTTTAGTTATAATTTGGCAAAGGTATAAAATATAGGAACAAAACGTTAAGCATCACTATCTTTGAAGATGTATTCTTCTCTGCGCAAGACTTGGTCGAATAGTCGTTTAATTATCGTTCAAAAGAAGTTGCTGAGAGAATGCTTAAGGCAGCGCAAACAATTAACACTTCTACATGTGTTTTTTAACATGAATGAAGTTATATTTTTTGAATGTAGTTGCCCCACTGAAAATAGCGTGGGATACCTTCAAGGGATGGTTGTCTTTAAAGACAAACGTTATGAAGCTGAAGTTTGGAAATGGTTTAACTACCACCCAGAAATTTGTCGATCATTTAATGGAGATAGATCGTAAATTAGCGGATTATAAAACATTGTATTCCCGAAGAAAACGCAAACAACATTTGGAAGATACCCAATTATTGTTAACATTTCAAAAAGAAACAGTATTAAAATGAAACAGTATTATTATTATTTGGAACTTTGTACACAAAAAAAAAGAATTATTATTAAATATAGTTTATAAATGTTTTGAAAATGTTTCATTAGGTTTTCTCTTCTTGGTTTTCTCTCCTTGTCCACACACGT
The DNA here is from genome assembly GCA_035772405.1 of Chrysogorgia sp. JL179-B06. Taxonomy (NCBI): domain Eukaryota; kingdom Metazoa; phylum Cnidaria; class Anthozoa; order Scleralcyonacea; family Chrysogorgiidae; genus Chrysogorgia; species Chrysogorgia sp. JL179-B06. The sequence continues at coordinate 76,559 of JAYKKM010000062.1, read as the reverse complement.
CTTTATCATGAGCGCCCAAGATTCTAGCTTTTCTTCTCTTTTTCTTTTTTTACCACGCGTCAACATCTTCTGCTCATCTTCTGCTCTTTCTTTTTCATCATCGTTCCACGCATAGAAGCAGCAGAACCCTCCATCACTATCATATATTCCCTTGATTGATTGGAACTCCATTCTTATGAATTATTCTTTATAAATTTTAACTGAACGTATCTCTTTCTCTCACAATATGATTTATTTTACGTAGAACGTTGGGTAGGCTTTTTATATTTGTTTATAGATGTGGCACAATCACCTTAACTTACCTTTCACCTGCATAACATCTAACCAATCACATTTTCAATTTGTTTTGTGATTGACAGCAATTGGTTTCTAGACCAATTACAACTTAGAACTATTAACTGATCATAAAATTTGATAAAATGATGTACTTTTATTTAAAAAAATTATATAATATATAATATTTTCCGAACAAAATACAAATTTAGTTATGGAAGCTTTGTTCAAGCAGTTAAGACGTTTGGACTGTCTCTATAATTCTATTGACGACCATTCTTTTTTAAAAGAATCATCGATACATTATTTGAAAAACTATTCTTTATCAGAAACATTCACATGGATTGTATTATTTAAATAAAAAACGAGCACATTATTTGGATAAAAAAGAAATGGTTGAACAAATGAAAAATATTTATGGATTACAGATTTTGATTGACAATGGCAATGGGAAAAGTAGAAAAATAATCGATGTAACATCTTCCGAGTTGTCCACGAAGCAGAGAAAATAACTATTGGGAATGCATGCCTTTTCCGGAAATGACTATGTTTCTTCCTTTTTTCGAAAGGGAAAGAAAATAATCTGGAAAGCGGTACTGAAGAATAACGCGTTTGTCAATCTATTTTCTTCTCTCGTTGACGAAGACGCACCAAACAGTGAATTAGTGCAACGATTAGAAAGGTTTGTCTGCTCTCTTTATGGCCATCCACGCCTGACGTCAGTCAACGACGCTCGACGGAAAGTCTTCTGGAAGAAATTCAACAAGGATCATAAAATCGTAGATGCCTCCATGTGAAAGCAACCTGCGTTACCACATCATGAGAGCAAATTATGTTGCCTTCCTCTTTCGACAGGCAGACCACCTGGTAATTAATTTAGAGATCCCCGAGAGACATGGATGGACGCAGATGGAAAAGTGGTTTGGAGCGACATGAACGAGCTGCTTCTTTGTGAAGAAAGTGAGGAGTTTGAATGTGATGAATTCGAAGTCGAAGATGATATGGATGTCGAAATCGAAGACATCAGTGAATTTTGAAAAATGGTATGGCAAACTTACCATAGTTATTCCAAGGCGTTTGATTTATTGCTGTTTTTTTCAAGATTCTGGTAGGGGTTCATTCTGTGTCCCCCTCCCGCGATACTAATTGAAATGTCAGCGGTCAGCGAAGAAAGAACTATTGCGCGTTTTGCCACAGTATGTTCAAATAATCAAATGTATCAGATCGAATACAGAACTGCGGAATTCTCGTCGTTATGACTCTGAGCTAGAATTTATTTGGAAGAACCTTCAGGGCATTAGAAACAATGAGAAGGTAAACCTGTTCGTCGAACACCTGATGTTCTTAAGACCTTAACGTCTACAAGTTTTCTTCGGTCTGACAGCCACGACAAAGACAAGGATCATAGACGATACATGAAAAGCTTAATAAAATACTGCTAAGTGAGCGTTCATAATTTATTTAGTTTATAATTTACGCTAAATTGTAGAATATCCGTCCACTTTCGCTATTTGTATTGACCGTAGTAACTAAAAGGGTCAAATTACCGAAAGTTCATCATATACAATTGCTTCGTTCTATTTTAGAACCCATTTAATTTGATAACAATCAAAATTTGCCAACAAACATTTTGATTTTGATGACCGCCCTTGTCTTGATCAAACAAACTTTAAAAAATCAGATTAAACTGATTACTAAGTTCGTAATTTACTTATTTAACCATATTACATAATTAAAATTATATAGATAAAATTATACTGGCTTTCCATGTATCGTGTATGTAAAATACTTAATACGTATTTGCTTACTAAAGCAATAGAATAGCAGACACGCGATAACCGCTGATATTTCAATTAGTATCGCGGGAGGGGGACACAGAATTCCCGGGATAGTAAAATGAAATTGTTACAATTCAACTGTTTCTAGATTAAGAAAAAGAACTTGTTCCTGATTGTATATTAAAATATTTTCAATGTTTATTTTCAACCTATATTAAATATAATTTACTAAAATACCATTTCCCTATTCTAAAAAATAAATATCGAGTGGTTTATTAGAAATTTTCCTGAAAATGTTCATTATGATATGTCTTCTTGTTATTTTATTTTTTGTATATTTTTAATGAATATTTATTTTGGAAATATATATATATATACTTTATTTAAGTTGTACCATAATTTACAGTAATAATAATAAAAATAATAAATGAGTACAACAAGGGAGGATACAACAGGGTGAAACCCTAACCTAGATATCCTCCCAATCTCTCCATGCCCTTAAATAAAAAACCAATGATTAGTAATATTAATAGCCTAACCAATATATTAACAACTAAAATATATTTACAATAACTTAGCATCCTTTTAGCAACAGATCTTAAAATCATCTGCAACCAGATATGTAAGAGAATTACATTTAAGGCAAACTGAGCGCCATGAGCGAATTATGTCAACACCGAAATTACAGTTCAGAGCTGCAAAGTATCTGGCTTTCAATAAATTCTTAAAATGTGTTAGTTGAATGAATTCAAAAGGAAACAAAAAGGATTTAGTCTAGAATTTACGTGCAATACGTAGTTTATATTTTCTAACAACGCTTGATAACAATGTTGATACATATGAACCCTTTACTCTTAAAAGACTTGAATTGACTGATAAATAGTGTAAATTAAAAAAAAAATGTAATAAACATTTTAAAAAAAAATGGAAATGTTTTATAAATAATTGTGAAAAGACGAATAAGATTTTTGGAAATTTTTTTCAATACATTTATTTTATTTTTTATATTAATACATTCTGATTTTCTCTAAAAAGCCACAATTACGGTATCTTCCATAACGACGTTGTGGTCGTACAAGTCAACACCCTTATTAATTTATTTAATGATATTTTTACCTAATGCATCAGTTATTTTTATACCCCCACGTTGTTTTTTAATTCCATTAAAACCACCGCCTCTTTGTTTTTTTCCTTTAAACCATTTACCCAATAATTTTACATATCTTCTACATTTTTTACAACCCATACTGATTTATCGTTTTTTTCTTTTCCAATAATTCGGACAATAATCAGAAAGAATTTCTTTATACGTTTTTTTTTATTAACATTATTTTTATTATGTTTTGCATATGTAAAATATGAATTATTTATATATGTTGAACCTCTTTTTCCATTATTTGCAAAACGAGCTGCAGAATAAGTACTTAAATCAGCGTCCAAACAATTGTTGGCATTATCACAGATGCTATAGTTCGCATTAACGTCTATACCGTGTTTACGATTTAAGCCATCTTGATTTGTTTTTCAACCCGTATATCGGATAATTATTTTTTTTGGATTAAATTGATTTTTTCCACGCGAACAATCCTTTTCCTGCATTTGGAATAGTTGATTTTTGTACACGTAAGTTACCTTCTTTAGCTAAATGGATCCAACATTTTGGAGTATGCGCTGTACGTTTACGACATCTTATTTTTTTATAGTATTACTTTAACATTGAAGAAAATTACGCATACTTTGTGATTTATTAACAATACGTGAGTTTTTACGACGTTTTTTTAGGTAATGTTATTTTAACAATAATTAAATATTGTTTTAATCCCAAGATAGTCCATATTGTTTTGTTTAACAAATTTTATAATACATTCAATTTTATATATAATAGATGAAAATAATTGATATATATATATATTTTAAATATTCTAATCTTTCTTGTATTATTAAATAATTAATATAAATGATTTTATCATCATCTTCTGTAAAATTTAATAGACATTCACAAAATATTTCTGGTGAAAATAAATCACATTCATCTTTTTCTAAAATTTCATAAGCTATAAAAGGTTTGTTATTTTTATCTTTTAAATATATTTCTATAGGAATAGTTTCACTCGTTTTTTTAGAAAAAATATGGGTAAGAGAAACCCTTTATTACATTAATATGTATTAATGTAAAAGAGTCAGATCATATTAACCTACGCGATCGTGTTGATGGTAAAAGAAAGGGAAAAAATAAAAACGCTTATCTTTCTTGTTTTAGAAAAAAAAGAACCCGATGGCGAATCAACAAAAGAAATTTAAATATAATAATAAAGAGATTGAACGTTTAGTAAGTGTGTTTGAAAGTCAAAAAAAATTCTCGAACAAAGGATAACCCCATTAGTGTAGAGAAAATAGATGAAAAGGAAAAAGAAAAAGGAAAGTTTAAATGTTTGAACAAACTTTCTCGATATCTATTGCACATAAAGCTGGGGATAATTTTATAGCTTTTATACAATCGTTGACATTACTTTTTACTTATTTTATTAATTATGCACGGACAAGTGTAAAAACTAATGATGATTATGTACGATTTATTTTTAGTCATAAACCTAAGAGTTGTTTTTTTCTACAGCTGTAATGAAATTAAGTGATGTTAATGTAAAATACTTTTTAAATATTTTTGAAAAACATATGCAAAGTAATCAGGAAATGATAGCTAACGCATGGAAATGTAGTCGTTCTTCAAACTTTACAGCTGGAATATCAATTAAGAATTTGTCAAGTAACAAAAAAAATCCTTTACTTAGGACAACAAATATTTACAATAGATTAAATAAAGCAAATGAAAATGATAGTAAAGTGATATGTAAATGATAGTAAATGATAGTAAATAACAAAATATGATCGTAAATTTCGCACTGGAGTTTTTTATATTATCAGCACTAAGTTAACACAAGCAATTAAAAATTGTTTTGCGTTATCTATTTTAGTAGGTCTATCGTTTTTGTATAAAGATCATAGGTATGAGAAGATGAGCAAACACCTTGTAAAAGTATTGACGAATTGTTTAGTATTGATGAAATTCGTAATGTGTATAAAAAATCGTGTATATCTGAGGGTGAAGAAGTTAAAGTTAAACAATTTTCGATTGTGTACCAAACATTTCTTAATGCTAATGGTGTTGATTTTGGTAGTGTATTCAGATGTCGATTTTGATAATATCATTTATGATTCACGTACAGATTCTGAAGGAAATCTTATTAAATTAACCAATAATATATTATGTCTATGGTTAAATAATAAACATTATGATGTTGTTTTAAATATGAAATAATTTTCTAAAATACAACCTACTAGATTTTGTATTAAATGTATGAGTTATTTATCACTAGGTGAATTTATTGATTCGCATGTATTTCGAATTAATTTAACATGTCAAAAATGTTAAAAAAATAATTTATGTCCTATAGATACAACGATTAAATATTCTAATTGTAATATATATTTTTATAATCAAACGTGTTATTTAAATCATTTAACTCATAAAATTTTTAAACATTCTCAAACAAATTATTCGCGATTAACTCCTTGTCAATATATGTATTTTTGTGAAACGTGTTATAAAATATGTCCTTAGATATATTTTTTATTACACATGATAACTAGGTCCCTAGGACAGTGCAAAGTTTTATAGAATTATGTATCATATTAAATAGAACACTAGTAGCATAACGCATGACACAAATTAAGTTTAATGCTATGCAGGATTAAAGATTGTTTGCTTATAAAGCTGCAGGTTGATAAAAGTGATACGTTGGACAGAAAATTATGACAACTATGTCTATGGATAAAATTTCACGGGCTAATGCCCTATGACAATGAACAATAAATATTATAAAAGTACATTTTAGTATCCAGACAAGAAAGAAACAACAGAAAATAATGCTAGTCCAGTGTTTTGATGACGTTAAATTAAGCGAAGTACAAGAAATACAAGATTGATTTTGTAATAAATGGACTACTCAATAACCTCAACTGCTTGGTCTTTACAGTAAAATATTGCCACTATTGCTCGGCCAATACAGCAAGATCTCGGTTAGATATTTCGCCATAAATATCTTAGTCTTGGTCATTAAGTAGTTAATATTAAAATTATTTTTTGCGTGTCAAAAATCCCATCCCTCGATCTTTTAAAAAAACAAATTCCCTGTCTCAGAAAAAGTCAATCAGTCAATATCCCATCAGTATTTTCTCCCACCTTGTGTTAACATTGATAGCCTGATATTTACATCACAACAATTAATATAGTGAAGGAACATGGGCTAATATAATTATTCAGGCAGTTTCAAATGCTCTTAATTTTTACAGTTCATATTATTGGAACAGCACCAAATTTCTCCAAGTCTACAATCATACAGCCAATAAATGGCCAATGAACAAAATTATGTTTCAACAACAGAAATTAATCAATCTAACACTGCTTATGTGCACAACAGCCCAAACATATGATAGTCGCGACCATACAAAACAAAGTGATACAGACAATTTCTATAAATTACAAGCTGTCAAATGGGTACTCATATTAGTACTGACTGCTGAACAGCTCAATACCCAAAACATATCTACAATTGTATTTCTAAAATTCTATTAAGCCCAAGAATATACAATAAAATAATCAAATGCTGTCATACAAATATAAACACGAAGTAAATACCGAAACTACAGACCGCTTTATAAAAGTGCAGCAGTCTAATTTCTAACAAAATAATCTCGCAGGTTATTCTGTATCCATTGTGTTCCATTATAAAAAGGCAGAGACTAGCTGCAGCGCTTACCTGTACACAACGTGATAGAAATATCCTGAATATCGGACCTTTATTTTATATCCAGGCTCATCTTCCCCTAACAGATAACCAGTCCTTTATCCTACATCATATTTGATACTGTAAGTCTACAAAATCCCTGTTTTTAGAAGAATATATTACTCGTTCGCTCTATGTTCATTGTTCGCTCCTTGGGTCGGCCATTTCGATAAATCGAAATTTCAGCTCGCGCGTGCGCAGTAGCATCTTAACATAAAACCGGGGGACACATCTTATATATTCGATACATATATAAAGTAAATTGAAGTAAAACACCACGAAATAATAATGTTGCCACCCCCGGATGTTAACACGGTCATTCACTCTTATATATCGTGTGAATTTTCGCCACTCATCACAATACTGCAAAGTTTAAAAAACTTTGCACTAAAAATGTAAAACATGATTGTTCTGAAATATTTTATTTTCATTGTAATAGTTATCAGAAAAAAACACATTATTGTTTTATTAAAACACTTTCTATTCCTAAAAATAAAAAAAATCAAGACCCTACATAATTTGTTTTCGATTTTGAAACAAAAATAGGTGAAAATCAAATGTTAGTACCTTTTTATTGTATAGTGAAAAAGGAATGTATGCAATGATAAGATGTTCCGTTTAAAAAAACAATATATTCCCCTAATAAAACAGTCGAGTTTTGTTGATGAAAATATAGAACCAGTTAGTTATTGTGGAAATAGACAATTTCTTTTTGATAATAGTAATGTTGCTGAAGATTTATGTAGTTTTATATTTGAACAAGAGGATTCTGTTTGGATTGCACATAATGGGGGTAAATTTGATACAATTTTTATTTTTAAATATTTTTTAGAAAAATTAAAAAGTATTCCAAAACTATTATGAACGGTACTAAGATAATGAGTTTAGAAATATCCGAAAAGAATATTCTATTTTTCGTTAGTTATTTTTTTAAAGTGAAGGGAATTTTAAAGGGCATCATACATATTTATTTTATGATTTAAAATATAGAGGAAAGATTGTTGATCGAAAATATTTTTATATAGCTAACATGAGTGATAAAGATTGTAAATTAAAAAAAGATAAAACAATATGTAATCAATGTGCAAAGTGTATTTTTGAAAAATGGTATAATGAAACAAAAGAAAAAACTTATATTTTTCGAGAAGAAATATATTATTATTGTTGTGAAGATGTGAATATTTTAAGAAAAGGGTGTGGATTATTAGGAGGATTTGTAGATGGTTTTTCCCCTCGTCCGGGGCGAGGGTGATAATCTTGACGGGGTGGTACAATGTCCGGTCGTGTACAATGTCCGGTCATTTGAGTCATGGCAAATTATTCTGTAAAATGTTTGTCGCCGTGTATATATAAATATAGGTATCCATCAACGGACATCGGTTGTCTTGGTTACGATGACGAGGACCTCACGGGGCAGAAAGTGAGTAAACAAGGATAGTTATGGATATTTATTTACAAGGATATTTATCTAGGTCGTGACCCGGGAACATTTTGTGATATTATTTTCCAAAAGCGATTTTATTACTGTTTGTGAATTTAAACAGCATTGGAAACTCGAAAAAAACGTGAAATGAGTAATTTAAATAACGAATGGCAAGTTGAAGCTGCATGAGCAGAGGAGAACGAAAGGGCCGACAGGAAGTAAAGTCCGATATTGCCTGCGGGAAAACCAAACCAACAACAGTATGGTTACATCAACAAGGTCGAAAGACTGTGAATAAAGGCGTCGAATATCGCGAGTAGAAACTCCATACAATTATATAGGTCAAAAGATCGTGAACAAAGGCGACAAATTTGGTGATGCTTACTCAGACAGTCAGGGTTGGAGAGATCAGTAAAAATTGTAAACGAAACGACGAGTAACGAGCGCATTGTTTAGACCAGTTTCTTCTTTGAATCTTTGTTTGGCTTAATTTACAGCCAGTGGCGAAGCTGGCCGTAGCAACTGGTCAAAATGCTATGCTAATTTATAAACATATTGATATTAGCCTATATAGTGAGTACGGAGTACTGGTGGTAATGATGTAAAAAAGTACAGATTATAGCTCTGTTTATACTGCAAGTCTATAGGACTAACCAGGACCAACCTGGCTGGATGCCACCTTGGGCCTGGCTTACATTTTACTGCTTTTAATAGTGTAAACATGCACCACACTGCATGGTTATAACAATCAGTGTTTATATGCTCATCTGTTGGCATGCTTGTCTGACCAATGGCTTAGTGTGTCTGTGTAAACACATTTGTCCTGTATTATAGGCCTAGACAATGCCAGTCCTAGGCTTGCAATGTATATATTTACACAGCTTTTGTAGGATATACTGTATATAGATACTGCATAATTGGGTAGGTTAACACTCGCTGTGTCAGGGAACACGTTATGGATTAAACAAGTGGTATCATTTCACTGACAACAAGCAGCTGAAGGGAATTTCATCTTGAATTAATGATATATTGGTGAAATAATTAGATTAAGCAATGTTGTTCTTTGTTGCATATTATGGGCTTTTGTCATTTCATCTTTTTGAAATGTGTCACCAGTACTTGAATACCATTGAAATACCAGTACATGTACAGGTATGCATAATTATATACATGTAATATAATAAGATTATATAATAAAAGCAACAGAAGTCTTTTAACAGAATAAAAGGTTTATCGAGCTTATCAATATATATATATATATATATATATAGGCAGACAACACCCATTGCAAAACTCGAAAATTAGCTGATATAGAGAGTATAGCTAGTGTCTGGTAGTAAGGATGTAAAAAAGTACAGACTTTAGCTGTGTTTACATATATTGAAAGTCTATAGGACCAACTTGGCCAGCCACCACCTGGGCCTGGCTTATATTTTATTGACTTTAATTGTGTAAACATGCGCCATACTGGCTATAACAATCAGCGTTTACGCTCATCTGATATTATGGCATGCCCTTCTGGCCAATGGCTTAGTGTGCCTGTGTAAATTCACCTTTGTCCTGGATAATATTCCTGGACAGTGCCAGTCCTAGGCTTGCAATGTATATTTTTACACAGCTTTTGAAGGATAAATAATGTATAATGTATAATTGGGTAGGTTAACACTCACTGTGTCAGGGTAACATGCTAGAGACTAAACAACTGGTATGACCTCACTGTCAAGAAGCAGCTGAAGGGAATTTCATCCTGAATTAATATATATATTGGTGAAACAATTAGATTAAGAAATATCACTCTTTGTTGCATATTACGGGCTTTTGTCATTTCATCTTTTTGAAATTGTGTTACCGGATGTGCATAATTATATAATATTAATAAAAGAAATAGAAGTCTTCTAAAAGAATAAAAGGTTTATCAGGCTTATCAATTTGGTCTAGGATAAATTTAGGTATTGAATATTTTGGTATCTGCTTATACTGACAATTAGACAATAAGGAACATGCAGATTACATTATTACAGTAGGGTACATGTATGTATACAGTAAGGTTATGCTGTCGCGTGAATACAATTGCACTTTGAGTAAAATTATGAGTATGCCACTATTGCTGTAAACAAGCATGTTGAAATTTATTATGAAAACCATAACTGACATAATTAACTTTAATTATGTAATATATAATTAATAAAATTATTATTGAAATTAATAATTATTAAAATAAATTATTAATTTCAATAATCAAGAGTTACACAATTGGTTTCTAACACTGCCTGCGAGACAATTTAGGGTTGGCAGACTTTCCCACTTGTGTTCTGTTCAGTGCACAACCCACAAATTGCACCAAAAAAATAAGCAGCTTGAAATAAATCTGAAATAAATCTGAATAAGCTTGAAATAAATCTGTTCAGATTGGCAATATTAATGCCTCAAACAGTAAGCGGGCGAGGGGTTGTTGCGTATACGTATTTCTAGTATGATAATACAGTTTATCAATTTCACGGTTATTTTTTTCATGGATGTCCTTTTTGTTTTGAAGAATATAAAATGAATACTTTAGTGAATGAAATAATCGATACATGTTCACCGATAAGTTCGTCTTCCTTTTGAATGATTGGTGGCGGTAGTTCGAAAGGGTTGTATTCTTGCATTATTGTTGTTTTTAACAATCATACATATTTTTCTTGAGGTAGGCGGAATCATGTAGATGTTTTTACCAAATGACTCAGTTTAGAATCTTCATTATCATCTTCGAAACAAATTCATAACAATTATAAATACATCCATATTTATAATTTGTATATAAATTCCAGTGCAGCAGTTTCAAATTGGAATCTTGATAATCGATACATAAAAACAATTATCCTCAAATTCAGACATTTTTTTTGTTTTCACCCTCTCTTATGGATCCTTGCCACTGAATAGTTTCCTTTATTGATGTTCCTTTATATAGGAGTGATTGAGATTCTCCACTAAAACTGCAACACTCAGCAACAATTTTTTTTTAAATTTTCATCCCAATATAATCAAGTGGGGAAACTGTTTCTTCATTAAAAACCCAACAGTAACTATTTTCCACCATTCTTTATCCATCATTCTCTTCAAATTGAATAAAACGTCCTTTCAAATGCGAACAGTCGTTTATTACATAGGTATATATATATATATACTTGTCACTGCGACCCATTTCACATAAGTATAATAATAACTTATAATATTGCTGATCATCAGAGGAGAACATAAAATATTGTTCACATGATAACATCACATTAGATTTTTTATAAATTTCTGCAAGATGTTCTGGGGGTACATAATGCGGATCATCCATTCTCTTTTTTGTTTAAAAAAAAAACCAACAAAATTCAAATAATTTTTCAAAAAAATTATTTTGTTAGAACAACAAAGTAATTATGATATAATAATTTAAATGACAACAAATAAAGTGTTTGACGTACATTTTTACGTACATGTAAGACGTACATTTTACCCAATTTTTAATTACGTTCATTAGTTTCATCTTTAAAGTATAAATGATACATTTGCATAGAATCTTGTTCTGATTTTGGAATAGTTTTTGCATCTATTAAACGGAGTGTTCGTAGATTAGATAATGCTTAAATGGTATCAATTCAATCAATTCATGATGGTCCTGATTAATTTTTCTTTAAGCTTTGTCTTTACGTAAATCTGTTTTAGAAGCGAATATTCTTTCCAACCAAGAATTGGTGATCACCAGTTGAATAAGTACATTTATTATATGTCTTGCGAGTCCGAACTGGCGTATTTGAACGCTGATTGGCTAACGTGCGGGTCCGTACTTTACCGTACGGACTCGGTGTACGGACCCGCACGGTATTACTCGATTAAAAAATGTTAAAAAAAATGTCTTAAAATTAAATAATTATATTATTTTCAAAATGTTTTCCCTTTTGGTTGTTTTGTTGTCAATTATATCGAATCGCGACTGTGAGACCGCTCCGCTCGCGCTGACGTGGAGGAAGACGTACTGTACACGATAATGTTTTCTCTAAATTATTTCTCGTTGTAGTCGAGACATATAATAAATTCCTTATTAACCTCACAAGCTCGGTCCGTACGGGAAAATATTTTGCTTTCGATCTTTTGAGTACAGACCTCGCCCTTCGGGCTCGGTCTGTACTCAAAAGATCTCAAGCAAAATATTTTCCCGTACGGACCTCGCGCTCGGTTAATAAGTACTTAATATACTTTGGAACACCGTTGATTGTATCATTTTGTAATAATATTTTGTACATAAAATCTTCAACACCAACATCCATCTTAATCAGTCTTCCTCATGTTTAAAATTCACAAACTTCCCAACATTCAATGTTTGATCAAAACGTGTGAAGGTATATAGATACTTTTCAACCTCCTTCATAAAATTACAATGAAACACTAATTTATAATATTGAACACTATCATCGGGTTGGAATATTGTAACTTTCTCACATTTAAGTAACTTTACAATTCCCAAACTTTTTACAATATCTTTTGGTACACAGAATATAGGGTTATCTTGATTCATTTTTTCTTTTAAAAACAAATTTCAATCATTCAGCTGCTTCATAAAAATGTATGAGCTCTCCAATTTTATCGGTATGGTCGTTATGCATATAGGTATATATATATACTTTCCACCACCCGTATCGCATAGGAGTAATAATTTATAAATTTCATCAGAATCATTCTCAAGAGCTAGCATAGCAATTTTGTTGCATTCTAGTAACACTACTTTAACATTTTTCAGTATTTTTACAAGATCTTGAGCCGCACAGAGTCTGAGGATTGTCACGATTCATTCTGATGCTTTTTTTCTTTTCACGACCTTTTCTTTTATATCATAAGAGCGATCCTGATAAAAAATTCCTTTTTATTTTTAAGCGAACCAAATACTTCAAATATTCAGATTCATCACAAAAATGTATGAGCTCTCCAATTTTATCAGAATAATCGCCTTGAAAAAAAGTATATATATATATTTTTTACACCATCCATCATATCACATTTGAGTAATATTTTATAAAAATCAACTTCTGATTTAAGTCCTAAAGGAAGTATAGGACCTTTTTTACATTCTAGTAACACTACTTTAACATTTTTCATTTGTTATAAGATCTTGAGGTGGACAGAGCAAAGGATTGTCGCGATTCATTCTAATTTTTTTTCTTCTACTTTTTCTTTCCACAAACTTTCTTTTATAAAAAGATGATAAAATTTCATACTTTTTTTATTTAAAAAAAACTATTCCATCAATAAGGGTATCGTCACCATGGCAGTTTGAACCCTTGTAACTGAAAAGCCCTTGTTTCTTGTCCTTCCCAATTAGTCTAAGGGTTCGGTTTATGGTACCCATACCTAGTTTTTTATATATAGCAACCAAATAAACCCCCTTTTGGTCTTCTTTTTTGTTTTCTTTTTAATTTACCCAGCCTAATTGTTTAGCTATCAACCAAGCGGGTAAAAAACCGGCTGTTTGTTTTCTTTTTCTACGTCTATCTCTAGTGGGTAAATACAATTCTACTTTTTGTTTAACTTTGTTAACTGAAGAGTGTTTGATTAGGATAAAATAGAAAAATTAGAGATATAGTTGTTTCTCAAAAAATTCACAAGCACTTGCTTTTTTTGAAATCCTCATTCTCTTGCAGATCGTTTGAACTAATGTGAATTATCAAAAACATTTCTGGTGTTGTTGTACTGAGTACCATTGTCGCTGACCGCTTCATCTGGTATCCCAAACCTGGCGAATATTTTCTTCATGTTGTTAATAAGGCAACTAGCGGTGCTTTGCCGTAGCAGTTCTATCTCGAAATACTTGGAGTAGAAATCTGTGACCAGAAAATACTGGTGACCTTTGAACTGAAATACATCAGTTCCAACTACTTGCCATGGCAGTTCCGGAATTGTATGTGAGTGTAAGGTCTCCTTTTACTGGCGATGGCTAAACCAGTTGGAGATTTATATGGGCAGTCATGCAAGGCCAAAAAACAAAATATCGGGCAAAGGATAAGCTCTTTGTTTCTCCCAGATGTGCTTCATGTATTTCATTCAACATTTCACCTGCTAACGCCCGTGGTACCACTAGCCTATCTGATTTAAACAGAAAACCATCTTCTACACTAAGATGTTCTCTAAAGTTCCAATACTCCCTGGCAAGTTCGTCTACTTGATCTCTGCAAGTAGGCCATCCCCGTAATACGTAATCCATGATAATCATTGTAGTTTAATCAGTACTCGATACTTCAGGAAATTTCTTCACTGTGTCACTTTCAAGACCCACTTGTTCAAGTAGATTTACTCCAATTTCATCTTCAGGACGGATCTCAGTATCTTCTAGAGGGGCGCTCTGCTAATAAAGTCCGAAATCACCTGTTTCTTTCCAGAGACGTATCGAACAGCTAGGTCGTATTTTGTCAGTTTCAGAAACCCTTTCGTCAAAAAGCCTTTGACTTATTCAAGCAGCAACTAACTAGCGCCTCAATCCTAGCGATTCGACCTAACTTTCATCTTAGATACAGATGCTAGTGATAAAAGTATTGGCGAACTATTATCGCAAGTGCAAGAGAATGAATAAAGAGTAATCGCGTACGCAACGTAATTATAGCACCACCCGGAAGGAACTGTTAGCATTGGTATGGGGAGCAGAACATGTTGAGCCGTATTTGGTCGGCAAGAACTTTAAAGCCAGAACGGATCATAGTGCACTCAAACGATTAAAGAATATAAAGCAACCGAAAAGTATGGTGGCACGTTGGATGGAGCGATTGGCTAATATTGATTTTGAGATCGAACATCGCCCTGGTAAGCTACACGGAAACGCAGTCCAGGATACCGTGGCCAAACGAAAATTGCGGGAAAGAAGAACAACTAAATTCACAGGCCGAACAACACAGAGCTGTGCATTGCCAACGAGTCACCTCAGACAACAGTAAGAAGGAGGAGAGTTGGCTCGGCCGTTGGAGCATGATGAATTACGTTTGTTTCAGAAAGATCAAACGATCGCCCAAGCAATGGCGTGGGTCGATAAAGGGGAGACACTACCTCGGAGCGATATTACTGCTAGTGGACTACTAGCTGGTAGTCAGTGGCGTCAGTATAACAGACTTAAGATCATCAACACCCTCATTTATCGCGTGTATACGAGTCAGAAGATGGAAATTATCAGCATCTTCAACTGTGCCTACCAAGGACGTTGGTACCATAGATCCTCGAGTTACTACACGATATTCCCACGGCTGGACACCTGGGGACCTTCAAAATGGCTGAAAGGGTAAAGGCACTATATTACGGGAAGGGCTGAATGAATGACGTAGAAGAACACTGTAGAAGTTGTGTAAAGTTGGACAAATGCAACTAGTTAGTAATAAAACGATGCGAATCAATTATAACATTTTGAACACAAAAAATTGAACATTAGTTATCAAGGAAACTTCTAAGGGCACTCCATTTAGGAGTCACTTGAGACGAATCCGTTTAGAAGCATTTGACCATCTTGCACCAAGAAAGTGAGCAGCAGCTGTAAGCAAATTTAAACGAGGAGCAGCATATCGATCACATTCTAAGAAAAAATGGGCCGCAGCTTCCTTCGGAAAACCGCACGCACAAGAAGGAGAAGAAATACAATTCATTAAAAACAAATCATATAATTTAAGGTGCTATTCCCTAGCCTCAAACGTGTATGAAGAATATATGCAAAACGATCGCCAATGTAATACAAAGGATTAGGAGTTGCGATATCAAGCCACCTAACAACATTTGTTTCTAAATTGGTGAGCAAGAACAAATGTTTTTAGGTAAATTATTCCAAAGCTTAACGTAACAAACAAGAAAATACTTTTTAAAGCGCTCAGTTCGGGCGTATGGAACACAACTATTATTATTTCTAGGTTATTTACAATTTTATACAACATAAATAATTTATGATTACTATTAAAGGTTCCCATGAACTAACTATTAAAGGTTCCCATGCAGTCTCATTTAAAAGACTTTCTCTATGGGTTGCTTTTAAGGCCCCGGTCACAACCCTGGCCGCCACTAATATTTTAACATATTAAGTCTTTTTGAAGCTTTTTGATAAATTTTCAAAATATGAGGACGCCATGACAAGTTACTGGTGAGAGTAACTGCTAAGTGATCATGCTGGCTAATATCCTAAATAACTTCATTACCCAAATAGAGAGGATGAAGAAGTGTGATCAATTTAGAAGAAAAGGTCATACTTTTGGTCTTTTGAGCATTCTTTGAGACTAACCATCGACTAGCCCAAGTTTAAATAGAATTGAGATCGTTGTTAAGCTTAATAGCTGAATGAATAGGTGAATCAACTTCATCCATTAACAATGAATCATCAGCAAAAAGAAAACACGAAGAAGAAATATTGTCAACAATGTCATTGATATACAACAAAAATAATAATGGTCCAAGTACGGACCCCTATATATGGAACACCAGCTCCTATTTTTGCCCAGTCAGAGCTTTTACCTTCAACAACCACACGCTGTACCATATCAGATAAGTAGCGTTCAAACCATTCAAACAAGGGACCATTTATACCAACACTTTTTAACTTGTCAAGTAAGCCTCTATGCCAAACTGTATCAAAAGCCTTGGAAATAACAAGGAAAACGGTACGCATTTCTTGACCTTTTTCAAGCGCTTGATAAATTTTGTTAACAATGTAAACGAATTGCATAATTGTCGAATCACCAGGACGAAAGCCCGATGAAAGCCCGAAACTACAAACTTACGTGAGAACATGTTCATTCTTGTAATATTCATTCTGTGTAAGATATTATAAGCGTTTTAAGTTAAGAAGCCATCTATGTATTAAACAACATGTTGAAAGGATTTATGGTGAAGGAAAATTTCGAGTTGGAATACGTATACATACATTTTAAGACCAAACCGGGACCAGTTGCGAAAAATGCAACTTCAAGGCCTTCCGGTAGGAATTGAACCCGCGACCCTGCGATTGCTAGTGCAGTGCTCTGACCACTGAGCTACGGAAGCCGTTGCCGAGAGCCTAGTCACGAGTTCTGTATATATGGTGGTAATGCCGGGATAAGATTCTGGGTATATTATAGGTAATATTTGGCATTTCACTCGATCAAACTACATGTTGAAAGGATTTATGGTGAAGGAAAATTTCGAGTGTTGGAATACATACATTTTAAGACCAAACCGGGACCAGTTGCGAAAAATTTAACTTCAAGGCCTTCCGGCTGGAATTGAACCCGCGACCCTGCGATGCTAGTGCAGTGCTCTGACCACTGAGCTACGGAAGCCGTTGCCGAAAGCCTAGTCACGAGTTCTGTATATATGGTGGTGGTAATGCCGGGATAAGATTCTCGGTATATCATAGGTAATATTTTGCATTTCACTCGATCAAACTACATGTTGAAAGGATTTATGGTGAAGGAAAATTTCGAGTGTTGGAATACATACATTTTAAGACCAAACCGGGACCAGTTGCAAAAAATGCAACAATATAAATCTTTAATGAGAAATGGGTCCCTGTTGCACGAGATTATCACCCTCGGGGAAAGCGTTTCTGTACGTATCGGTCAGCACTAAGTCGGTTTAGTACAATACAATACAGATTAACAATATAGCGTACAACTTTAAACAAAGCCTCGTTCGTACACATAGTACAAGCTAAACCAAAGTAAGACTTATTAAAAAGGTCTATTGTGCTACCGCGATATTAGGTAGCCAGCGCCAATGACGTACAATAGCCGAAGGACTCAAGAGTCTCGGGCTCATTAAATTCGAGATCCAACTCGTACGTTATAACATCGAGATGTTATAGTACGTTATAACATCGAGCTACAAGTCAAGACTTGCAGCAATTGGTGCTCTTAAAATAACAGCCGAAGCAAACCAGGATTTGAAAATAACAGCCCAAGCAAACCTACCCGTTAACATATAAGTATATTACTAAAACGTCAGGAATCAACACTATTTCTAAATGTTTGTTTACCAGCTTTCATCACGAAATATTTTAGAATTAAAATAATCTCCCTTATTAATTTATTGGAAAAATAATTCAAAAATACTGATAATTAGTTGGCTATGTTGAAAAAGAAGGTCTTCAAAGCATTACTTCGTAAAATTACCTTCCCTTGTTACTGTAGTATATACTTACATTTCTTGTAGCATGGTTGTGTTTCTAAACAGGTCATCAGGCAGGCTGGTTATGAGGTTTTCATCGAAATCTCTGAAAAGGAAAACGTCAAATACACACAACAATCTAGTTAGAAACCAAAATGGAAATATGTGAGAATTCGTTCAGAGAGAATGTATAGCTATTTTTGTAAGTTGAATTGATTATTTTCAATTTTACAGAGCTAAATTTGCTTCCTGAACAAGTTGTTGGGATTTAGTATGAAGAACTAGATTTTCAACATCAGCATATTACGCGGAATTATAAATCACCCATAGTTATTCATATTTAATTTTAAACCAACTTTCATCAAGAAATGTTTAGAATTCTAAGAAAGTAATGGCTATTTTAATACTATCTTCCTTATTAATCATACTTTTGGTCTTTTGAGAATTCATTAAGACTAACCATTGACTAGCCCAAGTTGAAATATAATTAAGATCGTTGTTAAGCTTATAATAGCTGAATGAATCGGTGAATCAACTTCACCCATTAACAATGAATCATCAGCAAAAAGAAAACACGAAGAAGAAATATTGTCAACAATGTCATGTTTACACACAATAATTTACACACAATAATTTACGTTTACACACAATAATTTACGGCACGGCACATATCGGATTACTTTTCGTATCACCTCCAGAGCGGAGTGATTTTGCTCCGACATGTTGTACCAGATCACTGCGTGGTAGTGTAAACCCCTATCCGATACGAAAAGTAACCCGATACGCAAGCAATCCAGTATAGTGTAACTGCAGCGGTTTCAGGAACGCTTCTGTCCCCATTCTGTGCCCACATACGCATATTCTGTGCTCATTCTGTACTCGAATTTTCCTTTTGTCTTTTCTAATGATTAGTTCAACACGATATCTCACAGATAAAAGGAAAATGTTATTTTCCGCCTACTGGTGATTCGACGTAAAGCGCGGTTTTCCACTGGGCGAATATTTTCGCGGGAAGCGAATTTCTGATATTCAAAATATTTCTGATTAGTTCCAGCTGAGAGCTCATAAGAGGCATTAGGACGTAATTGGACAACCATACTGTAGTTGGAACAAGGAGTGAGTCGAAAAGGAGTCTTTGGTGTTCATTTGAGTATTCTAAGACAATAAGCCAGTTCGTAATATGTCGACTGCGCATCAAAATGATGTGTTCTGCGTCGGGATAAAGCTTATTTAAATTCATAATATCAGGCTGGGGAATTCATGCGGGAATAACGAATTTGCAAGTGTAAATAGAAATACAAATGTCTATTGTGGTTTTAGCCTGATGTTATGAATTGAAATAAGTTTTATCCCGACGCAGACACGTCATTTTGATGCGCAGATGACATAAAGAACTGGCTTATTAGATAAATTTACCCAAGAGTATTGCATAATATGTGATGATTTCAACGTTGTCTGGCTATCAGACGAAGGTCAGAAACAGCAGATACTTAAAATATTTAAAAAGTTATAAAGTAATTTTTAAAATATTATAATATTTAAAATATTATAAAGTTTCATCTTCTTACAACCGATTGTGGATCACTTCTGGATCATCTGTACACCAATATTCCAGACGAATACGTTACAAGTGGACTATATGAATCATATGTTATAGATCACAAACCGGTGTGCCTTAACATAGATCATGAGACTGACATGCATACATATAATGAGCTAGAGCAAGAACGAAGAGAACTGATTAGACTGTTCCAAAAAGCATTAGAAGATGGTTTAAACGTTAGTGAGGACAACGATAAAGGACTGGTTAAAATCTCAAGACACGTACACTAGTACAAACCGATTGTTAAGAGACATAAGTTTAGACAAACGTTTGTTGGCTATCTGGGTGAGCAGATACAGATGGATTTGTTCGACATGGGTAAGTACAGTACTGCCTAGAAATAACCTAACAGAAACCGCGGTTAACCGGGGTTCATCCGCGGATCATCCGCGGATCATCCGCGGATCATCCGCGGATCATCCGCGGTTCAACCTGGGTTCATCTCCGGTTCAACCGAAGTCGATCCTCGGTCGGTCCGCGGTTCAACCTCGCGTAACCTAACCGCAATATTAACCGCAATCGCATTTCGGAATATGTCGTCGTTTATTTCCGAAGTTTGGCGTCGTTTGACACATGGTTTAAGTTCTGTTGCAGTTCGAAGAAATGGGAAAGTTATCAAAATAATGAAATATGCTAAGTTACGGCAGCGATGTAGAATATTACTTATTTCAGAATATAATATCGTTTGCTATGAATTTGATAATATCGTTTGGGAGAATTAACTTGTGGCAACTTAAAATAAATACTTGTGCATTATCACAGGGAGCCGTAACGTGAAGCGAGTTTAACAGCGAACTAGCGAGTTTATTAGTGAAGCGAGTTTATTAGTGAAGCGAGTTTAACAGTAAAGCGGGTTTGTTTGGTATTTTTACACAATAATTGTATTAAATCGCTATTAAAATGTTCTTACTTGTTAATTTTGTCGACAATCAGGACAAATTACAGACAACCAGACCAGAAAGGCAATGAGTCAGTGTTTAGGCCAATTAACAAAAATTCTGTTTTTCATCGCCGCCCGCCCCTGGAAAATTGGCCGCCCGGAAATTAATTATTTTTAATATTAAATCGGTAATTGGTCGGAAGACATCGGAAACCGAACATTGGCGGCCATGTTTTGTAAATAGGCATGATTTAGCCAACAATGCCCTTCGTTACTCATGTTTTTTCGCAACGTCGTGCCAGCAGAGTACCGATCTATCAATATAAAAGAGCTTTGATAGATCTTTGATAGATTGCTGTGACTATTTCGTGCACAAAGGGACCACAAACGAAGTGTATGAATTTCATACTATGAAATGGAAAACGGCCTTTAACGCGCTTTTTTTAATAAAAAAACGCGCTATTAATAAAAAAATAAAAAATAAAAAACCGCCCGCCCCACTTTTTTCAAAAAAAATGATGAAAAACCGAACTATTTTTTTAATTGGCCTTACATCAATTCGGAAGGCCGTTGACTGTGAGTCTCGCGGTAGTGATTTCGGTAGTGATTTGTTTTGACGTCTAATGTAGTTGTTAGGTAAAATCTTAGCTTGAAAATCGGCTACATGATAGATTAAAGGTTAACGTTCACAGTCGTTTTGAAAATTTTGTAATTGAAAGCTGTGGTAACTTATATATTGGAAACATTTTTTAGTGGAGACCTTTCGTATCATCTGTGCGCCGACTTGAGTCGACCACCGGAAGTTAATTAGTCAAACATATCATCTGTCAATCTTTTACACAAAATATATAATCTAGAGGCCGTTTACACGAGCCCAACCCTGGTCGACCCGTCCACGAATAAACTCCTGTTAGCGTTTACACGACAGCCGGGTCAACCGGGTCGACCGGGTTAATATATTCATGTAAACACGGGTTGACTTGACCCCGGGTATCGTATTGCCGACACTTTACACGAGCCCGGGTAAGTTTCCATTTTTCCGCGCCAAGCCGCAAGCATGGCAAGTTCGAGCGCTGGTAAATAAAAAAACTCCTCAATGGCAATGGCAGTGACCATGGCAGTGGTCATAGACTGCACCAGCGCTCGGATATATATAAATAACAAATAAACCCGCTTTATTGTTAAACTCGCTTCACTAATAGACGTTACGGCTCCCTGTGGCATCACGTTACCCGCCTGGTTCATCACTCAATCGCTATTCAATCCAATAAAAACAGTCCGACAAGCGCGAGCAACAAGTTAATACTACCGTAGACTTGCAATCTGCAGTTTAGCGAAATTGCCTTGCTATAGTACACTGCCCAATCTTTAACGCTTGATGATTTGTCGTCTTATATGACATGTTGGCATACTGAATCAATATGATTTGTCGATTTATGCCCACAGGCAGTGAAAGGTAGCGAGACTCATATACATACTCCAATTTAAAAGCTCTTGTTATATGACTGTGTTTCTGGAGCATTCTAACTCGCACAATTAATTCAACAAACAAGTAATTTACGCCGGAAATACGCGCGCCGATGTACGTTGCTAAAAATATTAACAGTTCACCATCTTTTCACTTTGACAAGACCCGTTTTTCCAGTCGTATTACGTTAAATGTTAAAGGTCATACTCTGATGGACGCCTAGGCACGAAAAGTTAGTATTTCGTGACTAAAAATCTTGGCAGTTTACCACCTTTTCACTTTGCAATTTGTCATTTACACTCGTTCTTAATAACGATGCACAGCCATACATGTGGTTGAAGTAAGAATCAATATCATACAATAAAGAATGTAGTTTGACCAACTCAGACAAAACACTCTTACAATAATGTATAAATCACCGTTTGCCGACACAATTGCGTCCAGAATACTCATTGAATAGATCTAATTTCATTTGCTTTCTTGTTCTTACGATCGGGCGAGATCGGAATCCGAAGTGTACGGTCGCCAATACTCTTGCGGTTGCGGTCGAATGTGTCGACCGCAACATCACCGCAACCGAACCGCAACCGAACCGCAACCGAACCGCAACCGAACCGCAATCTAACTGCAACCGAACCGCAAACAAACCGCAACCGCAGTGTTAGGTTAATTCTAGGCAGTACTGTATAAGCACAAGAACAACGGGTACTACTAGATACTAACTGCTATTCAGATCCTTAGTAGGTACGCATTCGCTATACCAATAGCTTTAACATGGTGCGTCTACGATCAGTATAAACAAAGGAGAAGAAAATAAAACGTATTATGTTATAAGATATGAATACGAACGAAAAGGAATTGCTCTCTGGATATAGACGTCGTGAAATATCTGCAATCAAAGGCACAAGAACCCGTCATGTTGTAACGCTGAACCCCAACAAAGCCTATCCAGGGGAGGAGTTATACGTCGACATCCGAGAACAAAAGCTAACACTTGTTTGGTACCTTCCAGTCTCCATCTTCTATTCGACTTTAAAAGTTCGAATACGAAATCATGGTTTCTTAATAACCTTTCGAGACTACTTTCTGAAATTAAAGGATTATAAATTAAAGGATTATTATTATAAATTAAAAGAAATTAAAGGATTATAAGACAACATGTCATCCAGGATTTATAATTGTGCTTGATAACATTGACTTAGAAATTAAGGGACATAACAATGGTCAAACAAATTAAAGATGTTCACTGGGTAAATCACAAGATGTTTGAGAACAGGGAGTCTGCGAACAATTTGCCCTGTCATGGTCAAACAAAGGAAGTCTGAGGAGATAAGTTTGGAACTGTTTCAGAATTGCCAACATGTCTGCATTTTCTTTTTGGAAAATAATACCAAGTGGAACGTACATGTGCACAAGAAATAAACAAATGATAAATTTATGGTCATACAAGCAGTGAAATATACAGTATGTGTTTAATTATGATATTTATTAGGGGTTATGCTTCCAAACTACAAATAATGTATTGATTAACTCCCAAGCTGAATTATTTGATGCTAGTCATTAGCATAATTATGTGACATATAAACATCAACTAATTGATACAAGTTCAAATATATTACACAATAGTGTAACAACAAAATCATTGGTGTACCCTTCAAATATTTAAATTGAAACAAAATGAAACATAACCTGCAACATGTTGAAGAAAAGTAAACTGTTCCATTGTCTAACATTTTATTACCTTTTCTGATTTTTGAGACTTTTCTTTGGTGTACAGTACTTGTGAGCCATATGATATACATACACCCTTCAGTGGGCTAAAGCAATCAAAGTAATTGACTAATATTATTGACACAAGCACAATATAGTTGTGTCTTTGTTTCTTGTGATCTTGAATTGTTGGCACTCTTTTAAATCCGATAAACGACGTCAGATAAACTAGACACAACCAAATATGGACCTTCCCACGGGCAAGTGTGTTTAGGGCTGAAATCCTCGAAGAAGCTTGCATACATCAGTCATCACTTTTGATTCGATGTTACGCCCTTGGTCCGTGTAAAGCTGGCGTGGGACCCCAAAGGGGCAGACGAACTCATCAACCAACATTTTGTAGGCTTCGGTCCATTTAGTGAAATAGTCTGAGACGACCAAGACGATCGAACTTGTTGCCACGGGGTGTCATTGGTAAGGGAGCTAAAATCTCCATTGCGATTTTTTCCAGTGGTGCGTCAACCACATTTTTTTTCAATGGAGAGCGACGTTTCTTGCCAAAGTTCTTACTTCCGCATTCATGACACTTTCTGTACCATTTATAGACGTCTCTCGCCAGGCCAGACCAGTAATAACGAGATTGGAGTGCTACTATATGGTTGTCTTTGTATTTCCCCTGTGACTTCCTGTGATTTGGTGATTATGGAACCTTATGGCGTCTTCTCTCAGGTTTTGTGGATTACTTGATAAATTATTCGGCTGCCGTCGTCACTCTCCCATCGCCGTTTCAGCAGTCCTCGTTCATCCGAGATGCCATCCCACTGCGCCAAAAGTGATTTTACTGCTGTTCCAAGATACGACACGTTTTCCCACGTGGGCTTACTGCTTGACTGTTGTCGTAATTTTAAGAAAGAATTAAGATCAGGATCCTCTATTTACTTTTGGGCGAGTAAACTGCTTGTCCACCTGGGTTCGAACTCATAGCAGAATACTTCGGGTCCTCTTCCTCTCATAGGACATCTTTGCTAGTTGACTCTGCGGACATCGTCGCCTGTTCTGTGTCTGTTTATGTGCTGGCATAGCAGGTTTCAGGACGTGATATGGGATCCGCTTCAATACACCATTTACACCGCTCTGTGCACGATCTGCGCGACATGCTATCGGCGTTACAATGACTTTCCCCAGGTCGATACATCAACTCGATTTCAAAACTGCTCAAAAGTTCAATCTATCTGGCCAGAATAGAGCTGTTGTCAGTGCCAATGATAAACTTTCGATCACACAAGTAATTTCGGTGTTGCTTTACAAACTCAACCATGGGCAGAATCTCGCGACGCGTCACATAATAATTACGTTCAGTTTTTGTGAGTGTTCGACTGGAGTACACAATGGGATGTTGCAATCCATTTTGCTTCTGTGATAATACTGCCCCAAATCCATGGTTACTTGCTTCCGTATCCTAAATGAATTTCCCTCCTCGTCTAGGGTAAGCCAATACAGAAGCAGCAGTTCACATATTCTTCAATTTGGCGAATGCCTCTTGACACGTTTCTGACCAGATGAAATCTGCCTTTTGCTCGGTTAGTACATAACGCGGGTGGGCAACATGCGCAAACTGAGGGATAAATATTCGATAATGCGATGCTAATCCCAGGAAATGTATTAAATCCGTTGCGAATTCAGGCGTCGGCCACTCCTATACTAGCTTTGTCTTGTTTGGGTACGTATAGAGATGCCTTCTTCTGATGCCACTCGCCCCAAATACGCAACTTCCCTTCGAACATTTGCATTTGTGAGGTTTTACAGTAGCTTCAAACCAATTTCTGCAAGACACACAAAAGCCTCTTCTAACCTCGCCAAACCATCTTGAAAGCTTGCGCAAATGATCTCGGTAGATTAGGCATGTCTTCCAGTGTGTTATAATATGTGTTTTATTTCAATCTCAAGTAACATACAAGTCAAAAGGACGTAAGGTTTATGCGTTTCAACACAAGGTGGGGGGTCCCCAAACTTATCAGGGGCAATAATAATAAATACAACATCTATCCCTTAACAAGATTAGATTAATCTGTCCGGTTTCTTAATCATTCTTCCAGATCTACTAACTGTCGGTTGTCTGAGATTTACTACATCTGGGTTTGCATTCGAAGGTGTAACTGGCACTGCATGTTAATTCTTTGGACGGAAGATCAGGTTCTGGAATCTCTACTGGTTTACCACTTCATTTAGACAGAGCTTCCAAAGCACTCTCCTTTGTAACTGAGAATATTTGTCTTCTGTTTCTTCGATACACTCTTCCACTTTGATCTTGAACCAAATACGATCTTGGTAGAGCTTTTGCTTATCGCCACTGGTTGTCTTTGTTTGGGCGTATCCTCACTTTGTCCTTTACTTCAAAGGGAGGTAGATATCGCCTGTTTCTATAATATTACGTTTTGGAAACTTTCTGGCGATGTTGAAGAGCTTTCACAACTCTGGTTGTTTCCACAGTCTGGGGATGCAGCAGGCGTCTATGGATTGGTATCATGGTGCGTGTTCATCGACCCATTAGAAGTTGAGCAGGAGATGATCCTATATCTTCAAATGGTGTGTTGCGATACTCCAATAAGCCTTCAAATGGATCCTTGTTGTCTGCCTCAGCTTTCTTTAATATTTGTTGACCCGTCTGTATAGCTCTTTTGGCAGCTCCATTCCATTGTGGATATTCCTGTGAACTCGTCGTATGACGAAATCCACATTCTCTTGCAAATCGTTTGAACTCATGTGAATTATCAAAATATTTCAGGTGTTGCTGTGCTGAGTACCATTGTCGCTGACCACTTCATCTGGTATCTCATACCTGGCAAATATTTTCTTCATGTTGTTAATAAGGGTGCTTTGGCGAAGCACTTCTATCTCGAAATACTTGGAGTAGAAATCTGTGACCAGCAAATACTGGTGACCTTTGAACTGAAATACATCAGTTCCAACTACTTGCCATGGCAGTTCCGGAATTGTATGTGAGTATAAGGTCTCCTTTTGCTGGCGATGACGAAAGGAGTTGCAGATTGATCACGAGCTGACCTTTTCTTTTATATGGGCAGTCATGGAAGGAAAGAAACAAAATTTCAGACAAAGAATAAGCTCTTTGTTTCTCCCAGATGCGCTTCATGTATTTCATTCAACATTTCACCTCTGAACGCCCGTGGTACCAATAGCATATCTGATTTAAACAGCAAACCATTTCCTACACTAAGATGTTCTCTAAAGTTCCTATACTCTCTGGTAAGTTCATCTACTTGATACTGCAAGAAGGCCATCCCCGTAAAACGTAATCCATGATAATCTTTGTAGCTTCATCAGCATTCGTAAATTTCTTGACTGTGTCACTTTCAAGACCCAGTTGTTCAAGTAGATTTACTCCAATTTCATCTTCAAGTCGGTTCTCAGTATCTTCTAGAGGAGCTCTGCTAAGACAGTCCGAAATCACCTATTTATTTGCATGGACGTTTCGAACAGCTACTGTAGGTCGTATTTTGTCAGTTTCGGAAACATTCTCTGTATAGCCTTGGTGGAGCTTCGTTCAGTGGTTTCTTGAATATTGGTTCAAGAGGTTTATGGTCTTTTCGACATTTACCCTTCTGGCATACAAATAGGTATGAAATTTCTGTGTTTCCCACAGCATAGCCAACGGTTCTCTTGCGATGTTTGTATATATCTACGTTCACAGCTAGTTAAAGTCCTAGATCCATATGCAACTGGCTTGCTTTCTTGCATCACCACAGCCCCTAATCCAATACCACTTTAATCTACATTCAGAGTAGTTTGTTTGTCATTATCAAAATAAGCTAGTACAGGGGCATTTGTGATTACTGTTTTCAGGTTTTCAAATGCATCTTGCTGTTGCTGATCCAGATGAATATTGCATCTTTATGGGTTAGTCGCGTAATTGGCTCCTGTAAATCAGCCTTGTGACAGATAAATTTGTCCAGATAGTTCATGGTACCAATTACCCCGAGCACCCGATGTTTGTCAGTTGGATGAGGCATTTCGACAATAGCTTTCAGCATTGTAGGGTGTGGAACCCTTGGGCTGTAAGTAGGTGACCCACATAACTTACTTCTAGGATTCGTAGCTTCACCGTGTCAGGGTTGAACTTTAATCCGATTTCTCGACTTCTCTCTAGAACAAGGCGTGTTTTCTCATCAATGCTGTTACTGTCACCATTGTTTAGAATATTATTCATAATTATTTGCACTGGAAGTCCCTGGAACAGTCTAACCCTTTCTCTTTGGTAGATTTCTGGTGCTGGTGCAATATCGAATGGTA
This sequence comes from Chrysogorgia sp. JL179-B06, assembly GCA_035772405.1. Classification (NCBI taxonomy): domain Eukaryota; kingdom Metazoa; phylum Cnidaria; class Anthozoa; order Scleralcyonacea; family Chrysogorgiidae; genus Chrysogorgia; species Chrysogorgia sp. JL179-B06. The sequence goes on along the minus strand of JAYKKM010000062.1, from coordinate 48,147 downwards.
ATTTAGTAAAACGACACCGTCCTCAAGGTGTATTGCCAAAACCCACTACATGCATCCAATGATGTAAATAATTTAGCACCAGATAAACGGGTAGCTACCTCTTCAATGTTGACCATAGGGTAATGTGGTCCTTTCAAAGCTTTATTCAAGTCCCGATTGTCTATGCAAATTTTCACTTTTCTGGTCGAGGGCGAGTGCTCACTGTCCTCTTTTCCTCTCCATTTGGCTACTACCACCATGGATGATACTCATGGTGTATGCTCCTCTTCTCTTATAATCACCACATCCTCTCCCATCTAGTCTCTTGGAGTTTTGCTTTAACTGGTTCTAGGAGGGCCATTTTTCTGGGAGGATGTATCACTGGGGCTACTGAAGGATCTACTTCTAGGTTAATTCTTGATGTTAACTTACCAGGCTTGTAGCTAAAGCAGTCCTGATAATCCTTCAAAACAGGATTTGACCCAACAATGCGCGGGCCTTTGGTTCCAGGTTTTCCTTCAACAGGATTGCTGCTGGTAATTTTTTCTGGGCTTCTGATTCGGGTATGAGTTCTATGTTCATAAATTTCAGTATCTCAAAATCCAGACAAGATACAGTAAGTTGATTAGTAAGTTGATTTCTCGATATTTGTATTGGGTGACATGTCGCACACAACCCTTCGGATTAAAAAAAAGTATATTTTCTCACCTGTTATAATCAAATGAAAATATAGAGGTTAAAAACTTTTCTGCACGTATCAGTCAGCACTAAGTCAGTTTTAGTATAATACAGATAAACAATATAGCGTACAACAATAAACAAAGCCTCGTTCGTGCATACAGTACCAGCTAAACCAAAGTAAGACTTAAAAATCTAACAAAGACAATACAAGCTATCATAAACTTATATAGAAAGTATTTTCAGCTTTAAAGGAGTACTCCAGTCAAAATGAAAGTTGGCTTTATATGAAAGATAGTACTGACCTTAAACTAGTCCCGAAGTTTCTTTTGTTAATTCGACTTCGTTAAGGAAATATCGCTGCTCAAAATTGGAAATTGAAGGCCGCCATTACATGTTTACAAGTAGGCTCGGATTGTCAGCGGAATCCCAAATATGACGTCACTGCGTGATATTGCCAGAACCCGCGAAATTAAAAAAGCTATCTTCTCTTTGTATTCGCTTTGCATGCAAATTAGACGTGATAAATATTGATAAAATGCCGCACTGTATGGTGCCAATGTGTTCGAACAATTCGAGAAAGACTAAAGTGATGGGTATTAGTTACCACAGACTGCCTCGCGGACCGCTCAAGAGCGTTTGGTTGCGAAATGTTCGAAGACAAAATTCGTGCAAACTGGAGTATTGTTATGTCTGCAGTGTTCACTTTGAACCCGATTGTTTTGAGCCTGCTAGCGAAATATGTGGCCGCAAAAAGCCCAAAACTTTGAAACCTTCTGCAGTGCCAACAATATTTACGTTTGAAAAACCCAAGAGGAATACAATACGCGCATCCAGTCGAAGGCAGATTGAAGCTCGTGAGAGTGAGGTAAATATAATACTCAGAATAAACTATTAGTACAAATATATACACGAATAATAGCAGCAAATTTTCATTGATTTTTAATTGTTTCTCTGAGGTTACAAATATTTAATTTAATTGTATTATGTAAAGGTTGTAACTTGTAATGCACAGAAGCCAGAAGACGAGGCGTTAGCTTCCACAAGGCAAATTGAAGCTTGTGAGAGTGAGGTAAATATAATAATAATAAACTAACAAAATTAGTACAACACCAAAAATGTGAGAAGTAGCAACTCTTTATATAATATTTAATTTTCAATAAAAAGTTGCAACTTGTGATTTACAGAAGCCAGAAGAAGAGGCATTAGCTATTGAGATTGACATGAGTGAAGTGACAATTCAAGAAAGCACCTCAGTTTTACCAATGCCAATTCTTATGAACTGTGAAGAGATTGCTATACAACCTCATTCAACAAAAAAAATAAAATGCTTTAGGTCAGTGGCAACTCAGACTGATAATACTATTTTGAATAAGGGAAGCAATCATGTGCAGCACTCCATCAGCAAAAAAGGATATAACAAGCAAAAAATTGCTCTGGAAGATCACAATTATTGTTCAGCCATTCCACTGCAAACAGTGGGCCAAACATCTGAGGTATTTGTTGTTGACGATGAAAGCAGTGAAGACGAATCCGCAGATGCTGATTTTGATATCCCAGCACATGCTATTGCTCCATGTAGTAGTGGTGAGGACAATGATACTGAAAATGAAGAGAACCAGGTCACTGTAACTGAAGAAAAAAAGGTGATTGTTTTTGAAAGCCAACTTGCAAAGCTTTTCAGAGTCTGTCAACAATGTGGAGGTATAGTAACAACAAAAACAAAACATTTTAAAGGAAGCATGATGGTAATGAAGACTACCTGCCTCAATGGCCATTTAAATACTTGGCAATCACAACCTATGGTAAATGGAGCAGCTGCTGGTAATTTGTTAATTCCAGCTACTATTCTGTTTAGTGGCAGTACATATCAAGGCATTAAAGCATTTGCCGACTTACTTAACTTACAGTTTGTTAGTTCTTCTCAATTTTATTCAATACAAGATACTCTGTTATTCCCAGCCATTCAAAATGCTTGGACCATTAGTCAATCAGAGGTTATCGAAGAACTGAAACAAGCTCACCATGTTGACATCGGTGGTGATGGAAGGTGTGACAGCCCTGGTCACTCAGCAAAATATGGCACATACAGTTTGATGGATGAGAAATCTGGTAAGGTTGTTGCGTTCAATGTTGTACAAGTGACAGAAGTTTCTTCATCGAATGCCATGGAGTACGAGGGCTGTAAAAGAACTCTGAATTCTTTGTTACAAAAGAATGTTACAATCCGGTGCCTTGCCACTGACAGGCATACCACAGTTACAGCGAGAATGAGGAGCGAGTATCCTGACATCAAACATCAGTATGACGTCTGGCATTTGGCTAAGTGGGTCAGCAAGAAATTGGTAAAGAAAGCTAAGAAGAAAGCATGTGCTGATCTGATGCCATGGATCCAGGCCATCTCGAATCATTTGTGGTGGTGTGCATCGACCTGTGGTGGTGATCCAGAGATGCTTCGTGAAAAGTGGGTATCCTTTCTCAATCACATTACAAACATTCATAAGCGGAATGGATACCATTTGTTTCCATAAGTGCAGTCACCCTAAAATGTCAAGAAGAGAAAAAAAAGCTATTAAATGGCTTAGTGCTGGCTCACCCTCCCATATTGCCCTTGAAGAAGTTGCTACTAACAAGAAGTTGTTAAAAGATTTGGCTTTGCTCACTGAATTCCATCACACTGGCAAGTTAGAGCAATACCATTCACTTATGCTAAAGTATCTCCCAAAGCGAGAACACTTTAGTTATAAGGGAATGCTAGCTCGAACTCAACTTTCTGCACTTGACCACAACTTAAATGTTAACAGGAAGCAAGCAACAATTAAAACAGGAATTCGTCAGGGAGAAAAAAGATACAATGTTGTTTGCGCAAAACAGAAAAAGAAATGGGTAGCTAAACCTATCAAGGAGCAAAAATCCTACAGCCACATCAATGGTATTTTGAAAGATGTTATAGATATTCACGAAGGTAAATTGAATATCGAATATAATCCGCCACAACAAAAGAAATGCATAGCCCCAATTCCAAAACCACCAAAACAAGCTATAATTAACAAACATTTGTCAAGATTTCGCTAAAGATACATGGTAACATGGACATGACTGGTTAGGTAAATACCATTTAGTTAATTCTTCACTCGTCCCCAAAAAGGAATCCGACGAACTCTAACTGATCTTCATCTCCTGGTGGCGGAAAGTGAGCTCGGATGCAGCTGACTGCACAAGAGGGTAAAACAACCCGTATTTCCTTCCCAAGAACACCCCAACACCATCGAACCAACTGTCTATATGCTGTATGTCTTTGTATTTTATGCTCTGGTCCATCGAAAGCCCGTGACCCATATTGTTGCCTGTACTGAAACCAAGCAGCTTGCAACGCCCAACGATTTAAACAAACTGCGCGAAACCCAGGATTGTCTGTTATACAAGAATAACGTGATCGTGGCCTCTCAACTTCAAAAACCTCATCGTTTTTGTCCACTACAAACTGAATTTCCGAGCAGCAAACACATTCCTCTTCCCTGTCCATCATTTGACAGTGTTCACAAATACACCTGAAATTATGAGAGAACAGCTTGTCTGTCTGTTTCTTTCGACTTGTCCTGGGGAGGTTTTATAAACGATCGAAAACCCGATAATTCGTTATTTTGATGCACAAGCACACAATAAATTAACAACAAAAAGACTCGAACTTACCAATCCAAGTTGTTCAATCGAGCAGGGACACTTGGTTCACCATTGACATTGTCATCCTGACTGCCATCTTCGCCTTCGGACTCCGTAGATTCCTCAGAGTATGAATCCCGTCTGGGTTGAAATTTATACCCCTGGATTTGACCTGATCGAACGTTTTCCTCAAACAAGCCATCAAGATCATCCTCTGACGGGTTTGAGTGGCTTGAACTAGAAAAACCTTCCTCAGAAGAACTCTCGTCCGCATCGCTCATGTTGATATTATACTTTGAGAACAGCTTGGCTTGTTGTTTTATCACGCAGTGACGTCATATGCGAGACTCCGCTGACAATCCGAGCCTACTCGAAAATGACAACATGGCCGCATTCAAATCGCAAATTCTCAGATTTTGTGGAGCGATATTTCCTTAACGAAGTCGAATTAACAAAATAAACTTCTGGACTAGTTTAAGGTCAGTACTATCTTTCATATAAAGCCAACTTGCATTTTGACTGGAGTACTCCTTTAAGTAAAGATAATTACGTAAAACTTACCATTTTCCTGGGATTTCTTCTTTGCGCTTTAAAATGACAAAAAAACGAGATGACCGTGCGGTGTTTTCCTTTGCCAGAAACTACGTCATATGACTGCTAACGCTAGACTTATTAAAAAGGTCTATTGTGCTACCGCGATATTAGGTAGCCAGCGCCAATGACGTACAACAGCCGCAGGACTCGAAAGCGTCTCGGGATCATTAAATTCGAGATCCAACTCGTACGTTAATATCTCAACTTGCGGCAATCGGTACTCTTAAAATAACAGCCGAAGCAAAGCAGGATTTGAAAATAACAACCCAAGCAAACCTACCCGTTAACATATAATATATCACTAAAACGTCAGGAATCGACAATATTTCCCCATGTTTGTTCACCAGCTTTCATCACGAAATATTTTAGAATTAAAATAATGTCCCTATTTCGAGAAAGAAGGTCTTCAAAATCCTAAACAAGTGACCGTAAAATTATCTTCCCTTGTTACTGTAGTCTATACTTACATTTCTTGTAGCATGGTTGTTTTTCTAAACAGGTCATTAGCCAGGCTGGTTATGAGGTTTTTACGGAAATTTCTGAAAAGGAAAACGTCAAAGTACGTTTAAAATTGTCAATAGTTCGAGTTAAATACTGATACAAACAATAATCTAGCTATAGAAACTAAAATGAAAATATGGGAGTATTCGTTCAGAGAGAATGTATAATAGCTAATTTTTGTGAGTTGAATGGATTATCTTCAATTTTGCAAAGTTAAATTTGCTTGCTGAACAAGTTGTTGGGATTTAGTATGAAGGACTGGATTGGTATATCAGCATATTACGCGGATATTATAAATCACCCATAGTTCTTAATACTGTATTTGATTGTAAACCAACTTTCATCAAGAACTTTTAAAATTCTAAGAAAGAAATGACTATTTTAATACTATTTTTCTGATTAATCTAGTGAAAAGGATCTCAAAATACTAATAACTAGCTCGTTTTTCGTGAAATTATTTGTCTATTTGAGAAACGAGACAAAACAGAATTCTTAATACGTGACTACGTAAAATATCTTCCTTAGTTACTTTTGTACTTAAACATATTTTAGCATAGGTGTTGTTTTGAAGATGTCATTACTATAGGTAGACTGGTTATTAAAACAAACATGTCAATGTTTATTTTACATAGTTATGTTGAATGAAACACTGCTATACATAACAATCTATAGGTATTAAATGGAATTATTGGAGGACTCCTTCTGCGACTTTATACCTACTTTTTTATGTTGGACGGATTAATTTCAAATGTACGACTGCTAAATTCCCCTATCCGAAATTCAAAGAGAGACTGGTGAAACATTCGAGCCGCAAGCAGTTACGGGCCCGATTTTGGGGACGTGGCGACGCTTTGTCGCTTCGATGTATTAAGACGTAACATATATGAAGATAAAGCTGAAATAATTGAACATATATAGGAAAAGCTAAAATTGTTAGTTTTTTATTTAAAAATATAAAAATATATTACTAAGCTTTTGTCTACTATAAGGCCCGCGGGATCGAGCTGTTGCCGCTTTTCTCCGTTTTTTCTCTTTCCAAATGTATAATTATTTTATTTTATTTTCTGTTTACTGAAAAAAACAGCTATTATTAATCACCAAAACTAACCTGTTTATTTTCACCCTAATTATTCACTAGTCTCTCTGGGGAATCCAGAGTGATGCAACGCATACTAAAGTAACGGTCAGAATTCTTAAAATTCTAATTTATGAAAATACATCAATGCATTTTTGCCCGTTGAGTATATATATATATTTATAATATAGCCATCCACTGTATATGAGCTGTTCTGCAATCTGATTGGTTCTGCTACTCACCGTATATCAGCTCATATACGGTGAGTAAATGAAAGCAATAAAAATACAAAATGGCTGACCGTTTTGCTCAGCTTGATGAACATGAAATAAAAACCCTTCTTGAGAATGCAATACCACTGATAATACCAAAAAAACAACAAGATATGGAATGAAAATATTTAATGATAAGTAAAGCAAACTAAAAATTAGCCTTTTTCAAAATAAGGGGTGGTTTTGAAATTAAATTTGACATGAAACGACTGAAAAGGAGTGTAAAGTTTTAAAAGAAAGGTAGAAATTAAATTAATTACATTAAATTTTGAATTTGTTTACCTCTTCCAATTTTTCTGGCGGTTTGTACATCACAGGGATGACAAAAGCAGAGATGTTTCATAGGTTTTTTTAAGGTGTTTCATACATCTGCTACGCAAGTTGACGGCTCGTATTACAATAAAAAAGTTGACAAATTCTTGAGAAATCCTCCCAACAACAAGCCATTTTCCATCATTGACGACCCTACTTTTACCGAAAAAAATTCAGTGTTAAATGCGTTCGTGAAAGACCTTAGTAAAACTGGGAAAATCGCCGGTTTGGTCAACAAAAAGCCAATAATCGTCCAGAGGCAAATGTTGTTGTTTGACAGTGGCGAATATGTCCAGCCGACAGCACTGATCCATCACAATTGCTTCGTACCGTTTGGTTTTACCTTGGCCTTTACTTGGGACGACGAGGAAGAGAAAACTAGAGGAAACTTAAGCCAAATATGATGGTTTTAAGATCAACAGAGCAGACGGCAAGTTATATTTTCGAGTTGAACCGGGCGGTCGCAGGTTCCCGTCAACAAAAAACCACTACGGCGGTTTAGCCGACGTCGAAGACGAGTCCGACTGGAAAATCTTTGCCCAGCCAGGTTAAGTTTCACAAAGCTTGTACTTTTTGTCCACAAAGCTTGTACTTTTTGTCCACAAAGCTTGTACTTTTTGTCCACACGAATTCCATGTTCGTTTTTAATACGAATGTACATAAATATAATTTGCACTACGCATGACGGAAGTAGCAGGACGGAAGCGCCATGGCGGAAACGTTATTTGTTTATGTCATTAGTATTTAATTATTGTGGAATTGTTAATAAATTTTTGGCTTATTATACAGTGGATGTCTATATTATAAAACAATTATACCATTCGCTCTCGTCGTGTATGGCTGATAGCCGACTCGGCGCTGCGCGCCTCGTCGGCTATCAGCTCATATACGACTCGAGCTCATGGTATAATTGTTAAATATATATATATATATATATATATATATATATATATATATATATATATATATATATATATATATATATATATATATATATATATATATATATATATATATATATATATATATATATATATATATATATATATATATATATATATACGTGTAGGTTTTGGTCTACGAAATGCAAAGAGTGCTCAACAACATATAGTTAGAGCAAATAATAGATTTTCGCTTACCTCAAAACTGGTCTGCTACAACTTGTTTCATCTGTAAAATAAAAAGGTCACTGCCTGAAGATTCTTTTACAGATGAAACAAGTTGTAGCAGACCAGTTTTGAGGTAAGCGAAAATATATATATATATATATATATATATATATATATATATATATATATATATATATATATATTTATATATTATATATATATATATATATATATATATATATATATATATATATATATATATATATATATATATATATATATATATATATATATATATATATATGTATATATATATATATATATATATATATATATATATATATATATATATATATATATATATATATATATATATATATATACTATATTGTAAGAAATCAAAGACAAGACATGCTTTTCTGTAACTCTGAGTTTCACGCTGATGCGATCTTCAGACAGACTTTATTACAATTGTAATAAAGTCTGTCTGAAGATCGCATCAGCGTGAAACTCAGAGTTACAGAAAAGTATGTCTTGTCTTTGATTTCTTACAATATAGTATCACGCTCTGCTATACAACGCATCGAGCACTTTCGCAACAGCGTAGACAAACCATCGAATTATATATATATATATATATATACATATATATATATATATATATATATATATATATATATATGTATATATATATATATATATATATATATATATATATATATATATATATATATATATATATATATATATATATATATATATATATATATATATATATATATATATATATATATATATATATATATATATATATATATATATATATATATATATATATATATATATATATATATATATATATATATATATATATATATATATATATATATATATATATATATATATATATATATATTATATATATATATATATATATATATATATATATATATATATATATATATATATATATATATATATATATATATATATATAGCTCCAACCATCATAACAGCTCCAACCATTTGGTTTCAGACATGAAAGTCTGTGCCATCCTTCCCATCTCCGGTGGCAACGATAACCGCAAGCGTCAAGAGAAGCGTCTCATTTTTAAACTTGGCACCACACATCCTCTTGGTCTTAACGAACGTTTTTCTTTTATTTAATTTCCTACAAGTTTTTGGTTATTTTAGTTTGCTTGGAACCTTTATTATTATTAATTTTTTATTATTCGCGTATGCACTTTCATTCCTTTTCAAGTTTTTGTTTCTTATGCTAATATTATCGCCTAATCCCCTTGAATATTGGACCTGTCATTTCTCCCGCCCCCTCAGTCTGCTTGCTGATCGACTGTTAAAAATAGCAAATGATCTAACGTTTCCCATCTCATTAATTATTAGTTTGTTTATCTCCCGTGCATTTGATTGGCTACTTTCTACTTGTGACACCCTTTTGGCATATATATAAGCCCTATTTATTTCATTTCATCTCGTCTTACTCTGATGAAGGGCTCCGCTCGAAACGTCAGTATCTCGTCACTAAATTCTTGGCAGTTTACCACCTTTTCACTTTGCTATATATATATATATATATATATATATATATATATATATATAATATATATATATATATATATATATATATATATATATATATATATATATATATATATATGTAATATATATATCTGTACTGTAGATATGCATCAAGCCTATATACCTCAGAAAAATGTTCTGAGTCCCTGACGGGAATCGAACCCGTAACCTTCTGATTGCCGGTGAGACGCTCTAACCATTGAGCCACACGAACTCAGATGGAGAGCGAAGGTTAATTAATGGTCCGATGTGATATGTGTGATATGCCTACTCTTTCGAGTCTCAACGTATCGTGTTCAGTTAATATTAACTGCAAGTTATATGTGAATATATTAGAACTAGTGAAGTGACGGCTTGTGAAATTATATGTAATATATATATCTGTACTGTAGATATGCATCAAGCCTATATACCTCAGAAAAATGTTCTGAGTCCCTGACGGGAATCGAACCCGTAACCTTCTGATTGCCGGTGAGACGCTCTAACCATTGAGCCACACGAACTCAGATGGAGAGCGAAGGTTAATTAATGGTCCGATGTGATATGTGTGATATGCCTACTCTTTCGAGTCTCAACGTATCGTGTTCAGTTAATATTAACTGCAAGTTATATGTGAATATATTAGAACTAGTGAAGTGACGGCTTGTGAAATTATATGTAATATATATATCTGTACTGTAGATATGCATCAAGCCTATATACCTCAGAAAAATGTTCTGAGTCCCTGACGGGAATCGAACCCGTAACCTTCTGATTGCCGGTGAGACGCTCTAACCATTGAGCCACACGAACTCAGATGGAGAGCGAAGGTTAATTAATGGTCCGATGTGATATGTGTGATATGCCTACTCTTTCGAGTCTCAACGTATCGTGTTCAGTTAATATTAACTGCAAGTTATATGTGAATATATTAGAACTAGTGAAGTGACGGCTTGTGAAATTATATGTAATATATATATCTGTACTGTAGATATGCATCAAGCCTATATACCTCAGAAAAATGTTCTGAGTCCCTGACGGGAATCGAACCCGTAACCTTCTGATTGCCGGTGAGACGCTCTAACCATTGAGCCACACGAACTCAGATGGAGAGCGAAGGTTAATTAATGGTCCGATGTGATATGTGTGATATGCCTACTCTTTCGAGTCTCAACGTATCGTGTTCAGTTAATATTAACTGCAAGTTATATGTGAATATATTAGAACTAGTGAAGTGACGGCTTGTGAAATTATATGTAATATATATATCTGTACTGTAGATATGCATCAAGCCTATATACCTCAGAAAAATGTTCTGAGTCCCTGGCGGGAATCGAACCCGTAACCTTCTGATTGCCGGTGAGACGCTCTAACCATTGAGCCACACGAACTCAGATGGAGAGCGAAGGTTAATTAATGGTCCGATGTGATATGTGTGATATGCCTACTCTTTCGAGTCTCAACGTATCGTGTTCAGTTAATATTAACTGCAAGTTATATGTGAATATATTAGAACTAGTGAAGTGACGGCTTGTGAAATTATATGTAATATATATATCTGTACTGTAGATATGCATCATATGATGATGCATATCTACAGTACAGATATATATATTACATATAATTTCACAAGCCGTCACTTCACTAGTTCTAATATATTCATATATATATATATATATATGGAATGATTTAGATGACGATCTTAAGAAGATTACAACGCTTAGTAGATTTAAGCGAAAACTCAGAGAACAATTATTAAGAAATTGTTATAGCATATCATAACCTTTTAGGGAACATTACATTTTACTTATTGAATCTTTAAATACAACATTGTAAAAATATATTCGATATAATGTACATATTATTATATAAATAGTTTTTAAATAGTTTAATATTTAGTTATTGTATTAGAGTGTAGAAAAGCCCAAAGGGGAACACACAATAAATAAAAGTATTTATCTATCTATATTTCTATATAATGGTAAACTTCTCGTGTAAGCATAGGTTGCATCGTTTGGTTTTGTTAGAGTAACGTTTACATTGTTTTATTATTTTCCATTTGATTGAGTATAGACCTTTTAGACATATTCTTTTTCGTACATCTTAATTAGCCTTTCTGACCTCGTTTGTGCGTCTGTAATTCAAAAGAATCTTGGCTTCCTAATGAGGCCAGAAAGGCCAACTAGGACGCACATAAAATAATATTTAAATTCATTTCCATTAATTAGTAAGAGGTCTATTGGACATCTAATTATTTTAAAGGGCAGCAACGGAGTAGTTAACACCAAAAATGGACAAAACTAGATGTAAATTTTGACCAAGTTATTGAACATAACTTGGTAACACCATACATTTCCTGAAAGTACAACAATTGATTGAACATATTATTTCACTTTTGGTTATATTATGCATTGCGGCCGGCTGTAAGGAGGAATCGAATTACACATTCATTCGAATTACACAAATTACACATTTGTCTTTCAGCAAAATGACTGCATCATCATGCTGTTTCTTCTTTTTCTCACGAACAGTTCCCCTAAATTTTCCGCCACTCTTATTTATTTTACTTGTCCGCGCCCTAGTGTCAAATTTCGGCATAATAAATACTATAAAACTCTCAGTAAAACGTGCACAATTGACTTCTCTCGATATTCGCTTCTCACACTGGACAACCAGAACTCTTTTTGAATCTTATTAGAGGTCAATTGCAATGAAAATCAATACCCCTGACTCGTTTCTAGTCACGTATCTATATCACACATCAAAAATGAAAAGTGGCCAAGAAATTACATGTTTGGAACAAAAACTACTAAGGTTGCCATGGCTATATACATCCACTTACTTTCAATAACAAAATTAAATGGAAAGACAATGTAGAAGTAATGGTGAAGAAGGCTTCTAAACGCTTGCACATCATACGTGTCTTGCATCGCAGTGGTGTTCCTCCGTCTGACCTCCTTGTGATTTACTTTTCTAGTCAATCCTTAAATACGCTTGCCCAGTCTGGCATACTAATTTACCAAAATATCTGTCAGATAAAATTGAACTTCAAACATAATTCATCCTGGAATTCATTACGAACATGCCCTTAATATCGCACAATGCCTTCGCCTGGAAGATATACGACAAGTACTATGCAATAAAGATTTTAAGATTCAAGAACCTAGTTCGTATCTTTACCACCTTTTATCCGCGACCCGCGAGGACATGCACGGATGAGTTTTACACAATAACTTGAACAGAGCGTTATAGAAATAGTTTCATACCGGTAATGTGTTCTAGTTTTATGAGTCATTAGCTATAATAATTTAATACTTAATATCCTTAATATTTTATAAAATATGTTTAACTCTGTAAATAGTTTAAATATTTGTAAACATATTGTAATTCACCATTTTGGTGCGAAAATATGATAATACACCATTTATTTATTTATTTAACAAATAACAGTTTTTCAACCTAATTAATGGTATAAATTGTCATCCCTCGCCCGGCGCGAAGCGCTGGCCGAAGGCCTGAGGGCGAGGGTGCTAATATCGACAGGCGTTTAGTCCCTCATCACGGGAAATCCTAGCGATATCCAGTGTCATGTACAGTTTATTTGTTTATACAAGGGGATCAACCACTGATCTCAAAAATAGGACTGGATCGAGCATCTAGTGATAATGTTTTGAAGCCGGAAATTCTAGCGGCGGCCATCTTGGAGTGACCACTTTCTGTGACTACGCTATATATAGTTTTACTTAGGCGAAGCCAAGTTTTTGCGTATTTAAGCAATTATCTGTTCACAAATCTCGTAAGTATTCAAAGTATTCTCATCCCAAGTATTCAAAGGTATTTGGACTCAAAATATTGTAAGTTTATGCGGAAAACGTCTGGAAAATGGTTTGCAAGCTCCATGTTTTGAAGTCCTGCAAAGTGCAAACCGCCAAGAAATTAGAAGCTTGGTCGTTGAATTGTCAGTGGTTTGGATGACTCAGGATTTATTTACTGTATCTGGACAAAGGTTTTAAGGACTCACTGTGTTAAGCACTTTCGTTCTTTCTCTTAATTTTTGTGGTTACTCAACTTATTTATCCAAATATACTGTTACTATATTTAGTGCACAGATATATTGTCGAATGGTTACTGTATATAATTATCTCAATACTAAAAGTTGCGGTCTGGTTGTACATTATTGTTTAATGAATTATTGTTGCCTTTGATTGCTTAGCTTTCAGCAAGAGGTACAGTACATTAATGTTGTTTTCACTTATTTATCGAGTCACAGTCTGTGACTCAGTAAAATTTATGTCACTGTATTAATTCATCTTTTTCTTATCAACAACAATTAAGGTCATTTGCCATAAAAGATTAAATGAATTTAATTTGGATGTTTACCACCTTTTTGTGAAACAAGTGTGCTCTCCTAGTTAGTTTGGAACATTCTTTTCCTCAAAATGTTCCTCAAACGTACAGTTAATTATACTGTACTGTACAGTATAATTGAGAACATGTCAAGCTTCTATTTCATATAGTGGATTTGGAAAATCTTTACCCCAGGCTGAAAATAGTTTCCTTCACACTAATGCTGTTGGAAAAGTAGTGGTTCACATAAATCAAGCGTTTTCCCCAAGCTAAATGCTGTTTTTATTAAATTTCTAGACCTTTTAAACATGATGGGTACCTGAGAAAAACAAGACAATGCCAATACTAGCTTTAATCAGATAAAGTTTATGTGAACTCATGCACATAAATGTTAATGACTTGTGTATAATAAAATTATTAGTGTTACTGTCAATAAATGTCACAAGGCATTGGGACACCATGAACTAGTTGGCCAAGTGTATTTGTAGTTGTATAGTCTATAAATTCACCACCATTTACAGTCTAGAAATGATCCCATTTTTAATATTACCGATAAACCTGTTTCCTCCTTTTTCTTGAGGTTGCCTTTTTCATAACATTGTCAGTATATTGCCAAAATAAATTTACCTGGCAATTGTAAATATATGTATGATATGCTATCTGTGATAAATCCACAGCCATCAATGCAATGCTAAATTCTCTGAAAAAATATGCTGCTTAAAGGATTAAGTCAGGGCCACTTCAGGAACCATTAATGAAAATGTTTGACCATAAAACACATACTGTAAACTTCCAATAATAAGACCTCCCAAATATAAGTCCTCTGCATTCTATACCCAAAAATCCTTCTCACAATAAGCTCCCCCAAACAATATATAGGGTCTTACAGTGATATAAATTTTGACTTTAAATACAGTCTTTACTGAGTCACTAAATAAGTTTATGTGTGGTTGTACATTATTGCTTTATTAATTAATATTGTTGCCTTTGATTGCTTAGCTTTCAGCAAGAGGTACATTAATGTTGTTGTTTTCACTTATTTATTGAGTCACACTGCAGTCTGTGACTCAGTAAAGACTGTATTTAAAGTCAAAAGTCACAGACTGCAGTGTGAATCAATAAATAAGTGAAAACAGCATTAATGTACCTCTTGCTGAAAGCTAAACAATCAAAGGCAACAGTATTAATGAATTAATAAAGCAATAATGTACAACCACACAGAAACTTATTTAGTATTTAGATAATTACAGTACCATTCGACAACCTGTGCACTAATAGTATTAAATAGTGTATTTGGATAAATAAATTGAGTAACCACAAAAATTAAGAGAAAGAACGAAAGTGCTACCACAGTGAGTCCTTAAAACCTTTGTCCAGATACAGTAAATAAATCCTGAGTCATCCAAACCACTAACAATTCAACGACCAAGATTCTTCAGTTGGCGGTTTGCACTTTGCAGGCTTCAAAACATGGAGCTTGCGAACCATTTTCCCGATGTTTTCCGCCTAAACTCACAATATTTTGAGTCCAAATACCTTTGAATACTTTCTACTTCTTAGGACATTTGGGATGAGTTCGGTTTGTGAACAGATAATTGCTTAAATACGCGAAAACTCGGCTTCGCCCAAGTAAAACTATATAGCGTGGTCACAGAAAGTGGTCACTCCAATTTTTGTGACTCCGAAACAATAGGTTGCTCGATCCAGTCCTATTTTTGAGATCAGTGGGATCAACGGGCTAAAATCGTCCCATGGGCCTTCTTGGTGAAAAAACGGCCGTCCTCATTCAAGTCCTAAAACTCTAGTTATATTTAAACACGAAAGGTACGTATGTTTTGTCGAGTTATACGGTGAATGAAGACTTGTGTTCATAAAGTTCATAAAATACAGTGTTCAAAAGATACAGTATTGTCGGCGGAAGATTTCCATTTGTTGATGCTGTTAGTAATCAGTTACCAAGATATTTTTCAAATATTTCCGAGTATGTTATTCAGGCTTTCATTTGATGTATAACATGAGTTGCTAGAGTTAGTAGTTCAAAAGATATCGTCGTCGGAATATCTAATATATTTATCAGAGTTTGTGAATCCAATCCGAGATTTTTAAAGCTTTTGTCTGTTGGCAATCAGGCCCAATATATTTCTGTATCTATATCAGAGGCTGTTAATCAAGCTTTAATTAGGTATGTAGAATGAGTTTTACTAAGCCCTTGAACAACCATAACTGTGGTGTAAATATGAAGTAGGAAAAATTTGAACTAGTGTGTAATATATATTTTTGAATGTTTACAATTGTCGTGTAAATAAGGACGAGGGAAATTTGTGAAACTTTGAAAACACAAGTGAAATTATAAAACCTTAATTTTACGAAAAACTTAATATAGAGAGCAAAATTTATGAATAAATAAGTTAGCTACGCACGTCAACAACATGAGAAAGCCAACTAAATGTCAAAACCAAGCGTGAAAATAACTATACAGGTATACAATCCACTGAAAGTAAATCGTACATTACAACCAACTTTATTGAGTTAAACATGGGGGAGCTTGGATTTACAAGTAAAACAACATAATAACGTAAGTGTTTCCTGCTGGCACTCAACCAATCAGGTACAAGCTAGTGATTTTGACCTGAATTTACGAAAAAAAATCTCTCATTAATCAATTAATTATATTCGAGTAATTTTGCCCTCTATATGATTAGCCTATTTACTGTAAGTGATGGTAGTTTATGGTGCAAAAACATGCAGACTATAGCTGTGTTTACGACCTGGGCCTGGACTAGAATTTTGTAGTATAAACAAGCATTACTGTATACTGGTCAGTGGTAATATGCGCGCTGCTATAGTGAGTATAAGGGAGAGCTCGGAGTAGACACACAATACATGGATGAGTGTCAATGTTGATGAGTGTTCAACCTGGGTTCATCTCCGGTTCAACCGAAGTCGATCCTCGGTCGATCCGCGGTCGAACTTCGGTCGGTCCGCGGTTCAACCTCGCGTAACCTAACCGCAATATTAACCGCAATCGCATTTCGGAATATGTCGTTTATTTCCGAAGTTTGGCGTCGTTTGACACATGGTTTAAGTTCTGTTGCAGTTCGAAGAAATGGGAAAGTTGTCAAAATATGCTAAGTTACGGCAGCGATGTAGAATATTACTTATTTCAGAATATAATATCGTTTGCTATGAATTTGATAATATCGTTTGGGAGAACTTGTGGCAACTTAAAATAAATACTTGTGCATTATCACAGGGAGCCGTAACGTGAAGCGAGTTTATAAACAGCGAACTAGCGAGTTTATTAGTGAAGCGAGTTTAACAGTAAAGCGGGTTTGTTTGGTATTTTTACACAAGAATTGTATTAAATCGCTATTAAAATGTTCTTACTTGTTAATTTTGTCGACAATCGGGACAAATTACAGACAACCAGACCAGAAAGGCAATGAGTCAGTGTTTACATCAATTCGGAAGGCCGTTGACTGTGCGTCTCGCGGTAGTGATTTCGGTAGTGATTTGTTTTGACGTCTAATGTAGTTGTTAGGTAAAATCTTAGCTTGAAAATCGGCTACATGCATGATAGATTAAAGGTTAATGTTCACAGTCGTTTTGTAATTGAAAGCTGTGGTAACTTATATATTGGAAACATTTTTAGTGGAGACCTTTCGTATCATCTGTGCCATACTTGAGTCGACCACCGGAAGTTAATTAGTCAAACATATCATCTGTCAATCTTTTACACAAAATATATAATCTAGAGGCCGTTTACACGAGCCCAACCCGGGTCGACCCGTCTAATAATAATAAACTAATAATAATAAACTCCTGTTAGCGTTTACACGACCAGCCGGGTCGACCGGGTTAATATATTCATGTAAACACGGGTTGACTTGACCCCGGGTCATCACTCAATCGCTATTCAATCCAATAAAAACAGTCCGACGAGTGCGAGCAACAAGTTAATACTACAGACTTGCAATCTGCAATTTAGCGAAAAAACTGCCTTGCACACTGCCCAATCTTTAACGCTTGATGATTTTGTCGTCTTATATGACATGTTGGCATATTGAATTAATATGATTTGTCGATTTATGCCCAAAGGCAGTGAAAGGTAATACATACTCCAATTTAAAAGATCTTGTTATATGACTGTGTTTCTGGAGCATTCTAACTACAATTAATTCAACAAACAAGTCATTTACGCCGGAAATACGCGCGCCGATGTACGTTGCTAAAAATATTAACAGTTCACCACCTTTTCACTTTGACAAGACCCGTTTTCCAGTCGTATTACTTTAAATTGTAAAGGTCATACACTGATGGACTCCTAGGCTCGAAACGTTAGTATTTCGTGACTAAAAATCTGGCAGTTTACCACCTTTTCACTTTGCAATTTGTCATTTACACTCGTTCTTAATAACGACGCACAGCCATACATGTGGTTGAAGTAAGAATTAATATCATACAATAAAGAATGTAGTTTGACCAACTCAGACAAAACACTCTTACAATAATGTATAAATCACCGTTTGCCGACACAATAGCGTCCAGAATACTCATTGAATAGATCTAATTTCATTTGCTTTCGTGTTACGATCGGGCGAGATCGGAATCCGAAGTGTACGGTCGCCAATACTCTTGCGGTCGACCGCAACATCACCGCAACCGAACCGCAACCGAACCGCAACCGAACCGCAAACGAACCGCAACCGAACCGCAATCTAACTGCAACCGAGTGTTAGGTTAATTCTAGGCAGTACTATATACTGATTCTATTGATATATGTCCAATGTGGGTTGCATTTATTACAGCAGTCAACACATCCAAACATTGCTGATGTATAGTAACTGCCGCTCTGGCTCTTATATAATTTGAACCAGTAGATCAGTGTTACCTCTCTCCATCCCAGTCTCGATGGCTCAAATTGTTAGGGTCACCAGAAATCAGAAGGGAATAATATTATGGAACATGTTAGGCCTACAGTGGCCTACTGGGCCATAACTAATTGTGTCTGATAATAGGCTTGCACAATGCTGGTCCCAGGCTTGGAATGTAAATACACGTACAGCTTATACCGGTATAGGATTATGTTGACATTGGGTATGTTGACACTCACTATGTCAGCAGAATTTCTTAGGGATTGAACAAGTACTGTGTCAGCTAGATCATTGTCAATTAACAAGCAGGCTATAGGCATGTCGTCCTGAATATATAGGTTTTATGCCATGCTTTGTTGCATGTACACAGCTTTTGTATTAATAACCATCAAAATATGATATATGCATTAGGCATTATTATTGATAATAATAATAATAATATAATAATATTTAAACATGATAGCCCCTTCAATGCTAACACTGGTATCAATTATGGTCTTAGCTTATATATTTCCTAACAAATTAAAGTTATTACAAATATAAACACATAATTCATATATGAACAGTACAATGTTACAAAAACTAATTTGAACTCAAAAGTTGTATATGCTGAAGATTGTCAATTAAGGCAATAGATAAGGTGTGAAAACATGTATGTATGAACAGATTCATTGAGATGAAATATGATGTGAAAATGTCTTCATGGAATTTCTTAACTAGCATTACACAATGTAACTTTCTTCTAATTACAAGCGGTACCAATCTTAGGGTTCTTAACAACATCGGGGTAGAATCCCTAATATGTGTCTTAGTAAATCCTATTTGAATGGGCCCTATGCATTTACACTATATGCACCCCTATGATAAAGATGCACTTTCTCCCTTCAACAGCCAATAGAGTCTGATTGTAAAAACTATTACCATTAATATATTTAGTTATTTATTTTGATGTCCTATGAAACAATTAAATTCGGACAACACAAATCTCTCAGAGATATTGTCCACTGAAAGTCTATTCAGTTTGGCAAATGAATGTGCAATTATCTAATTCAAGTACACCTAAACAATACAAGTTTCAAACAGTAAGCTGGCGAGGGATTGTTGCGTATACGTATTTCTAGTTTATTTCTGAAATAGCACGAATATCATCATATGGAGTAATATTTATGAAAGTAGTATAGTTTTAGTCTTAGAAATTGCAAACAACATACATCTGTTTTTCAAACAAATTTTCCTTTATATTTTGCCCTGTTGCTCCCACACTAGTAGGTAACCCCCTTCCAGGGACCAAATGATGCCGCCTCATTAGTATTTCAATAGAACAATAGGCAGAACAAAGAGCGTTGCGTACAAAAAGTAATCCCCTCGCCCGGCGGCGCGAAGCGCCGTCCAGGGCCGAAGGCCCTGGGGCGAGGGTGCTAATCTCGACGAAATTTTTTCCCACGCTTTTTTATGCAAGGGGAAGTGAAAGTAGCCTTTATGTCGGAATATATATATATTTGTATGTATGGTAAACGATCCTTTATTGTTGCCGTGGTAACAAAGGAAAATTGGGGTTTGAGAGGGATAATTTGGCAGTCCAAGGGGTTAAGTTAGGATTATTAGGGTTAGGAATTGTGATTGGGACGTACGTACTATAAACGGCTTTTTGGTGGTTACATTTGGCGTTTAAATTTAAATTCACGTCAGCGCGACAAACGTACTTTACGCTGCCGCCCTCCCCCCCCCCGAAAACCGAAAGCGTTTTTTTTGGGGGGGGGGAGGCTTTGGGTTTTCGGAGCGGGCGGGCGTCGTACTAGAAGTTGCAGAACCTCTGGACTAAAGCATCAAATTATACAGACTTTATCAGCTGATTTCAAGCCGTAATTGTAGACTGCAGTGTTGACGAGCAAGAACAGACACAAATAAAGGTAAACAAATTAATAATTTCTCAAATAATGGCTAAGGCCGTCGGAATTAAGGTATCAGTTTACCGTCACTTGAACATTCGAAAGTTGATGCGGAAATTTTTCATTATTCATTATTCATTATTTCAGCAATGGTTATTTATATAAATAGCTATTTATAAAATAGTGAACCAAATCTTAACAGCTTATTTGTGTCAAATAAAAATATTTCCTTGATTTCTGGCTGAACCTTAACCACTATTGTTGAATACCACTTTATTAAAATAATAAAATTCTACAAAGACTACAAAGCTGGTGGCTAGCGCGTGTCTATACAACGACCATGCAATTCCGATCCTGCACATTACAATCCATCAAATATCGTAACAAGAAATAGCCATCCACAAAACCAAATGTCATATTAATATTAGATTCTGATTAGATTTATTAGATTCACGCTAATTCATAAATTTGCATAAAACATAAGTAAAAATACTCACTTAAAAATACTCACTTTTTGGATACGCAACAATGAGCTTTAAATTTATTTGCATTTCATCTTGTGTCTTCGACTCTTCGTGTGATTTAATATTCGCCTCGTGAGCGAGATATATGTCGAAAGGCGTCTGAGACGACAAACCATTTTATTATGGTCCTGACGAATTCCGAAAATATCTATCGTTGTGTATTATGATGATCTACGATGTTTTACATAAAAGTAATTTTATCAAACACTTTGCCTTGAAAAATTCTGAAATAATGAAAAAAATATGAAATAATGAAAATTTCACGCGGGTGCTCAAGACCCACGCGGGCGGGTGACGGTAAACTGATACCTTAATTCCGACGGCCTAATAATAGTACACTGCGAGTCTGTGTTGAGCAATTAATTTGCCTTTTCTGCATAGTTTTTTTGGTAGGGTTAGTAATTTGGCTAGATTTAGGGTTAGGGTTTTGATGATATTAGGTTAGCATTTCGTCGTACGGCATGCAAATTTTGAAACATTTACATATTCAGATCTTTAGAAATATATTGTAATTAGCATCTACGACCAGCTTCGCCACTGTTTTACTAACTTCTCGAGTGCCATTATAACTCGATAATCACACAAGACAAAGTTTTTTATTCCTTTTATAAAATAACACCATTAAATTAACACTAAAAGCCCATGAAAAATGCAGATTTAACTGTTATAAGCGGCGTTGCTATGTGCGTTGCTAGGAAACATGTTAGCGATTTTAGGCTTTTAGCGATGAAAATGTATTCAACGTTGCAGTTAAAACATTCTCTTGTGTTAGTACCTTGATTAGTCTTGTATCCAGGTATTCTTTGACTTCCTTTTGTGATTTACACTACGTCAAAAACGACAAAATCTACGCGAGTACACGTCAGCTTAGCTTATGCTTTAATATTGACTTATAATGACACGGTTTTTTATCTCAATCAGACAGCGTGTTGTCGCTCATTTACTTCCGATTATTTTATAATACTAGATATATTGCATGGATGTGTCAGCTCAACCAACAAGCAGGTGAAGTGCATCCTTGATCAATGTGGTGATAATGTGATATAATTTACTGTAATGCATTGCATCAATGACAATGTTGTGCTTTTAATTTTTGTATGGGCATAAAGGCATTTGTACATTTGAGTGGTGTAAACATGCATTGTACAGGTTTATAGACCTGCACATGTTATGCCTGGCCTGGCCTCCAGTGTTTCCGGGGAAACACTTTTGTCCTTGGAATAGAACTGCATATGCAATCTCGGTTTTATATATATATTTAAGCTACTCTTGTTGAAGTGCTTTCTGAAGGATATATAAAGTAGATTTTATTAACATAGATTTTATTACATTTCTAACAAACAAACAATCAAATGTAAAATTTATATAATATGTGTGATCACTCGAACTAAAAGTATTACCTTCATCAACAAATCTGGCAACACACTAATTGGGCATGCACCACAAGAGCATTTATATGTGCATTTTTTTTAAATTGGGGCAATAAAATATGATTCTGGACATATAAATTAAACAGCTTTATTCCCATGGAACTGAACCTGAGAGACTTTTTTTGAATATCATCATCTTGTAATCTGTTATAAATAGGGCTTCACTTTTGTAACTAATGTGTCATTTTGATAAAGGAGCAGGGTCCCGATACATTAAAAACTAAACAAATGTGTTCAGAGTATTTTTTGAAGGTGCGGTATATAATGTTTATAAACCTGAACAGAAGCAGATATATGCCATAGAATCTGTTTATATGCCCTGGGATTATACAACTTACTTCCAAAGGGGTTTTGAGTGGGAGAGATTATAAACCGTATAGAAAAATGTTTCAAAATGCATAACAGGCAAACTGTTGGCACTTTTTTACTCAAGTTTTTGCTTAATAATAATAGTAACAAATAATGTTGTAACTTAATAATAGTAACAAATATTAACTAGAATTTATAATAATGTGAAAAATGATGCCCTGTATTATATATAGCAAAACCTGCTAGACACGTTATGTAGCAGCCTCAAAATGATTAATTGTCAGTAGTGAGATACTTTTTGTACGCTTTGAGTTTTGAGTGCTTTGATTGAATAATCCCAAAGATATATATACATGCATTATACAGTGTGACACAGTGAGGATCCGGCCTTTACATATGAAACAAATCTTAATCATTGCAGGTTGATATAATAATGCACCCAAAAAAGTAAACACTGAGTTATTTAGTTATTTAGTTTGATGTCTAATTATGAAACAATGAAATTCAGAACAACACAAGCTTGATAGTTTAAAGGCTCTCAGAGATACATGTAGTGTTTTCTATAAAGTCCATTCGATTGGCAAATCAATGGGTTATTGATTTTTATCGCCTATTACGGTGGGCGAGGGGTTGTTGCGTACACGTATTTCTAGTTAGTATTGTTAGTGTGACAAACGCATAGCATACCACTTTATTAAATATTCCGTGGGACGGAAGTAATTACCTCTAAGCCTCTTTCACCTTTACGATTCCTAACCATAGTCTCGTGTACCTTGGGGCCCCCATCGTATACTAATTAGGCGGTTCTCTCTGTGAAGAAATTAGCGTTAAGAACTAGCCCTATTCCACCTTCATAACCCTAAATTTAATTATATATTTGGAATATCACCGATTGCCGTGCGATTGCCTAAGCGTTCGACTGAACCTATATGTCTTCGTTGACTGAGCCTGTGTTTTCACTGCATACATACAAAGAGATGAACCCTAACAATTTTGGCCGTATTATGGCTTATCTCGCTTTAATGTATACAATTCCTATGATGAAGAAACACTTCGGGAAACAGTGCGAAGAACTGTTCAAGATCTCAAACATATTGAAAAAATATAAAGTTAATCGTGTTGGTTAAATTGGATGACTCGGCTATTTTATGACGCCGTTGTCATGACGTATATTCACGTTGTTAAGGTTAAGATTTGCATACATGTTCATGAATTTGGCCGAATTATCGCTAATTACAGTACTGCCTAGAAATAACCTAACACTGCGGTTGCGGTCATTTAGCGGTGAGGTTGCGGTGGATTAGCGGTGAGGTTGCGGTGCATTAGCGGTCGATTGGTGGTGAGGTTGCGGTGGATTAGCGGTGAGGTTGCGGTCGACAAAACCAACCGCATGAGAAAAACTACGTCGACTAAACACTTCGGGTTCCGACCTTGTCCGACTATTCAGTAACGCGCGTGTGTCAATAACAGTATGACAGTATGCCGTCCCATCCAAAATCAAATATTACTCTCGGTGTAAATGAGAATGAATAGTTTTCGCGTGGGCTACAATCTCCTTGAAAGATTTTGCGTTCAAGACACAGTGATCGGTGTTTGGTTTCGAGTTGTAGTTTTTTGTGGCAAATGGCACCACCAATGTCCAAAATCACGATCTGTCGGTTTCAGTTTACTTTCAGACGATTAGAAGTTCCGCATTGTGTCATTCTTTTCTCGGCCGTGATCAGTTTTATATTGTCGAATGCCAATTACGAACTTCCGAACGCGCGTTTAAAACCCCGTGACGTTTGGAACGGAGGTTACCGGTCGGTTTCGCTAAACCTATAGAGTCAGTTCGCCACACACATTAAGTCAGTTCGCTACACACATTAAGTCAGTTCGCTACACACATTAAGTCAGTTCGCTACACATAAACGGAAAGTGGAATATATATCACCGAAAGCGCGTTGGCGATTCCGATGTACGGCATCTCTGAGTCACACTAATTGTGTATTATTATTATATATCGGCAGCTATTTCAACAAAACCGCGTTAAAATTAGCTTGGCAAAAGACTAATGGCAGCGCACATTGACGATGAACGGCATCTCTGTGAGTCATCGCTTAGATTCCATCTAAGATTTATAACGCTCTTGCACTGTCATTATTTGAGGTGATCTGTTTAGTAAATACGTGTATTAAACAAATCAAGTTGATTATTTTTTAATAAATCAGAGTTGTAGCGAACTGACTTAATGTGTGTAGCGAACTGACTTTATGTGTGGCGAACTGACTAATTTATGTGTGTGCGGAGGCCTACAGTAATTACTCTGATCTAGGGCTCCGCTCGCAGAAATGTCAGTATTTCGTTGCCATTTGGCAGTTCATTACCTTTTTACTTTACTGTCGGTTCAGTTTTCTTTTAAACGCGTGCTTCGGATGGTCCGGAGTAACTTCGCACGGCAAAAAATCTGAAACTATATTGTTATTAAAATCGAATTTAGCGGTTTGGCCCCATTTGCCACAACCTATTAAACTATCACAAACAACCAAACGCTTGAAGGACATTTTAGCCCACGCGAAAATTGCTTCATTGTTAAACATGATAATCACAATTCCCCCGTTTGTCAATGCACTATACTATATGCACACCATTCGCGTTTTTTGTAATTCGAAATACTGTGCCAGTGACAAATCCACCGGAATTTGATTATTATTCTGTTCCCACGAGGTGTCACACCGTTCTTCAGTCATAGCGCTACATGTTTAATATCATAAAAGACTGCTAAGGTTTCCGTAAAGAAGGTACCCAAGGAAAACGAAAGGGACGTCCAAAGCATTGCCTGAAGGTATTAACGTTTTAATAATTACTATTGGTTGATTGTAGAATTTTAAATCGCTTAGTAGCGTGTATATAAATCCTCCTGTTGATATGCTTATCAATTCAGATGGCCGGCTGTCGGTAACTGAAATACGAACCAAATACGATGGTGATTTATTCGTTATAAGAATATTTGTTATGCCTTTGCGATAATATTTTGATATTAATATTAATCAGCATGGTTGAACCTAATGTTCGGCACACGAGAAGTTCGACGTTTGAAACGGGTCATTATTCAGTTTGCTAGTGATATTGCCAGTGAATTGTTCGATTTGGACACTAGTCTCGTCCATAAAAAACGACGTCCTTGAACGCGTCTTTTACCGCTAAGGCATTCAAACAGAACTAGAGCCTCTTTATTTTGTTTGGCTCTCGAACAAACTGGCAATAACGCGAATTTTCATGCCTCCAACCAAGCTGTTCGCGTCTGACTCGACGAATTATTGATTGTGAGACATCAACGGTGCATTCATCCACCAGTTTGATATTTATTTTCAGCAGATGTTAATTCGTCATTCGCTTTCATTGTTTCCTCGATGAACTTCAAGTGTTCCTTTTTCAAAAGCGGTTTTGTTCAAATACGTGGCGCATCTCGTAGATTCCTACCATTTCGTCGATACCGAGAAAGATATAACATTTAAAGCCGATCTGAATTCAAGGATGTTCGCGATTTTTGTGATCGGAACTGATGAAGACCAAAGCGAAACAGTTCGTTCCCTGGCGTATTGCGATAATTTCTCCATTATTTACGAAACGATGGAGTGAACCTTATGGTATGACGCGGTTTTCTCAAATGGCCAAATGACGCCAAACTTCGGAAAAATCTACTCGTTCCGGAACGTGTCGTATAATTTCTGACGTGGGAACCGCGCTTGTTTGCGGAAGGTTAAACCTAGGTTAGACCGAGGTGAGACCGAGGTGAGACCTAGGTGCCACCTAGGATCAACTGAGGTGAGACCTAGGTTGACACTAAGTTGCACCGAGGTTCAACCTAGGTTCGACCTAGGTTTTCGTTAGGTTACTTCTAGGCAGTACTGTATCTCGCGTTAATGCACGGGATTCAATGGAGGAAGAAACCCTTCGGGAAACAGTGTGAAGAACTGTTCAAGATCTCAAACGCATTGACATAGAAAAATAATAAGTCGTTACTTAGTTTTGGCGTAAAGTATTCTGAAGAAACTATTCGCAAAATTATCATAAAATTACAAAATAATGTTTCCTGACAGAAGAAGTATTATATATCTAAGAGTTTTAAATTGGTTGAACGGCTTTACTTCATAGAGAACGATGGAGCGAGGAGTTAGAGCCATTAAGCGTAATTAAAGGATTACATGTTTGATAGCATATTAAGCGTTCAAACCGGCAGAAATAACTTGCCGAGTAATCATTTCGGGAGAATTATCACTTATCTAATCTTCGTTTATCGATTAAGCGATTCGTGTGTCGAAGAAACACTTCGGGAAGCAGTGTGAACAACTGTTCAAGATCTCAAACATAGTAATAACGACGCTGTGCTACGGTCTGATTTGAATATTGGTTGGTCTTGAACGAGAGGAAGACGTGACAACTTTACGCCTGATTTGAATATTTAGGCGAATTGTGGGTTCGAATTCGTTTCGTCTAACGATTACAAAGCTGCGTTTTTGGTTAACTAGCGATCGCAGAGATATTTGCGACTCCAATGAACTTTGTTCACGGTCTATCTCGTTGTTGGAAGAAGAAATGGGCCTGGTTTGACTGATCTTTCTGCCAGGGATGTTGACGCAAAATACGCTTTAATATCAGCGTTGTCTTATCCTTATCCTTATCCTTATCTTAATTTATCCTTATCTTAATTTATCCTTATCTTTATCTTTATCTTTATCCTTATTCTTATCTTTATTCTTATCTTTATCTTTATCCTTATCTTTATCTTTATCTTTATCCTTATCCTTATCCTTATCCTTATCCTTATCCTTATCCTTATCCTTATCCTTATCCTTATCCTTATCCTTATCTTTATCTTTATCTTTATCCTTATCCTTATCCTTATCCTTATCCTTCTCTTTATCCTTATCCTTATTTTTATCTTTATCTTTATCCTTATCTTTATCTTTATCCTTATCTTTATCCTTATCCTTATCTTTATCCTTATCTTTATCCTTATCCTTATCTTTATCCTTATCTTTATCCTTATTCTTATCTTTATCCTTATCTTTATCCTTATCTTTATCCTTATCCTTATCTTCATCTTTATCTTTATCTTTATCCTTATCCTTATCCTTATCCTCATCCTTATCCTTATCCTTATTCATATCATTATCCTAATCCTTATCCTTATCATTATCATTATTCATATCCTTATCCTAATCCTTATCCTTATTCTGATCAGGGATGATCTTTGATCAGGGATGATCTTTGATCAAGGATGATCTTTGATCAGGGATGATCTTTGATCAGGGATGATATTTGATCCAGGATGATCTCCGATCAAAGATCATCCCTGATCAAAGATTGATCATCTCTGATCAAATATCATCCCTTATCAAAGATCATCCCGGATCAAATATCATCCCGAATCAAAGATCATCCGGATCAAAGATCATCCCGGATCAAAGATCATTCCGGATCAATGATCTTACCTGATCAAAGATCATCCCGGATCAAAGATCATCCCGGATAAAAGATCATCCCGGATCAAAGATTATCCCTAATCAAAGATCATCCCTGATCAAAGATCATCCTGGATCAAAGATCATCCGGATCAAAGATCATCCTGGATCAAAGATCATCCCAGATCAAATATCTTACCTGATCAAAGATCATCCCTGATCAAAGATCATCCCTGATCAGAATAAGGATAAGGATATGAATAAGGATAAGGATTAGGATAATGATATGAATAAGGATAAGGATAAGGTAAAGATAAAGATAAAGATAAAGATAAAGATAAAGATAAAGATAAAGATAAAGATAAAGATAAAGATAAAGATAAAGATAAATATAAGGATAACGATAAAGATAAGGATAAAGATAAGGATAAAGATAAGAATAAGGATAAAGATAAGGATAAAGATAAGGATAAGGATAAAGATAAGGATAAAGATAAGGATAAGGATAAAGATAAGGATAAAGATAAAGATAAGGATAAAGATAAAGATAAGGATAAGGATAACGATAAGGATAATGATAAGGATAAGGATAAGGATAAGGATAAGAATAAGAATAAGGATAAAGATAAAGATAAAGATAAAGATAAAGATAAAGATAAAGACAAAGATAAGGATAAAGATACAGATAAAGATAAGGATAAATTAAGATAAGGATAAATTAAGATAAGGATAAGGATAAGGATAAGACAACGCCATTAAAGCGTGTTTTGCGTCATCATCCCTGGCAGAAAGATCAGTCAAACAAGGCCCATTTCTTCTTCAAACAACGAGATAGACCGTGAACAAAGTTCATTTGGAGTCACAAATATCTCTCCGATCGCTAGTTAACCAAAAACGCAGCCTTGTAATCGTTAGACGAAACGAATTCGAACCCACGCATTCGCCTAAATATTCAAATCAGGCGTAAAGTTGTTGAAGCACAGCACACTAATGACTTTTTAACATCTTCCTCTCGTTCAAAACCAACCAATATTCAAATCAGACCGTAGCACAGCGTCGTTATTACTATGTTTGAGATCTTGAACAGTTGTTCACACTGCTTCCCGAAGTGTTTCTTCGACACACGAATCGCTTAATCGATAAACGAAGATTAGGTAAGTGATAATTCTCCCGAAATGATTACTCGGCAAGTTATTTCTGCCGGTTTGAACGCTTAATATGCTATCAAACATGTAATCCTTTAATTACGCTTAATGGCTCCCACGCTTTTATCTAAGATCTAGTTAATTCGCTTTATATCCTCGTTCTAACTCCTCGCTCCCTCTATGAAGTAAAGCCGTTCAACCAATTTAAAACTCTTAGATATATAATACTTCTTCTGCCAGGAAACATTATTTTGTAATTACTCGGGCTTTAGCCGAGTTTAGGATCCAGTGTTATTAGTTTTTTTGGTCGTATTTTTTTGGTCGAGTTATGGACCCAACAGGCTTTGCGACACTGCCTCGTACCCAGGCGTCTCAGTACGCGGGGCTGCGAAGTATGTTGTTGCATCATAGATCCCGACAACTTTTTCGTGACTATAAAGCGAAGTGTTTTTGCCAGCGATTGCTTGGTGGGCAGTATCTTGTTGCATCATAGATCCCAACAGCTTTTTCGTCACAGCCCAGTACAAACTCGAAATCAATCTCTCAAACAAGCTACAATTTCCACGATAATCGAAGAAAAAGAAGCACGAAGAACGTTGTCGTTGATGAAGCCGACTTGATAGGTTATATGAATGCTGTATTGAAATCAGACGGTAATTGAAATACGTTAAATGTATTGAGGTAACTGTAATATTTGTCATTTGTTTTATTTTTGCTTGTATTGTTTATTGTGTTGTTGCAAATATCATGCAAAATAAAGTCGATGTGATCATTAACCGTTATGCGATTCAACAGTTTATAGTTTGTAGTTATTTAGTATAACTGTCACAGTCACAGGTTTTGCCTAATAAATCATCAAACAACTCTGTTTCAGTATTTCACAATGCAAAAAGTACCCAGTTTTCTTTAGAAGTTTATATTTCTGATAATTAATGACTCAAAGTCAGATACTCTTCTTTTCATTATAATTTCATCAAATCTTAATCTATATAATATGTGTAAGTTATTTAATATATTGGCTTGGTAAATGAATGTATATTATATATACATTTTATTAGTTGTCTATTCACACATTTTGTAAATATTTAGACACATAGCTTTGGTTTTGATTGAACTGTCGTCATTGTTGAGTTGGCAAAATGAATTAAATACACGGTTGACCTATAGCTATGTATCGACTGTTCATATCGAATGCAGATGCTTATATGAATATAAATGAACATCTCGTATCTGACACCCAGACCAAATCCTATCCAGATCAACTCCGGCCAATCGATGAAGCGTTTGCTATTGTTCGCTGGTTTTCCAGTCACATCTTGTGCAGCCATGTATTTTCATTTGTCCCTCACCCCACACAAATTGTTATTGTTTGCCAACTGCATGTTAGTTGATCTGCACAGCCAGACACATAATTGTACACCTTTAAAAGTGATTTTTGCCCTTGATTACATGGAGGCAAGCTGGCCTGGTATCTGAGTTTCTCAGTAACCACCATGTCATCACAGTAATTTGTCAATTATCCAATACTAATTCGGGACCACGGTAATTATTTATAGGGTTTACTGGGTTGGAGAGAGAGCTATTAATTCAAATATTTTCTCGACTCACTATCCGGGAATAAAATTTTTGAAGCCTGTCCAAACAAGCATAATTGGTGAATTTAATAAGGTTGATCCTTGTGAGATCATGGATTCATGGGCACATCCGATGAAATATGGAAATGCATGTTGTTTTGAAAGTTACATGACTGGTGCATTTCCATACTGATGAGACCTTTTCAGAACTTTTAAAATGCTGTTTCACACATGAACAGAAAGAATGTAAGAAGAAAATTTATGGTTTTGTTTTTTCTGTCTCACTAAAAAACACAAACACTTTGTTTTTATGTGTGCTTGTGCTCATCTTATTGTGTTTTACACTTTTTTGTTATACACTTTTTAATTATTGTGTGTTACACTTGATGAACAAAAAAATGTCATAGCCCTTAGAAATGAGGGCAAAATATTTCATGACCCAGGGTCAATTTTACCCAACCCAGTATATCAATCCATAAATAATGACTGGTCCCTAAATGAGGTGAGCATGCTCAAATTATAAATGCACTAAAATTATAAATATGTTTCTGGTTCAAAATGTTGGTTTTGGGAAGAAATAATGTTTCTTCAAGCTGTTTAGCTTGTTACACCATAGTCTTCAATATGCCAAAGAGTTAAAGTATAGCCTGCCCTAGCTTGCCTAAAGTACTAAAGTAGCCCGAGTTAACGCCTAGCGGGCGTCTTGTTTATGATAATTTGGCGTAAAGTATTCTGAAGAAAACTATTCGTAAGTAACGACTTATTATTTTTCTATGTCAATGCGTTTGAGATCTTGAACAGTTCTTCACACTGTTTCCCGAAGGGTTTCTTCCTCCATTGAATCCCGTGCATTAACGCGAGATAATTAGCGATAATTCGGCCAAATTCATGAACATGTATGCAAATCTTAACCTTAACAACGTGAATATACGTCATGACAACGGCGTCATAAAATAGCCGAGTCATCCAATTTAACCAACACGATTAACTTTATATTTTTTCAATATGTTTGAGATCTTGAACAGTTCTTCGCACTGTTTCCCGAAGTGTTTCTTCATCATAGGAATTGTATACACTAAAGCGATATAAGCCATAATACGGCCAAAATTATTAGGGTTCATCTCTTTGTATAGATGCAGTGAAAACACAGGTTCAGTCAACGAAGACATATAGGTTCAGTCGAACGCTTAGGCAATCGCACGTCAATCGGTGATATTCCAAATATATAATTAAATTTAGGGTTATGAAGGTGGAATAGGGCTAGTTCTTAACGCTAATTTCTTCACAGAGAGAACCGCCTAATTAGTATACGATGGGGGGCCCAAAGGTACACGAGACTATGGTTAGGAATCGTAAAGGTGAAAGAGGCTTAGAGGTAATTACTTCCGTCCCTCACACGGAATATTTAATAAAAAGGTATGCTATGCGTTCATCACACTAACAATACTAATTACTTTTTGTACGCAACGCTCTTTGTTCTGCCTATTGTTCTATTGAAATACTAATGAGGCAGCATCCTTTGGTCCCTGGATGGGGGGGGGGGGGGGGGGGGGGGGGGTTACCCACTGTCCCTATAGCAACTCACTTACAGAAAGTGTGGTAAAAAGGATGGCGTCAGCCGGAGTCTATTTTTCATGGTAGTGACTACCAGTCATTGGATTGTTGGCACAAGTTTCTCCAACGACCAATCAAATTTGTTTGATACGATAACTATGGCGTCAGCTGGAGTCCTTTTTCTCGTGTCGTGATACAAACGGAATTTTCCCTCTTCAAAAACGAGACTGGACAAGAAAAATATTGAAAGTGGAGATGTTCTTTATGACCAGAAAACTTTCCACTAAATTATAAAAGCCGTTAACACTAGTTGTCAACACTCGCAGGACGTATGAAATTATTTTCGGTTGTATGACATTTAATCTCTTTTCAGACTTTTATCCTCAGATTAGATATAAAGTTCGAACTTGTTGCTTTTATTCATGAAGGTTGTTTATCTATAGAAACTTTAGATTTACAGAAAAAGAATACTGAATAGATACTGGATATGTGCTTACTGTTTTTTAAAAAGCAAGCCTGCAAAAGAGCGGTCAAGAGTGGCTGTCAATTTGAAGCATGATAAACATAACCCAGGAAACATTAAAACACAAATTATATCAGAAATAGAACTCGCTTATTTTGTATTGATAATGTCATATGTCATCTGGTCAAAAAACGTTGCTTTAAAAACCACCTTAAAAGCATAAAACGAGAGAAATACTGTATATTTGTATTTAATTTTTAAAAGTAAAAACATTTGCCGCCTAATAATTCGCCAACAGACTGTTGTAAATACAGGTCAGTGGTCGCTACTATGAAAAAATAGACTACAGCTGACGCCGTCGTTTTTACGCCACTTTTTGGCGAGAGCAAGCAATCCCCCTTAAATCATTGCCAGAAATTTGCGACATTCCACGCCAGCAAATTTGTAGGCAGCGGATATATGCCATGACTTAAGAGCATGCCCACTGGCATCAAATTTTCAAGATGGCGGATCTTGGATGGTCACGTGCAGGCCCACCTATATGTAGATTATAAACTGTTGAAGAACATTTGTTATTCAATTTTTTATATGGCTTAGTAAAGAGACGGATGAATTCCATTTTCATCGAGTGTCGTCACCCAAAATACGTAAAATTGTGAATTCGTTTCCATCAAATAAGGCACCAGGAAGAAATCGTCATTTCGTTCGTTTTACGCCGGCGTTAAGAAAATTTTCAAGGAGCTAGGAACTGCGAATATGAATCAGTTGAAAGTAATCTGCATAATCATTATGTCTTTCTATACCTTAAATCGTCATTAATATTGCTTTGCTTGAAAGAGCTCTAATATAAGTTGATTATTTATATATTTTGGCGGAAACTCTTGTGTCAGAAAGATGTATCATCTTTTGCTGGCAGATTTTGAAGATGTTGTCATCTTTTCTTTATCAGTTGAAGCTTAAAGTAATCTAAATAATCGTTCGGTCATTTCTTTATTTTGCTATTGATATGATTAGAGTTGATTATTTAGATATTTTGGCAGAAACTCTTGTGTCAGAAAGATGTTTAATCATCTTTTCTTAATCAGTTGAAGCTTAAAGTAATCTAAATAATCTTTCGGTCTTTTCTTTGGCTTGCTATTGATATGGTTTTAGACATAGTAAGTTGATTATTTAGATATTTTAGCGGATACTCTTGTGTCAGAAAGATGTATCATCTTTTGCTGGCAGATTTTTCAGATGTTTCATCTTTTCTTAATCAGTTGAAGCTAAAAGTAATCTAAATAATCTTTCGGTCTTATCTTTGGCTTGCTATTGATATGGTTTTAGACATAGTAAGTTGATTATTTAGATATTTTTGCGGATACTCTTGTGTCAGAAATATGTTTCATCTTTTGCTGGCAGATTTTGAAGATGTTTCATCTTTTCTTAATCAGTTGAAGCTAAAAGTAATCTAAATAATCGTTCGGTCTTTTCTTTACTTTGCTATTGATATAGTTAGACATAGTATATTAGTTGATTATTTAGATATTTTGGCAGATACTCTTGTGTCAGAAAGATGTTTCATCTTTTGCTGGCAGATTTTTCAGATGTTTCATCTTTTCTTAATCAGTTGAAGCTAAAAGTAATCTAAATAATCGTTCGGTCTTTTCTTTACTTTGCTATTGATATGGTTGGACATAGTATATTAGTTGATTATTTAGATATTTTGGCAGATACTCTTGTGTCAGAAAGATGTTTCATCTTTTGCTGGCAGATTTTGAAGATGTTTCATCTTTTCTTAATCAGTTGAAGCTAAAAGTAATCTAGTAAATAATCGTTCGGTCTTTTCTTTAGTTTGCTATTGATATGGTTTTAGACATACAATAGTAAGTGATTATTTAGATATTTTAGCGGATACTATTTTGTCAGAAAGATGTATCATCTTTTGCTGGCAGATTTTGAAGATGTTTCATCTTTTCTTAATCAGTTGAAGCTAAAAGTAATCTAAATAATCATTCTGTCTTTTCTTTAATTTAAAGCGCTATTAACATATTCACTTGAAAGAACTGTAAGTATATCCGTATTATTTAGATATTTTAGCGGAAACTCTTGATCTACGACTACATGTTTTAAACAAAGCTGATAGGCAATCTATTCTATAGTATGATAGTGCATATTTAGTCTATGTTTAACTGTTTGAATGCGCTACAATGTATATTGCCGCCATGTTCATTGTTTAATAAGAAGATGGCGAATAACGGGCATGCGTAAGCTTACGATATATACTTAAACGAATTAACATTTGATGGCAAACAGGTTGCTTGAAAAATATTTACCAGTGGAAAATTAAACGCCTTCTCTTTCCACCGACTACATAACGAGCCACCATCGTCCCAACATTTATTTGTTGAGCCAATTTGTTAGATATTTATTTGCGGGTTATATACAGTATATCCTTTTGTAACTTGGTGTATTGAGTCTTGAATATAGCTTGCAACACACTACAGCTTGCACAACGCGCACACGCTGCGCGCACACTCTCAGTTATTAATGTTCAAGTAAATCAAAATATCATAACATCACCACGACACATGTTTAATCGTGGTTTAATGAATAACGGCAAATATGAACTATTTGTGGCAAGAGCGCCTACTGCGTTTGTTGCTATCAAGTGCCTTAAATACTGAATTGATGACAGCGTTCGGCGTTAATTGGTAATAGGCCGATTTGTTTCCGGAGAAACGTGAGTTCAACTCACAGAAAATGCAGTTTCACACCTATGCGGTTCGTCATGCTCACAGTTATCTCACTGTTGTCTCACACTTTTGTTCATATATTTTATTGTACTTTTTCACCATTCCATTAATTGGTGGGCATAAGTCAGTCACAATATCATCTAATACTTCAACGTCTGAGAGAAATATTGATTCATCATAAGGATGACCTCTCAGATACGATCTTAAAGATCTTTAGAGCTTTGTCACCTATCCCTCATTTTGAACGTTATCTCGATCAATATTTAACCGTTATCAATTCTGAAAACAGATTTGGAATTAGCGATTCTAAATACATCACACACGTACCTATTATATTACGCAAACTTGTATACCTTCATAAAAAACCTCTTATATGTAGTACGTCAGAATCAACAAATCGATAATGGCCGCAGAATTTCTGCTCAAATATGGTCCCGACTCAAACGGATCACCCAAAACTTTGTACTTCCTTATAAGGAGTTGGTCCTACCACGTGCGGCTTATATATATATATATATATATATATATATATATATATATATATATATATATATATATATATATATATATATATATATATATATATATATATATATATATATATATATATATATATATATATATATATATATATATATATATATATATATATATATATATATATATATATAGTGTATATATATATAGCAAAGTGAAAAGGTGGTAAACTGCCAAGACCTGAGTGACGAGATTAAGACGAGATGAAATAAAATAAATAGGGCTTATATATATGCCAAAAGGGTGTCACAAGTAGAAAGTATATAGCCAATCAAATGCACGGGAGCTAAACAAAGTAATAATTAATGAGATGCAAAAAGTTAAATCATTTGCTATTTTTACAGTCGATCAGAGGGGGAGGGAGAAATGACAGGTCCAATATTAAGGGGATTAGGCGATATTAAAGCAGTAAGAAACAAAACTTGAAATGCATAAGCTAATAATAAAAAAGTTCCAAGCAAACTAAAATAACAAAAAACTTGTAGGAAATTAAATAAAAGAAAAACGTTCGTTAAGACCAAGAGGATATGTGGTGCCAAGTTTAAAAATGAGACGCTTCTCTTGCCGTTTGCGGTTATCGTTACCACCTGAGATGGGAAGGATGGCACAGACTTTCATGTAGCGTACAACTTCAAACAAAGCCTCGTTCGTACACATGGTACCAGCTAAACTAAAGTAAGACTAATTAAAAAGGTCTATTGCACTACCGCGATGTTAGATAGCCAGCGCCAAAGACGTACAATAGCCGAAGGACTCGGGCTCATTAAATTCGAGATCCAACTCATACGTTATAACATCTCAACTTGCGGCAATCGGTACTCTTAAAATAACAGCCGAAGCAAACCAGGATTTGACAATAACAGCCCAAGCAAACCTACCCGTTAACATATAAGTATATATATTACTAAAACGTCAGGAATCAACACTATTTCCAAATGTTTGTTTACCAGCTTTCATCACGAAATATTTTAGAACTAAAATAATCTCCCTTATTAATTTATTGGAAAAATATTCAAAAATACTGATAATTATTTGGCTATAGGTCTTCAAGATCCTGAACAAGACAGTGCATCACTTCGTTAAATTACCTTCTTGTTACTGTAGTATATACTTACATTTTTTGTAGCATTGCTGTGTTTCTAAACAGGTCATCAGGCAGGTTGGTTATCAGGTTTTCATCGAAATCTCTGAATAGGAAAACGTCAAAGTACTTTTAAAATTGTCAATAGTTCGAGTTAAATACTGAAACGCACAACAATCTAGCTATAGAAACCAAAATGGAAATATGGGAGAAACAAGTTGTTGGGATTTAGTATGAAGAACTAGATTTTTCACATCATCATATTACACGGAATTATAAATCACCCATAGTTATTCATATTTAATTTTAAACCAACTTTCATCAAGAAATGTTTAGAATTCTAAGAATAGTAATGGCTTTTTTGCTAGATTAATAAGGAAGATAGTATTAAAATACTATCTTCCTTATTAATCTAGCAAAAAAAATATATGATAGATAACGTCTCCCAAAAATATTGATAGATAACGTCTAGTTTTTTCCAGCTATTTATTTCTCTATTTGAGAAACGAGGAAAATAAATTAAATCCATAATAACTAAGTAAAATATCTTCCTTAGTTACTCTATATACTTACACATTTTTAGCATGCATGGCTGTTGTTATGGAGAGGTCATTAGGTAGGCTGGTTTATGCGATTTTGTTATATACACAACCGTACAATCTATACACACAAAAAATGGGAATATTGGATGCATGGATTTATTTCGCATGGATTTATTTCAAATTTTCGACGGTGGAATCCAAAGGGGTACCTATACTCAATTTGCTTCAGATTTTAAATGAAAATTCTATAATTGATGAAAATGCATTGTTGCACGCTGAGTATATATATACACTGCTATTCTCGGAGAATTAAAAATAACTCGTTCAGAGCAGTTAAAGTAACTTCTTCAGGTGGAGTTATTTCGATTTACAACAATTTCACAAGATTTAAATAGGATATATTTGCTTTTATTTGGCATATCACATCCTCATAAATGAATTGCAGTACGGTGTTTACAATATGGAGCAACTGGCAAGCTCGGGCCGTGCGCCTCAGGCCCCAGTTACACTTTACCGGATTGCTTTTCATACCGGATTGTCTCAACCCAATCCGATACGAAAATATTGGCAGTTTACACTGCTCCGCTCCGCTTATTCGTACGCTCGGTACCAGGAATACACTACATCGCGCACCTCCATGCGTAAGCTAAACGCGGAAAAAACCTGTGGCACAAATACAGTACTGTAACAATGGATAAAGAAAAGGCCAAATAAGTGACTTTTATTTGGACCGACGCAGAGATTGAGCAACTTCTTGAGGCAGTGAAGGTGTTTCCTGCTACTCGCTTATTCGAAGGAAAAGATTGGGAAGGAGTGAAGGCAAAATACGATAAGATTAAATAAATATTTATGGTGCGTTACCCGAGAGTAGAAGCAGTAGAAGAACCAACCGAAGATTTTCCGAAAGCTAGATGTCTAGAAAGAGTGAGTAAAGATCGAATTGCCGCCAAATTACAGTCGATACGCAAGAATTACAAGAAGGCTATTGATCTGGGGAAAAGAAGCGGTGGTGGTAGAGTAGTGATGACGTTTTATGGCTTATGTAATGACATTTGGGCTGGAGCACCATGAACAACGAGTATACAAGGTAATTTACTTTCTTTTATAAATATCAGCATG
The DNA here is from genome assembly GCA_035772405.1 of Chrysogorgia sp. JL179-B06. Lineage (NCBI taxonomy): Eukaryota > Metazoa > Cnidaria > Anthozoa > Scleralcyonacea > Chrysogorgiidae > Chrysogorgia > Chrysogorgia sp. JL179-B06. Next base: position 8,820 of record JAYKKM010000062.1, on the reverse strand, counting down.
TATCTTTGAAAATTAGACCACCACACAACGCATCTCCCTGGTCTAATCCAAAATCTCCGAGCTACTTTCGCCTTTTTCAATTTCCGAACCCTACGGTTTGATGAAGCTATGAATATGTTTTTCAATCTTCTTTTTGCTAAGTAATAGCTGGCAGTTACCTGGAAAAGGATGGAATTGATCTGCATTGCATCTGTATACATAGTAACGAGCATCTTCATCATGTAGTTGAACTCGAGGTTGAACTTGAACACTGCCATATTGTTCTAATTTGGCGCCACAATGTCGGAGCGTATCGGATTACCCCGTTTACACACAGTATAATTTACGGCACGGCACATATCGGATTACTTTTCGTATCACTTCCGGCCAGAGCGGAGTGATTTTGCTCCGACATGTTGTACCAGATCACTGCGTGGTAGTGTAAATGAAACCCTTATCCGATACGAAAAGTATAATCCGATACGCAAGCAATTCGGTATAGTGTAACTGCAGGGGTCTCAGGAACGCTTATGTCCCCTTCTGTGCCCGCATACACATATTCTGTGCTCATACTGTAGTCGAATTTTCCTTTTATCTTTTCTAATGATTAGTTCCACGCGATTTCTCACAGAATAAAGGAAAATTTTATTTTCCGCCTACTGGAGATTCGACGTAAAGGGCGGTTTTCCACTGGGCGAATATTTTCGCGCGAAGCGAATTTCTACAGTATATTCAAAATATTTCTGATTAGTTCCAGCTGAGAGCTCATAAGAGGCATTAGGACGTAATCGGACAACCATACTGTAGTTGGGACAAGGAGTGAGTCGAAAAGGAGTCTTTGGTGTTCATTTGAGTAAGACAGTTCGTAATATGTCGACTGCGCATCAAAATGATGTGTTCTGCGTCGGCATAAAGCTTATTTAAATTCATAATATCAGGCTGGAGAATTCATGCAGTATAACGAATTTGCAAGTGTAAATAGAAATACAAGTGTCTATTGTGGTTTTAGCCTGATGTTATGAATTGAAATAAGTTTTATCCCGACGCAGAACACGTCATTTTGATGCGCAGTCGACATAAAAAACTGGCTTATTAGATAAATTTGCCCAAGAGTATTGCATAATATGTGGTGATTTCAACATTGTCTGGCTATCAGATGAAGGTCAGAAACAGAAGATACCTAAAATATTTAAAAAGTTATAAAGTCATTTTTAAAATATTATAATATTTAAAATATTATACAGTTTCATCTTCTTACAACCGATTATGGATCACTTCTGGATCATCTGTACACCAATATTCCAGACGAATACGTTACAAGTGGAATATATGAATCATATGTTTCAGACCACAAACCGGTGTGCTATGCCTTAACATAGACCATGAGACTGACATGCATACATATAATGAGCTAGAGCAAGAACAAAGATAACTGAAAGACTGTTCCAAAAAAGCATTAGAAGATGGTTTAAAGAGATTCTTAATAGACATAAGTTTAGACAAAAACGTTTGTTGACTATCTGGGTGAGCAGATACAGATGGATTTGTTCGACATGGGTAAGTATAAGCACAAGAACAACGGGTACTACTGGATACTAACTGCTATTCAGATCCTTAGTAGGTACGCATTCGCTATACCAATAGCTTTAACATGGTTCGTCTACGATCAGTATAAACAAAGGAGAAGAAAATAAAACATATGTTATAACATATGAATACGAACGAAAAGGAATTGCTCTCTGGATATAGACATCGTGAAATTTCTGCAATCAAAGGCACAAGAACCCGTCATATTGAAACGCTGAACCCCAACAAAGCCTATCCAGGGGAGGAGTTCTACGTCGACATCCGAGAACAAAAGCTAACACTTGTTTGGTACCTTCCAGTCTCCATCTTCTATTCGACTTTAAAAGTTCGAATACGAAATCATGGTTTCTTAATAACCTTTCGAGACTACTTTCTGAAATTAAAGGATTATAAATTAAAGGATTATTATTATAAATTAAAAGAAATTAAAGGATTATAAGACCACATGTCATCCAGGATTTACAATTGTGCTTGATAACATTGACTTAGAAATTAAGCGAAGGGAAATGACAATGGTCAAACAAAATAAAGATGTTCACTGGGTAAATCACAAGATGGTTGAGAACAGGGAGTCTGCGAACAATTTGCCCTGTCATGGTCAAACAATGGTACTGTTCGATCTCTCCAGAATCAAATTCACAAGATCACAAGAAACAAAGACACAACTATAATGTCCTTGTGTCAAGAATATTAGTCAATTACTTTGATTGCTTTAGCCCACTGAAGGGTGCATGTATATCATATGACTCACAAGTACTGTACACCAAAGAAAAGTCTCAAAAATCAGAAAAGCTAATAAAATGTTAGACAATGGAACAGTTTACTTTTCTTCAACATGTTGCAGGTTATGTTTCATTTTGTTTCAATTTAAATTCAATTAGTTGAGGTTTATATGTCACATAATAATGCTAATGACTAGCATCAAATAATTCAGGTTGGGGGTTAATCAATACATTCTTTGACATAACAACATACTTAGCAGTTTGGAAGCATAACCCCTAATAAATATCATAATTAAACACATACTGTATATTTTCACTGCTTGCATTGCCATAAATTTATCATTTATTTATTTCTTGTGCACATGTACGTTCCACTTGGTATTATTTTCAAAAACGAAAATGAAAATGGAGACATGTTGGCAATTCTGAAACAGTTCCAAACTTATCTCCCCGCAGACTACTCTTTTGAATCCGATAAAAGATCCATAAATTTCCTTGTTTACCTACTTTCTTCCCCGTGAGGCTCGTCATCGTAACCAAGACAACCAATGTCGTCCGTTGATGGATACCTATATTTATATATACACGGCACAAACATTTTACAGAACTGACTTTGCCCTGACTCAAATGACCGGACCTGTGTACACGACCGGACATTTTACCACCCCGTCAACATTATCACCCTCGCCCCAGCGCCGAAGGTGCTGGGACGGCGCTATAAATAAAATAAATAAATAAAAAAGTAAATAAATTCGAGTAATTTTTACAACGCAAATTATCAGGGTTGCAAGCGCGATAGTTCTCGATCTAAATTATGTTCAAATCTAGGGCAATATATAACAGATTTTTGCAAAAACACCAATTATTTTATTAAAAATGTGTTGCATGTTTACAATTATACAAACATAAATTATAAGCAGACTGTTTAATACATAGATGGCTTCTTAACTAAAAACGCTTATGTCTTACACAGAATGAACATTACAAGAATGAACATGTTCTCGTAAGTTTGTAGTTTCGGGCTTTCATCGGGCTTTCGTGCTGGTGATTCGACAATTATGCAATTCGTTTTACATTGTTAAACAAAATTTATCAAGCGCTTGAAAAAGGTAAAGAAATGCGTACCGTTTTTCTTGATATTTCCAAGGCGTTTGATAAAGTTTGGCATAGAGGCTTACTTGCCAAGTTAAAAAGTGTTGGTATTAAGGGTCCCTTGTTTAAATGGTTTGAAAGCTACTTATCTGATATGGTACAACGTGTGGTCGTTGAAGGTAAAAGCTCTGACTGGGCAAAACTAGGAGCTGGGGTTCCTTAAGTGTCCGTACTTGGACCATTATTATTTTTGTTGTTTTTCAATGACATTGTTGACAATATTTCTTCTTCGTGTTTTCTTTTTGCTGGTGATTCATTGTTAATGGATGAAGTTGATTCACCGATTCATTCAGCTATTAAGCTTAACAACGATCTCAATTCTATTTCAAACGTGGGCTAGTCAATGGTTAGTCTCAATTAAAGAATGCTCAAAAGACCAAAAGTATGACCTTTTCTTCTAAATGGATTCACACTTCTTCATCCTCTCTATTTGCATGGATAATGAAGTTATTGAGGATATTAGCCAGCATGATCACTTAGCAGTTACTCCTCACCAGTAACTTGTCATGGCGTCCTTATATTTTGAAAATTTGTCAAAAAGCTTCAAAAAGACTTAATATTTTAAAACCTTTGAAATATACATTGGAAAGAAAAACTCTTGAAACGCTTTATAAATCTCTTGTTCGTTCGTGCTTGGAATACACGGATGTTGTGTGGGATGGATGCTGGGATGCTGACCGTGGACCTACGTGAAAGTCTTCAGTTCGTGGCGGCCAGGGTTGTAACCGGGGCCTTAAAAGGAACCCAGTGAGAAAGTATTTTAAATGAGACTGCATGGGAACCTTTAATAGTTAGACGTAGTAATCATAAATTATTTCTGTTCTATAAAATTGTAAATAACCTATAACTAATAATAGTTTACGTGGCAAGTGACGACCTGGTTGTTCCATACGCCCGAAACTGAAAGATTTAAAAAGTCTTTTCTTGTTTGTTACGTTAAGCTTTGGAATAATTTAACCTAAAAACATTTGTTCTTGCTCACCAATTTCAAAACAAATGTTGTTAGGTGGCGCGATATCGCAACTCCTAATCCTTTGTATTACATTGGCGATCGTTTTGCATATATTCTTCATACACGTTTGAGGCTAGGGAATAGCACCTTAAATTATATGATTTGTTTTTAATGAATTGTGTTTCTTGTTGTGCGTGCGGTTTTCCGAAGGAAGCTGCCGCCCATTTTTTCTTTAGAATGTGACCGATATGCTGCTCCTCGTATAAATTTGCTTACCTCTGCTGCTCACTTTCTTGGTGCAAGATGGTCAAATGCTTCTAAACGGATTCGTCTCAAGTGGCTCCTAAATGGAGTGCCCTTAAAAGTTTCCTTGATAACTAATGTTAAATTTTTTATGTGTTCAAAATGTTATTATTGATTTCGCATCGTTTTATTACTAACTAGTTGCATTTGTCCATCTTTGAAGTCGAGAAATCGGATTAAAGTTCAACCCTGACAAGGTCAAGCTATCTGGATCAGCAACAGCAAGATGTATTTGAAAACCTGAAAACAGTAATCGCCCCTGTACTAGCTTATTTTGATAATGACAAACAAACTACTCTGAATGTAGATTAAAGTGTTATTGGATTAGGGGCTGTGGTGATGCAACAAAGCAAGCCAGTTTCATATGGATCTAGGACTTTGATTAGCTGTGAACGTAGATATGCAAACATCGCAAGAGAACCGTTGGCTACGTGGTGTGAAACCCAGAAATTTCGTACCTATTTGTTATGGCAGAAGGGTAAATGACGAAAAGACCATAAACCTCTTCAATCAATATTCAAGAAACCACTGAACGAAGCTCCATCAAAGCTATACAGAGAATTTTTCTGAAACTGAACAAAATACGACCTACAGTAGCTGTTCGATACGTCCGTGCAAAGAAACAGGTGATTTCGGACTGTATTAGCAGAGCTCCTCTAGAAGATACTGAGAACCGACCTGAAGATGAAATTGGAGTAAATCTACTTCAACAACTGGGTCTTGAAAGTGACACAGTCAAGAAATTTCGTGAAGTATCGAATGCTGATCATCATCAGCATCTACAAAGATTATCATGGATTACGTTTTTACGGGGATGGCCTACTTGCAGAGATCAAGTAGACGAACTTACCAGGGAGTATAGGACTTTAGAGAACATCTTAGTGTAGAAGATGGTTTGCTGTTTAAATCAGATATGCTAGTGGTACCCACGGGCGTTAAGAGATGAAATGTTGAATTAAATACATGAAGCACATCTGGAAAGAAACAAAGAGCTTATTCTTTGTCTGAGATTTTGTTTCTTTCCTTCCATGACTGCCCATATAAAAGAAAAGGTCAGCTCGTGATCAATCTGCAACTCCTTTCGTTATCGCCAGCTAAAGGAGACCTTACACTCACATACAATTCCGGAACTGCCATGGCAAGTACTCTGATGTATTTCAGTTCAAAGGTCACCAGTATTTGCTGGTCAAAGATTTCTACTCCGCGTATTTCGAGATAGAAGTGCTTCGCCAAAGCACCGCATGTTGCCTTATTAACAACATGAAGAAAATATTCGCCAGGTATGGGATACCAGATGAAGTGGTCAGAGACAATGGTACTCAGTACAGCAACACCAGAAATATTTTGATAATTCACATGAGTTCAAACGATTTGCAAGAGAATGGGAATTGCGTCATACGACGAGTTCACAGGAATATCCACAATGGAATGGAGCTGCCAAAAGAGCTATACAGACGGGTCAACAAATATTAAAGAAAGCTGAGGCAGACAACAAGGATCCATTTGAAGGCTTATTGGAGTATCGCAACACATCATTTGAAGATATAGGATCATCTCCTGCTCAACTTCTAATGGGTCGATGAACACGCAACGTGATACCAATCCATAGACGTTGCTGTATCCCCCAGACTGTGGAAACAACCAGAGTTGCGAAAGCTCTTCAACATCGCCAGAAAGTTTCCAAAACGTAATATTATAGAAACAGGCGATATCTACCTCCCTTGGAAGTAAAGGACAAAGTGAGGATACGCCCAAACAAAGACAACTAGTGGCGATAAGCAGAAGTTCTACAGAAGTTCTACATGAAGTTGTCTGTATCGAAGAAACAGAAGACAAATAATCTCAGTTCCAAAAGAGAGTGCTTTGGAAGTTCTGCCTAAACCAAGTGGTACACCAGTATAGAGATTCCAGAACCTGATCTTCCGTCCAAAGAATTAACATGCAGTGCCAGTTACACCTTCGAATGCAAACCCAGATGTAGTAAATCTCAGACAATCGATAGTTAGTAGATCGGGAAGAATGATTAAAAAAAACGGACAGATTAATCTAATCTTGTTAAGGGGAAGATGTTGTATTTATTATTATTGCCCCTGAATAAAGTTTGGGTACCCCCACCTTGTGTTGAGTGTTGAAACGCATAAAACTTACGTCCTTTTGACTTGTATGTTACTTGAGATTGAAATAAAACACATCTTATAACACACTGGAAGACATGCCTAAATCTACCGAGATCATGACGTGATTTTATTTCGCGCAAGCTTTCAAGAGGGTCTGGCGAGGTTAGAAGAGGCTTTTGTGTGTCTAAAAGAAATTGGTTTGAAGCTAAAACCTCACAAATGCAAATGTTCGAAGGTATAGTAGCGTATTTGGTGCGCGGTATCAGAAGAAGGCATCTCTACCGACTCAAACAGTAGTATAGAAACTAGCGGTACCGGCGCATTTTTCCATTTTTTCATGCTTCGCAATCAAAATTGAAAAATGCGCTGTTACTGCTAGTTTCGAGACTACTAAAACGAGACGAAATAAATTAGACTCGAAAACCGTCACGCGAGTTTCCCAAAATAGTTTTTTCGAGTGTTAGTACGTAGAAGCTGCAACTCTCTGTCGTGACTGGTCATCCTTTTCCCAAATTCAGTGTGTTTAAACCTCTCGTCTAGTTCCTCGCGTTCTAAGCTACTCTTAGCGAAGAGTTGTCGTTTGAGCTCTCTAATCTGGTAGATAAATAACAACTCTTTGTTGAGTCTCGTTATCTTTTCCTCCACTGATTCCCAACGTTCTACGCTACTCTTCAGGGATCCAGAAATCATTAGACGTTGCTCGTCCATTAAGTTGGTATATACTCACGTCTTTAGGTCGTTTTGTAAATTAGGGACCTACGTGTCGTTTCGTTGTGAGGTGTCTCACATTCGTCAACCAAAATTTGATTTACTTAAATACTGTAAAATGAGTGTATAACTTGCTATGGGTGTGGTAGCTCGCGGGGTTGAGCGTTGTGCTGCGGCACACATCACTAAGGGCGTTCGAATCGTGAGTTTGGACTTCTTTTCCCGGTCCATTACACTTGTCCGTGTGAGTGACCCACAGCTGTGTCGTTTATTGCACAATCTTAGATAACACGTGTTTGTATGGGAGAAAAGAAAGGTTCAAAATCTCAGGTCCCAAACTGGGACCCGAGATTTAGAGTTGTCAAAATAGACAAATTCAGAATAGGCAAGTTTGGCAAAATAAATGAGAGTGGTCTATACAGACTAATATTCTCGTCTAAACTAGAGTCGGCAGAAAACTTTAGAAAATGGGTTATTCTCAGAAGTTCTACCATCTATAAGAAAAACAGGTGCATGTTTACACACAACACAACCAGTTATCAATAATGAATTAGACAGACTTACACTATGATATAGTTAAATATATTAAGAGAGTATCACCCAACAATAGTTCATCCCAGGGTTGGGTGAGTACCAAGACACATCTGCTAAAAGAATAGATGGATGGAAGAAGGGTTACAGTGGTGGGCAACCAGAACTTGATAGTTCCGCAACTACACAAGAGATACAACGGTTTTGCTATAGGAGTTCAAAACACCGAAAGGTAATGGGGTTATTAGGGATAACCAGCTGAGGGTGTTAAGGAGACTAAGATCACAAGGGTGCAACACACTACTATCCTCAGACCCAACATGAGATAATACATTTCATAGAGACATATATGATAGACTCTAGAGTCCTGTTTGTGAGTACTGTAATAGGAGATTCAAGAGTGAAACCACACTATCTAATCACCAAAAATACTTTCATCGAATACTCTATCTGTGAGATGATCTGTGAGATGACTGTGAGATAACCTATGAGATGACTGTGAGATGATCTGTGACGAGATATCACGGTATAACATAGATGACTGACAGTGAGTCCGTACCTATTATAACGTCGACAACAAGACCAAAGACCCTAAGAGAGTAGAAGCAGGTAAACGCTTGGCTGCTATATCTAAAGAAGCAAAGGAGAGGAAGATGAGAGAGAGAGTGGTAAGTGAGATAGAGTACGATGGTTTTAGTTATGGATACATAATAGGAACTATAGGAGTGGTTATAGCTGCTGGCTCATTGTATTACGCGATGAAGCAAGA
>JAYKKM010000061.1:3352500-3537901 GCA_035772405.1 Chrysogorgia sp. JL179-B06 | reverse complement strand
CAATGAAAAATTCATTTGTGAAGTAACTCTTTTGTTGTTTTGAAAAGACCGCTTGCTGTTTGAAAACTTTATAGCTTCGTTGCTTACAAGTACTTATTTTAGTTTTATTTTACTTGAATTAGAATATACTAATATCCCATCACTTTAACTGACGCTATATAACTTCTGAAGCTAAACGTGCGGAAAAACAACTAAGAAGATCGCCGACCCGGGGACGATGTGGTCACGATATTCAAACTTCCTGCGATCGACTTCGTTCGGAACGCGTTCACGACCGCGTTTTTTCGTTATGTTTAGGTGGTTTTGGATAAATATTTTTCAAAATTTTTTTATAACTAACAAATTATACATTACTAATCATCGCTTTTTCGTTTCCTGATGTTAATTTTTTTTATTGTGCAGTGAACAGGGGATAAATATAGGCAAAGAGTGGTTTTCCAATAATGAGGCGACATAATGTCAAACAATGAAATCGATAGTACGGAATACAATAGAACACAATACACAATACAAAGTTATTTAAAAACTTTAAATACGAAGTTATCAACCGTGATTTTACTAGACATGGGACACTAATATAAATGCTACTTTCAATATTACTCGTCTGCTTTTAGACATCAATTTTTCAGAATTTCATCAGTGTAAATAGATCTCAAACGTAAACCTCAAATATGTAATACATGGTAAAAATATGTTTTATGAACATTCTTTTTTCCTTCTCGACTGTGTTTATCCGAATTAAATTTTTGAAATACATATGTAATAAATTTATAATTTGTTTGTGGTTTAGATGTTGGATATATCTATTGGCTTTACTGTAAAACCTAATTTATAGGTTTTCTAGTTTTTACTTCTCTTGCTCTTCTGCCCCGAATAAGTGCCCTTTATTACTCTGCTTGGGGGTCGTTTCTACGTTACCGTGGTAACAGCACATATGAAATTAACATCATTTAGTAATCAGCATATGAGATCCTAATCATTTCCATCCAAAATATGTGTGAAAATACAAAAAAATTATAGGATTTTATTATTTTTGTCCAAACCCACCTTAACTTTGAACAATACTGTATACATAAAACAGTGTTATAACAGTTGACTCTACGGACAATAGATTGTCCTTTCGCAGTTCACTCCCCTTCATAATCATTTATTCTGTAGCACACAAGTACGCAGCCTTGGTTGTGACATGCAACTTCCATCACGGTTTTGACATGGCGCGCTGTCACAAAGGATCGACTGGATCCAGGTCTAGGATCGGCTGAACATAACAAATTCACAAAACATCAGGTCGAGCTGTTTGAGTTCGTCATTAAAATTCCAGGATGATAGGTTGGTGGTGAATTAGAAATTTTTGGCAAATTTAATAATTTTGAGGTTATTCCATTTTTCGTTAGAATCCGGAAAAGTTCAATTCAAACCGAAGAAATAATTTCAAATTGGTTACTCGGTTCTGCTTTTATGATCTATTAAATATCGATTTTTCAGCACTTGATGAAAACACGAGCGCGGAAGCGCGAGTGTTTTTTAGTGTTGTCGAGTGTTTGGATCCCCTGATGAAACACGATAATCGAGTTGTGTATAATGCTTCTCAATCGAACACAAATTTAATTGGATGTTTACTTAAAACCGCATTTGAGAACAAACCCTCATGGGACAGAACGCACGAGGGTGTGGAGGATGAGCGACAGACCGGAGGCCGGCAACCCTCGTACCCCAGCTAAGAGGGGAGTGGAGCGAGGGGAGAGAAGACCCTGGTAAAGGCTGGTCACAGTGACTCCAAGGATATTGGATTATTTTGTAACCTGGCTTATTCTCGCTTATATCATCCGGGGGGCCGGCTCGCTGTGAAAACATACCACAAACTTCTATAATTGAAAGTATAAACAGTATATGGATATTTTAAAAAAGATTACAATGTATTGGAAAGACAGTACGGACTGCAGACAAGTTGAAAGCCTTGAAAGATAGTGGATTACTTCGAAAAATACGTTGATTTACTGTTCATGTTGTTGCTGTTCATACAGATAAACATGATTAGGATTTAAAATAATAGTCATATTCTGACTTGGATACAAATTGTAAATTACGAACTGTTCTGGCGTTTGATCATAGGGAAGATCTACGACGGCAACCTAGGACGGCGACTCGCAGTGAAAAGCAATAACAAATTTTAGCATTTTGAATGAAACCTACGGTCGATTGACTAGCTTATTTGACCCTCCAAGCTTGTTTTATGAACTCCAAAACGATTCAATATTCCTAAAACGATTATAGTGTCTGTGTTTATGTCAGTCCCTTAAGTCACATCTCTCATCTCTCCGCGAGTTACCGAAATACCGTCGTCCTAAAGACGTGAACATGCTCTCAGTGGCGTTGCAAACAGAAACGAGAACGACGTTGAAATTTCTCTTGGGAAGAAATATTTATTCATTCTTATTGTTTCGCAATGAAGATTTTTTTTGTTTGAACGACGTCCCGTCCTTAGGTTGCCGTCATAGATCTTAAAGTCCCTAATGTTTCTCTTATGACAGCAACAAATGTCCGTAAATTCAAGTCGCATTTTTCGAAGTAATTCCACCATCTTTCAACTTCTGTCTGCAGTCCGCACTGTCTTTCCAATAAATTGTAATCTTTTTTAAATTATCCATATACTGCTTTATACTTGCAATTATAGGAGTTTGTGGTATGTTTTCACAGCGATCCGGCCCCCCGGACTGATATAAGCGAGAATAAGCCAGGTTACAAAATAATCCAATAATTCTTGGAGTCACGTGACCAGCCCTTTTCCAAGGGTCTTCTCTTCCCTCGCTCCACTCCCCTCAATCCCCTCCCATCGGGCCGCTTCCTTCCCCGGGCACTGAGAAGACCCTGGGTACGAGGTTGGGAGGCAGGTCGTTTTTGTTCTGAATGAATTATTAATTAAGATCTCAGCAATTAAATCAAAACCGGGTTTGATCTAATAACTGTGGTGGTATATTATTTTTACGTGTTTGACTCGAGTATCCAGCCTCAGTCATGTGATTAGAAATAAAGTGATGTCATTTGCTAATTGGCTCATGAATTATTAATGAGTTTGAGAAGGCACAAGTCATGCACATCGTAAATCTTTCCCCCAACTAACCAGACAACCCGGAGGGGAAGGCTAAAAGGGATGACTCGAAAAGGATCTTCTCTGGTTTTTTTCTGTTTGTTATTGTGCGTTAGGGTTATGGATAGCTACGGTTTAAGGTTAGCTACTGGGTTAGGATCAAGGTTAGGATCAAGGTTAGGATCAAGGTTAGGGTTAGGGTTAGGTAATGGTTTAGGAAATTTTAGTAGTTCTAAATAATGTAAAGGTCCTGTTGAGTCTTCCCGTTTAGCCTTACACACACAACACGATCTTCCAAATGGGTTGAAGATTTAATACCAGGAGCAAAGTTTAACTCAGAGATGAGTAAACGGGAAAGCCATTCTACACGAACTTTGCCGTATATCGCAGAGTACCATTCTGACTTATCGCGTTACACAGGGATTGAAAGGCATGTGGCGGGAACTATAGTAACTCATTGGTTTTTATATTCAAAAGGGGAAAGAAGATACATGAAGAAGATAAACTTAATTATCATGTATTTACATGGGCATTACATTTAAAGTGTCTATGCAATGAAAAATTCAAGTTGTAAAATAACTCTTTTGTTTGATAGAACTCGTGAAACTATAAAGACTAACCATTTACAACTTTTTCATAGCTCATGTCACACTCTTGAGATATTAAGATTTGTATAATAATTAAATGATCATACTTATAGACATCAACAATGCATAATGAACTTCTTGAAAAATTCTGCATATCTTTTACCATTATGGATCGTTTGATGATTTGCATATTTGATGCAATAGCGCTCCGTCGTGATGACGTCAGTACCGATGTTTGGCCGCTTTTACCCTTAATTCTTGCGGCCTATAGACAAAAGAAATAGCTCATTTGCAATCAATTGTGAGCCAAATTTTGGTTGTGTTTGTCCGCTTTTTGAGCTAGTTAATAGCAGCCAGACTCTACGCTATTGGATACATCCACGCACATGCACCTGCTATTCAAGTGACTTTCATGTACATAATCTCAAGGATATATAAGCGTTTTTACAATCAGTCATTATGCATTGTGATGTCTTAAGTATGATCATTTACATATTAAACAAATCTTAATAACTCAAGAATGAAGTGAGATTATGATGGAAAGTTGCAAATGGTTAGTCTTACTATTTATAAATATCCTCTTAAAACGTTCTGTTTGGACTGAAGGTAAAATAGATGGGTGACCACTGATGACGGTTCTTAAAATTCTAGTTAGATTTTTAAGCCCATTTCTATTCTTGATTACTCTCGATGTCAGTTATGGGAGTGGCCTGCTTTTTTTAAAAAAAGCCCAAATCGCACTGCACTGTTTGTAAACTATCAATTCTAGATAGGTATTTGAAGTAGCACGAAGTAGTACTGAAACCACTCTGTAGCTTGAGATTGTCGTTGACTGATATGATAAAGATCTAGCTGCATGTGTTCCACCCAGTTGCGAGCGCATCTCGGACAAATCACGTAGTGTAGTTTCCTGGAACTTGTCGATAAAAGCTTTTAGTTTGTCGACTTGTGAATAAAGCTGCTCCTATATATCTAAACTGATTCTCAGTGAGTATAGTTTACACGCATGTCATTTAATGTTTTAATGTCGATTAGTCGTCGTGTTGTCCGACCGAGTGTCGGTGTACCCTATTTCATCAGAGTTAAAGAAGGGATTTCGCTCCGAAATCCTCCAGTACAGCCACAGGTATAATCTCTTCCCTCCGTTTGGCAGGACTTTTTATTTCACTTATATCGCGTTGATTATTTCTATTCCCCACTACTTTCTACGAAGTACATATATTTTATCTCAATTATAAAAATAACGTTTCTCATGTTAGTGTGAAGAAAACATTGTAAAATTTCAAATATTAAAGTAAGCGAAATGCCAAATGGTTTAGATCCATTTTGTTCTAATAATGCGTTGGGTTTTAAACAATAGTTGTTTCTACAGAATGAACATTTTTCTCGCTAAAGCCGGGCTTCTTTAGAAAAAAACGCGTACGTACTCGCTCGCTACGTTGAACAAATTTCCACTGCATTTACGTGCGCGAAGCTGCCATACAAACGTAAAACGTACGTAGAAAAGCGCAAGCACTGCAGCAAAGCACACTTGGCAGGTTCTCTGTCTCCTGGTTAAATTAAGCGCTGTTACGTGTTGAACCAGAAAAGAACATATGACCATATTATCAAATGGAGGGGTATACCCACCCCAAGTCGATTATGCAAGTACGCTTGACAAAAAAAGTGCCTCACGAAAACCAAGGTTCTGTTGGAGACGAAAACAAGAGCAGCTTTTCTTTTTTGATTTCTATCTCATGCAAAATACTTTGTGGAATTTGCGAGACCTTTTTCGGCAAACAAAAGCAACTGCTTTGATGAGCAAATAAACAAGTTCACTCTACACAGCTGTCGATTTTTAGCACATAATTATACCACCAGCGTCGGGACTGAGTGCATTGCGCTTCTTGGCCCTTGGCCCCTTTGTCTAATGAACAAAATAAATAATATTCGCTTCAAAATCTGAGATCGTGAAAAACGTAAACCTTCTTGAGACATCACCAGATATTGCCTGTTGCGCGACTACAAGCGAAATGAACAATAATACAACCAGTTTCAGGTCGCCGCGTCCTTTTGCTTCTGAAACACTTTGATTGGTGTCTGTTGGACGAGTATTTTTGAGCTAGATACGTCTCTGATCTTGGTACTTGCTCTGTACTGGGATGATGGGTCTATGGCCTTTAAATAAGCATGCAGTATGTATAAGTATATGTATAGATCATGTATATATGTATATATGGTTTTACGTATATTGTAAATGATGACCGATGAATATACGTATATGTAAATGATGATATGTCCTGTTGTAAGGTTAACCCGCCGCGAATTTTTTACAGCCAGTACGATCTTTGCTACGATAACCGCACTTGCAGTACTAGAGTCTACTCGCACCATCGATTCATGCATGATAAATCGTGGTTTGTTGTTATAATAATTAATTATTATTATCTAGACTAACGCCTACAAAACCAACTGAGTTGAGTTTATATCGAATTACTATTGCGTCATATCAAATTCAAAACTTACAATGTCAATGTCCACACTCTAAGTACCCGCGTAACTTCTAATCTTAATTGCGTTCCTATCTTGTACTATATAGTTGATCCGTACGTTCCCTGTCATCTTTCTCTACGATCCTCTCAAATCTATCGATCGTCTCGATCTCTCGATCATCTCTCTCTTCTCCTATCTCTCTATCTTCCTATCTCGCTAACTTCTCTATCTCTCGATCTCCTCGATCTCTCGATCTCTCGATAAGAAATTTTGAAATTAATTTTGTAAATATTATTCGGAACTCTTATGGAAAGCAATTTTGTAAATTGATAAGATACCGAATTCAAATAAATTCTCTCTCGCGATCTCTCGATCCTTCGATCTCTCGATCTCTCTGATCTCTCGATCCTCTCGATCTATACTTTTATGTCTCTCTAAAAAATCCCCCTTGTCTCTATCGGTCTCTCTATCATAATATCAGAAAAAGCATAATAATTCAGCTCTTCTTTCCATTTTATTTGCCATTCACAACTTAGTTTATCGCGTTTCCTAGATCGTATGTGTAAAACTAGAAATACGTGAACGCATTAATCCCTCGCCCGCTTTTGGGGCCCAGGACCCCGCCCAAATAATAATAAGAAATCGCAAAAAAAGCCGTTTGCTCGTACGTAGGATTTTGAACGTAATCTCGGCCACATATTTATTCGATGCAACTCAAAAAAGAGATTTCTCACAATTACCCGAGTCTAAATACATAACATAACGTGTCCTATTATATTACGAGAACAGTGCATTCCCATTCGTAAAAACGGTTTATTTAATTAGAAATTAGTCGGCAATCAGGCTGCTTGCCGACTCAACTTACTATACGTGACAAAATTTTAATAATATTTTGAACGTTATCCACGATCAATATTTAAACCGTTTTCAATTCTGAAAACAGATTTGGAATTAGCGAGTCCAAATACATAACCTATTATGCCTATTGTGGTACTTGAAACACCAGCTAGGCGGGAACCGTAATTAAAAAATAAGATTAAAGCCCAGAAAATGACTTCTAGACCTTGACATGACAGATATTTTAAAATAAATTTTAGTAGCTAACATTTCGTTGGAACTTGGGGTATTCCTATTAATTTACTAACGAGATTATCACCCTCGCTTGCATATAGACAACGACCATGTATATAAGAAACATTTTCTGAAAGACATATGTTCCAGATTACACCTTCCGCGCCCTCTTGAGAGGAATGCAATTATAATGACGGCTCGCAGCACAACCTTGGACAGAAGAAGCATAAGTTATAAGTAGTTACATTTTCAGTTGAACACAATGTCAATGCAATATAGTGTTGTTTCACAGAACGTCAAAGCCGTCATGTAGGAGGGAACTTCAAAGTTCCGAAAAAGTTTTCAAATTTCGATGTTTGTCAGAAACACAGAGGGAAATAATTAAGTAAACGTACATTCTTGAATAATATAAGGCGCTTAAAAATTACTCTACTCCACAGCTACTCCTATATCTACATTAGGTATATATACATTAGCTGAGCAACAGGATGTGCACTCAACATAACATGTATCTTAAAAGTATTTTGTAAGCTTTTTCTAGTCCTGTGGCGCAAGGAATAGGGTTAAACACCCTAATAGTGCCCTCGGGTGACCCTAGTGTATGTTATTTTTCTACGTTGCGTTTATAAGCAAACTAGGGTTATCCCTACTAGTAGGGTCACCCTATCGCTTTAGCTAGGGAAATCCTAGCACTAGGGATATGTTATTTGGCTTAGAAACACAATCGATAGGGACATAAACTCGGACACCCGGGTCAAGTTTTTAGTTATCCGAGGCCTCTTGATGCACTCGCAAGTCGCGCATATGTCAATTTCTTCGAACAAGTCGTCGAGACAGGGCAGAGTTGGAAATTGTAGAGCCGCATGAAGGAGTGTTAGTTGTTAAACAGTTATAGACATGATTGAATAACAAAGAAGAATACCATCTAACTGAAGAGAACTAAGCACAGTAACTAGAGAGATTAAAATCGAAAAATACAGCAAGAATTTTCTTTCTTTCCGGCCATGTTTACACTTCGAATTTCCCGCGTACACGCTCGACGGCGCGAGGTATACTTCACCCTATAGTCCTATGGTTACCCTAGCCCGATCATTTCCTTATTAACGCAAGCTATCTTTTTCACCCTGGCGCTAGGTAAACCCGGTACTCCTAGGGTTACCCTAGCGGTTATAAACAGGGCCACAGAGGTCAGGTCTAGGGATGCAACCTTAACCACCGAATAGGTTCTCAGTAATGTTTATAGTTTTACACTAGTTCAGTTGTCGAATTTCCTATTTTCCAGAGATTTTGTCGAAACGAAGTCAAAGACTTATGAAACATATTTATCATATAGGAGGAACTAAATTTTCGGTTTTCGTTTCCATGACAACAAGGTCACGTGACTCATTGGCGGTCATATGGGAGGAAAACTTAATAACGTTCTTGAGGCAAAACAGCGAAAATATACACTAATAAACAATAAAACAGCGCAATTTGATGCAAAATTTAATTACGTTTATCATGATAATTTGAATGGTAGGAATCAATTTGCAGAAACCAAAATATTAGAGAACTTGTAATTGGAGTAAAAAATTTTTGGATTTTCCCCCATTATTTGTCGCTAAAAAGGTTCACATTTTACGGTAAAGCTATACAATCTGGCAACTTAGCTTGATAAACAAGATCATTATGTGCCACAAAATTGTTTAAATTTTAAAAAGTTTAATGTGTTCAAAATATATATATACGCGTGCCTCAAGAACGTTTTATGTTTTTCATCCAAATGAGTCACGTGACCGTGTTGTCATGGAAAACAAAACCGTAAATTAGTGCCTACTGCATGACAAATATTGTTGCTAAATTTGGACAAAATTTCTGGGAAAATAGAATTTTTCAGTTTCGAAAGTCAACAGCCATGCCTTAATACAGCCTACAGCTGACCCTTAATACCGCTGAGCCTTAATAACAGTGATTCGAAGGGACTTTCGGCTCGAATTAATGTTTGAATTAAACAAATTTTCCTCCGTTTGGCAGTAGTTTATTTCACTTGATATATATTTATATATATATATATAAATAAATATATATATATATAACCAAATATATCTATTATATATATATCTATATAAATATATATATAATATATATACTATATACTATATATATATATATATATATATATATTTTTAATTTATTTTTATATAAAATAAATATATATATATATAGCAAAGTGAAAAGGTGGTAAACTGCCAATAATTTAGTGACGAGATCTACTGACGTTTCCGAGCGGACTCCTTCATCAGAGTAAGACGCATGAGATGAAATTAATAGGGCTTATATATATGACCAAAAGGTGTCACAAGTAGAATGTAGCCAATCAAATGCACGGGAGATAAACAAACTAATAGTTAATGAGATGGGAAACGTTAGATCATTTGCTATTTTTAACAGTCGATCAGACAAGCAGATTGAGGGGGCGGGAGAAATGACAGGTCCAATATTCAAGGGGATTAGGCGATATTATTAGCATAAGAAACAAAAACTTGAAAAGGAATGAAAGTGCATCACGCGAATAATAAAAAAATTAATAATAATAAATTTCCAAGCAAACTAAAAGAACCAAAAACGTGTAGGAAATTAAATGAAAAGCAAAAACGTTCGTTAAGACCAAGAGGATGTGTGGTGCCAATTTGAAAAATGAGAAACCTCTCTGTGCCGCTTGCGGTTATCGGAGCCAGCCACCGAGATGGGAAAGGATGCCATGCCCAGACTTTCATTTCTGAAACCAAATGGTTGGAGCTGTGGAAATGGCGGGTGCTACAGGTTTGTCACCATCATTGGATCCTCACGCGAACGATAGATGTTCTGCAAACCTGTCTGAAAGAACGTCGCCCAGTTTCACCGATGTAGATTTTATTGCATTTTACGCATGATATGCAATATATTATGTTGGTGGACGTGCATGAAAAAGCAGAACGAATTGTGTGGTCGAATTTGGGGGCAGTAAATAACTGTAGTGGGAGTGAGGAAAGTGCATGTGTTACAGTCGGAACGGCCGCAAGAAAATGTTCCCGCTGGTGCCGAGGTATTTTGTTTAAGGGCACTATGTACTAAGGAGTCACGAATTGGTTTTTATTACGGCGAAAAGATACCAAAGGGTTTGTCGGTGAAAATGGCTGACGTCTCAGGATCATTTTGTAAAATGTGAAAATTCCGATTAATACAAATTTCTAAACTTTAAAATTGAAAGGATGAAATGTTAGAACTAAAGGAATTTTATTGTTTGAAACTCGTTCCAAAGAATGGTTTCAAGGGCGTCTAAACGGCGGGACGAAAAATGCTTTCTGAACGGCGCGGTCTAAAAGGTTGGTAGGGTAACCACGTTGGACAAAAAAAGATCTCATTTCCCCCATTGATTATTGACGTGAAAATCGTGGGTCGGCAGCTACATAATCGGCGAAGACGCAAGAATTGAGAGTAAGGGATGGATTGCTTAGTGTGGTTGGGATGAGAAGGATGAAAATAGAAGATAACTATGGGAGTCAGTAGGCTTGTACGAGAACCGGACGTTTTCAAGCGAATCACCATTAATCGAAATTAAAATAATCAAGGACGGACACAGAGGTCTCGCTGATTCCACACGTGAACTTCAGAGCAGGATGAAAATCATCAACAAAGTTGATGTACTGCTCTTAAAGTGACACGTGAACACGACGCTGTTCCTAAACAGTCATCGATAAATCATCCGAAAAAATCAGGCAAGGGACCCGTGGATTGTTCTACAGACATGTTTTATTCAACATAACCAAACAAATAAATTAGCATAGCTTGGACCCATTTTGGTGCCACATCGCAACACTACACTTAGATTTTGAGAATGTTCACCATCAAACGAAAAATTGTTAAGGGTAAGCACTATTTCTGCTAAGGCGGAGTAACGTGGTTGTGGAGGGTTTCTAAATTAGTGCGCTTATCAAAAGAAAACTTCAGAGCTTCAAGGCCATCACAATGGGGAATGAACGGTGTATAAAAGGACTTGAACGTCCATCGTGAAAATAAATTTATCGGAACTACTGAAACGTAACTGGTCGAAAATTTGCAAGGCATGTTTAGTATCGTTTGATATACAGAAGGCAATACTTCTGAACCAAAGGATACATAACGATGTCTAGAAACACTGGAAACGAGCTAAGCGGGGGGGCAACCTACACAGCGGAAACATTCGGCCTGCCAGGATTGTTTAGGTTTATGGATTTTTTAGGTAGGAAATATATGACCGGCGTTCTGGGGGTTGTTAATAAAAGGGTTTAGATGCAGAGGCAGGCAATTCACCGGCTTGGATGAAATTCTATGATGGTAGTTATGAGACGGATTTTTGGTGAGATTGAGGTGGGATCGGAATTCAACTTAGTATAAAAGATGGTGTCGCTGATTAGATCGAAGAGCCTCTTGTCGATACAAGACCGCTCTCCAGACAACTACAGCGCCACCTTTGTCCGCTGGTTTTATGGACAACGTCATTTCGGCATCGTAATGAATTCAAAGCTAGAAGCTCTTCTTTGTGAAGGTTATGAACTTGGTTTCTGCGCGGTAGGTTGCATTTTAATCAATGTCATGGCGGCATTGTCTTACGAAAAGATCAAGGGAAGAAAAATCACCTTCGGCAGGAGACCAAGACGACTTTCTTGGGGTTGATTTCTTCGAAAATATCCTTATTGCTATTGAAAGTTTGCTTATCAAAAAAAAAGCTTTTGAGGCGCAATGCGGCGGAAGAAAGAATTCGGTATCCACTTTAACTGAAAAATAGAATCGATGGGCCCGGAGTTGGAAACAAACTTGAGACCTTATCGCAAGATAAGATCTCTCGCGGTCAGATAATGGCAAATCAGAGGGCATAGTGAAAACTCAAACGAGTGACTTCGTTAGAGGAACTAGTGCTTTGGGAGGGATTCGGGGAAGGACCCAGTAATTTGGCCAATTTGGACCGCCTTAACGTCTTTAAGCAAAACATAAGCGTCTGGAATTTAGCATGCGAATTTGTTGAAAACGATAGCGGTAAACAAAATAGGTGGGCAGACCTGGAAGAGAGAGGTCTTACATCCCGAGATGTAGTCATCAGTATGTTGTAAATTACGGGACATAGATTTAATAGTGATACGCATCGAAACGAACGGAATGAATGAATGAATGAATAAAGACTTTATTTTTTAACGATAGTTACTCAATGCCAGTTTGCACTGATAAATTTGTGGCTCTCAACCTATACTAGTATAAAGACAGACTTAAACTAAAAACTAATTACATGTACTATAGATATTAACTAAAATCTGGTAGAAAGATTATTGTGCTATATTACTTTTGATTATATACAAGATCATATGATAAAGTGATCAATGTTTTCGTAGCTCTCCTTAAAAAGATAGTTTCATGGCTATGTTCTAAAATGATCACACCGTACCTTAATCACGTACTGACTTCGGCAACTGGTTCTCGTAGTGTTTATGGACGAAACAGTAAATGTACGAACCGCCTTCAGTTTCTCGCTTGTATTTGGGGCATAGGAAAGTTAAATTACGAATATCTAGTAGAGCTACTGTTTTACACTGGAATTCAACTTCAACATATTCCTCCAAATATTCCGAATTTCACTGTTAATCCGTTAAAAGGCTGTTGTTTGCATTAAGGATCTTCATATCATCGTAATATGGGATCCAGTTTAGTTGCTCGCACAACAGCCGCTGAGATGTGTTGGGAAGAACGATGATGGGAATGACTCGAACAAGCCGCTGATATATGTGATGGGAATAACGACGATCGATAGCGGGGAGATTAAAAGACAATAAATCAAAAGAGGATCTAAAACCGGAGGGAATGACCCCTCCGATATAAACAAAACGACTAATAAAAGTAATGTGACTGGACAAAACGGGTTATTAGATAAAATAAGGTCAACCAATACGTAGAGCATGCTTACTGATCGACGGTAAATAAAGGAAGCAAATAACTTACCATTTTCGTGACGGAGACTTTGACGAAACTCAGAAACTTCTTAAGGTAGGGCATGTCGCAGCGGTATATAGAATATCCGAGAGTATAAAAAAAGTAGAGTGCTGCGTAGACAGTGTTTTTGAATAATTAGCAAAGTGCAAAAGGTGGTAAACTGACAAGAATTTAGTGACGAGATACTGACGTTTCGAGCGGAGCCCTTCATACCAGAGTAGGCACGAGATGAAATGAAATAAATAGGGCTTATATATATGCCAAAAAGGTGTCACACTAGAATGTAGCCAATCAAATGCAACGGAGATAAACAAACTAATAATTAATGAGATGGGAAAACGTTAGATCATTTGCTATTTTTAACAGTCGATCAGCAAGCAGACAGAGGGGGCGGGAGAAATGCGAGGTCCTATATACAAGGGGATTAGGCGATAATATAAGCATAAAGAAACAAAAACTTGAAAAGGAATGAAAGTGCATACGCGAATAATAAAAAATTAATAATAATAAAGGTTTCCAAAGCAAACTAAAAATAACCAAAACCTTGTAGGAAATTAAATAAAAGAAAAACGTTCGTTAAGATCCAAGAGGATGTGTGGTGCCGAAGTTTAAAAAAATGTGAGACGCTTCTCTTGCCGATTGCGGTTATCGTTGCCACCAGGGAGATGGGAAGGATGGCACAGACTTTCATGTCTGAAACCCAAATGGTTGGAGCGGTTGAAATGGCGGGCTACAGGTTTGTCACCAACCATCTATATATATATAAATATAAATACTATATATATATATATATATATATATATATAAATATATATATATATATATATATATAGAATATATATAATATTTATATATGTTTTCACCTTGAGCGCTTGATTATTTCTACTTCCCCAAACTTTTCTACGGAGAAAACAGATTCTCAATTATACAAACAACGTTACTTTCTCATGTTAGTGGGAATAAAACATTGTAAATGTTCAAGGATGAACAAACCCAACTGCCAGAATGGTTTGGATCAAATTTGTTAAATGTGTTTGGTTCTAACAATTTTGTTTCTGCAGGATAAAATAATGCGTTCCCGTACTCGCTTAAAACGTTGAACAAAGTTCATATCAGCGGCATTTACCGCGCGCAAAGCTGCCGTAATGCAATTAGAAAACGTAATTGCATTAAAAGCTCAGCACTGCCGAGGAAAATAACCTTGACCGTCACAACCTTAACGTGACCGAAAATCTTATGTCCTCAGACGTGGCCATCTCCAGTTATACTAAGAACTGTTTTAAGGTCTATAGCTAGCCGTTCAAGATATAATAATAATAATATACATCAAAAATATTGTTGAATTTATAACGCGCTAAAACTATAAATTAATTCTAAAGCTAGGTGTAGAATATTACAAATAATTACTAAAAATATTTAACAACTTTAAAAAAATAGGTTACACAGACTAAGACTCGGAAGCCTTTCCTAAATAAATACGTTTTTATTTTCTTAAAAGAGTCATTACTAGAGGATTGTCTTATTCAAAAAGCGGTAACTGTTCCAAGAAACAACAGGACCAGCCTCATAAAAGGCCCTGTCTCCAAAGGTTTTACTGGATCTTTCTGGGGACCAAAAGCAGGTGTTGTTCTTGTGATCTCTAAACGGTAATGGACCAGGTGTGTTGAAACATGAAGCAGGCATTCCAGATATATCCAGGACCATTGCCGTGCAAGTGCTCAGTTTAAAGACAGTGCAATGCATTCGTAAAAATCACACGATATTGAATAAGCAAAAGCAATGAAGTTTCCCTTAAGAACAGATGTGATGTGCTCGTATTTAGGTACAAGACACAAACCATTCGAGCGGCTAGCGCATGAGCATTAGCCATTAAGCATACGTTGTATTCGATCAGTTTGATATCATGAGTGATGAGGGACACCATATAGCACAAGACTTGCAATAGTCTAGATGAGACGCTACGAAAGCATGAACAAGGATTCTGACGAGTCAGCAGATAGAATTTTCTAATTTGTCGGAATGTTATAAAGACTATACACAATGCCTTACTACACAGACTCTACCAACGTGGGAAAAGGGCATTCATTGACATCTGGTTATCAAACAACACACCAAGATGACGCACACGACTTAACAAGCATAATAGTTTGATTCACCAACAGTGAATAAAAATCAATAGTATACCACAACAACTGCTGCGTAGAGCCAATTGTTTAAAATTCGGTTTTAGTATCGCTAATTAGCAGTCGAATGTGAGATCATCCAGGCTCGAACTTGAGCAATGCATTCTTCAAATAATGGAAACCAGCAGCTTCTTGGGACGATGGAGTATCAGCTTTGAACGAGAGATACATTTGCGTATCATCTGCATATCTATCGGGCGCAGGGAAGATGGTTTTGATACGATTTTAAATTTTTAAATATCCTACGATAATCCGTAGTGATTCAGTTGAGGATTTCATTGTCATATCAATGAGTTCAAACGCAATACTTATAGTTCTTTGTTGCATTCATCTTGAGAGTGAGTGACGTTTTCCACTTGTAGCAAAAGCCATGTTTCCGTTTAGTCGTTAATATAGCAATGTTATATATTAACAACAACAAATTCATCTTATTTGCCCTTGTTCTTGATGGAACGTGGCATTAAAGCCCGTTTATTCAAAAGCGACACAAGTAACGATAGAATAATTGGTATTTAAACAGCGTTTTGTCCTGCTGTCAGTTACAAGACAGGTTAAATATCATAGGGAACCTGCAGGTTTAAATTAATTACATACGGTTATATAGCTACAATATTATTTTTAAGTTATATAAAAGTCTCCCAATGAACAAAACGTAAATTATAAACGTGGAATTATATATAAGAAAGTTAAAAAGTTAAAAGTTAAAAAGTGTCAAATATCAGTAAGTATTTTCGAAATTTCAGTCTTTCAAAAATTGAAAGTGAAGATGCATCTTTTACTTTAGTAAGGAAAATTTATTACACAGAAAGGCCCATTAAAACTAAAAATTATCTTGCCAAGATTCGCGATTGTAGGTATTTTTTCCTCCTTGTATTATAGCTAGGGATATTGTGGATTTGAATAAGAAGTTCACATTTATATTAAAAGATTAGCGCAACTATAGCATATAAGCGAAACTGTAGAATTGTCCTTATTTCACAGTGAAAATTCGACGCAAGCGCAGTCACTGACGCAAGCTTCAAGATTGAAATATCTTTTTGAGTGTCTAGTAGCCTTGATAAGAACGCTCGTTAAGCTTACCTGTTCAGCATGAACACACCACACGACAAATCCTCGGAATGGAGAAAGCCATGGTTTAGTGCTCCTGGCAAAACATTAATACCGTTCCTGTTCCCGATCTGATTTTAAACCGAATTTCATTAAAATTTAAATAAATGTATCTTGAAATTTTAATCAATGATCAAAAAGTCCCTAAACAAACAAAACAAAATCCCTTATTTAATTCAGCAACAAAATCGAAGTAAACTTCGGATCGGAAATTCTTATTTTCTGGTCGGATACAATGTCCGCCGGTTAAACACCAGCCTTGCGCCATAATTTTCTATACCTACAAAATTCTCGTAACAATTTAGTT
This sequence comes from Chrysogorgia sp. JL179-B06, assembly GCA_035772405.1. Lineage (NCBI taxonomy): Eukaryota > Metazoa > Cnidaria > Anthozoa > Scleralcyonacea > Chrysogorgiidae > Chrysogorgia > Chrysogorgia sp. JL179-B06. Next base: position 3,521,107 of record JAYKKM010000061.1, on the reverse strand, counting down.
AAAACCATAAAATTGGTCAATATGTGATTACTGTATTACGTTTCCTGAATGTATGTGTAAAATTATCCTCAATTATAAAATTACAACGTTTTATTATTAAAGTATTAAGTTATTAAGTTGAGCGAAATGCCAAATGGTTTAGATCACGTTTGTTTAATGCGTTGTGTTCTAACAATTTTGTTTCTGCAGAAATTAATTTTATTTTTATTTTGTTTTTGAATTTGATTTTGTTTCCGGGAAACAAATTTCAGCTGCATTTACCGCGCGCGACAGCCTGTCGTACATACGTAAAACGTACGTATAGATATGTACTTTGTAGCGTAACGGAATGCGCATAATAACAAGATTGTGGTGGTATTGGTGAGAAATCATGGGCGAAGCTGGCCGTAGCAACTGGTGTTCATAGCTGCTAATGCTATTTATAAACATCTGCATATTGTGAAAACAGATATATTTCTAAAGATCTGATTAATGTAAATCGTTTCAAAATTTGCATAGCATGACCAGTTGCTAGGGCCAACTTCCGCTACTGTGGAGAATACAATAGTCTTGGCCCAAGAGTATTACAGTTCGGAATATTTAAGAGATTAAGTAAGTAAGGTGTGTCATTCGAAGGCATCTCGCCCTCAAAAGAATCAACTCTAAATTATTGTATTGCGAACACGCAATCCGCAGTTTATTCGTTTTTTTTTTGCTTTGTTGTTTGGCGGATGTTTTTCAGGTTATGCCAACTGTTCAAACGCAGGCGAAAGGTTATTACTTTTGTCTTTTCAGATTCGTCCAAGATAGCGAACGGAGCCTATGTCAAACTTACCACGGTAACTCGTCAGCGTTCGCAGTAAAAGAAAGAAAGTAAGAAAATAGGACAGTATTAATATATAATTATATATATCATAATCAGTGTGTTTTGAGACTGGCACAAGCTCTAAGCCAATCAGAATCAAGTATTGATTTGAATGGACCAATCAGAGCAGAGCCAGTCAAAAATTTCCAGGGGGGTGTCCGTATTTTTAAGGTGTGGTCACCCTGGATAGAACGACCAGTGATCAAATCAGGGGGGATTTGCAGCTGGTCGTATACAAGAGGTTTTGTTGTATAAACTTAGGTCAAAAGTGGTCGCGGTCATAGAGTATATATATCACTTTGGTCGTGTTGTTGTACGCCCATTTTTATAGTCATCCCTGAGTGAAAACGACCATAGAAATTGAAGGTCATTCAAGGTGAATAGTGTTAAACAAGTACTGACGTCATTTGCTATATGACGGGTAAAAGCTGTGATGAACAGGAACAGGATGTTTAGTTGTAGAATTTAGTGTTTCTGAACAACTGAAGATCAGGATGGAAAAGTTCACCGAGAAACCAAACATGTCCCTAAAACTGTCATTTTAGCCATGTTTTAGGTTTCTTCTTGGTAAACTTATCCCTCCTGATCATCAATTATTACGAACACGAAATTCTACGACTAAACTTCCTGTTCCTGGTCCATCACAGCTTTTCACCACTGCATATAGCAATACCGTCGGCCAGCACTTAAGTCCAAGCATCATTCACACTGTGATATATATACTGACACACACCCCAGGTTTTGAAAAAAAATACAAAAAATTCTATTATACAAACAAACCAAATCATACCTCACGCCATGTGATTGTATCCTTACGTACCATGCAAATACACCATATTTTTATTTGAAGACTAGTAATGATGTTGGAAAATAAAAATTAAACAGTTTTTGAAACTGTCCTTATTTTTTATTTGGAAGAGTAAGTCAATGTTTATTGAAATAAAAATAAGCATTTTGAATTAATCATAGAAATTGTCCGTCGTGGAGCGCTTACCAGCTTCGAACGCCATCTTATGGCCGAATGACTGATATTCCCTAGTGACGGGATCGTTAAAAAGGATCTCAAAATATTATAAGAGGATATATCTCATAAAAATTATTTGGATGTTTCCTTCCAAAAAAGTTTGAGGGTTATAGTTGGAAAAAACCTCAAAATAATTTTAGAATGAAATATGATCCAAATAAAAATATTAAAGTTGTGGAAAAAGTTTTAAAAACCGTAAAAGTGTTTTATTAAATTTGGAGAAAACCCAAAATAAATTTTAAGAGATTTGTTTAGTATATAAGCAGAATGTTGTTTCATATTTTATCAGTTTGTGTGTGTTTTGCTCGCTTGTAAGTGGTGCTTCGTAACAAGACACTGACATCTTCCAATGTTCTGTTTTTTAATTAAACTGCATTGGTGCGCGTTTCAGCCCGTAGTCGAATTTGCGATTCGAATGAGATTGACTCAGGTCCATAGCGACCATGCTGGTCATCCCTTGTTCAAGGAATTGCGTATTTTACGCAAGGGTTTGTTTCGTTAGCATATGATGAAAGAGTTAGCTATAGTAAAAACACACACACCAGAAAGAACGAAAAATAAAATCGGAACCTGACCAACCATGGAGAAGGTTGAATGAATAGATATAATTTTAAACACACAAAACAATAAAAAACCTATTTACCAAACGAATAGAGTTTGTTATCATCCGCGAAGGGTTGTCGGTGAGGATATAATATTTCTCTATAGGTAATCCCTACAAATTAAAAAAATTAAAGGGTGTTGGGTTTTTCACCATAACGGTCCTGTACTTTCGAAGTACATGAAGTTCTCACCCCCTGCTATCCACAGTACCCCCACACGCGGGGGTCGTTGTCTTCATCTACTGACGGTGGTTTTGTATGTATCAAAGGAGTAACCCGACTCCTCCTGAACATCGAAGGCCCATTCAGTTTCGCCATCGGAGACGAGAAGTACGACGCCGGACCTCCTCCCTTACCTCGTCGATATCTTCGGTTGGCGGTGGAGAGATAACGTCTGTGGGAGGGGGAGGGATGACTGTTCTTTCTATGAAAGAAATATAACAAACCAGAATAAATACATGTCGATTTTTACAGACAGTAAAAACATTATTGCTATCCTTACATTTTCTTTCTTGCGTTCTTTGCGGGTTTCGGAGCGTTAGTATCCATTGTATTTTTTTTCTTTTTTCTCGTTTGTCTTGCGTGCAAGGGTGGAAAGCGTTTTGGTTTGAGATGTGTCTTCGTGCTTATTTAATAATGACGCTCTACGGGGTATTACAATGGGATTGCGGTTTTAAAACCAAATCAGAGTTTTCTAGAATCAAAACCTCCCCCGTATCTAACCAATCAGAGTTCGTTCATTAAAGCCTTTCTTTCAAAACAAGTGAAATGTAATATATATGGGAACAATATGTGGTGTTAATGACCTCCCCTATGTCAAAACAGTTTGTATAAATGATATGGTTAGATAAACAATGCAGCTCAAGGATTCGAATAGATAATAAGCGTTTTGTTCGGCAGTCCTCCCCTCATGTCTAAACAGGTTGATAAATGATATGGCTAGGGACAATAGAAATTTACTTGTTGGGATTAGCGACCATTTTGTTTGTTTAACTGTGGGTAGCTGACGGTTTTTAATGAATTCTAACCTTAATTACTTGTAGGGATTAGCGGGCATTTTTGAAGGGATTATTTCCTGTGAAATGATATATTTCCCCAGTGTTTAAAATACGTCTATTTCTAGATATTTAAGCATTTTTAAACACTTATTTATCATATTTTTAGTGGCAGTTTTGATACTTTATTTTACACTTTTCACCACAATTATAGTATATATTTTAAGATACCCGTTAGCTCGATATCGAGGAGCGTGTTAATTAATTCACGACATAGTCAAAATAGATGATAATGGTTTTTTAATTTTTAAACGTAATACTTCTGGAGTGTTACAAACACATTGTCTGCGAGTTTTACAAAGAAGATATGCTGCCCAACGAGAACTTCTGGAATTTTCTGGCGATGAATCACAGCAATAATAAGTCCAGCTATCGGACTCCCATTCGGGTATTAAGAACAGAGGTAAGATTAAGATCTTTGAGTATTATCCCAGGCGAACCTTCATCGAGCCAAGATTTTATCTCGGTCATTTAACCAATTGTTATTATGGGGCATGAAGTCGACCACTGTAAAAAACAGAGTCGCGACACATTGTATAATAAAAATTCAGAGCTGTATAACTTCACGTTATCAAGTTTAAGTTCGTTTATATCTAGGCTTGTTGCCATCGTATCTAATACTAAAATGTTTTTGGGAGAGAGGTTCCGTCGATTGCTATATGCACAAACTTGCGAAAAAATAATAAAAAAAAATAACCGATACAAATGTGTAAAATTCAGTCCGTTGAGTAGGGATATATATATATATTTTTCTCAATTCCCTTAACAATAGCATCTTATAGATTATTCCTATCAGCACGTGCGGCGGTTTGGGTAACATAGCCACTTTATGAACATTCAACCACTTGATAAACAATATTGTGAAAAATACTTTGCTAATTCGATCATTATTACGAACAGAGGATTTGCCTTTAGTACCCACATTCATTTTGAAAGTGTTCGAATACAAATGATAACTTCTAACTTGTGTTGATATGATCTTTCCCTGCAACGTTTTTTTAACCGATAAATATTTTTGGGAGGCAATATGTACCGCATTAAGTCAACAAAAAGATTAAAGAGATGTATCATGTCATAATTCGTCGGAGCGCGCGACGGTCAATTTCTAACACAAGTTTTATTCCCGGGCATTTAACCAAGGTTATTTTGTGACATAAAATATAAAAATTCAGAGCTGTATAACTTCACGTTATTAAGTTGAAATTTCGTTTATATCTATATCTCGTTGCCATCGTGTCTAATAATTAATGTTTTTGGCTAGAGATGTCTATGTATATAAGCAAAGGGATTAAGTCTTTTACGATAAATATATTTTGGTTGGTAAGAAATATATTTTTTACAATCTTAGTGTGTTCGGATGAACCGAATTCGATTTTAAAAGAAATGTGTATATGCAATCGGTAAAGAAAAGTTCATACATCTGTAGCGGTTCGCCAGCAGGTTTCGGGTATTGGTCTTGATCCAATTAACTGTAGATTTCGTTCACGAGATAGGTGCCTTCATAGATATTATATCTATAATTGTTGCTTGATTCATGGTTGATACGGCGGAGTCCTCCTCGATTGCTAACATGTACAAACTGACCTTCAAATGTGTAAAATCGTCCGATGAGTAGGTATATATATATTATCTCATCCCATAACAATAGACAACTTATATATTATTCTATCGGCACGTGCATTGGTTGGTAACATGTCCCACTTTAACTTAACGACATTCAATCACGTGATATTATCAATGTGTGGAAAAATACTGGTGCTAAATCGGTTAGTAAATTACCAACAGTGGAGTTTCTTTAGAACCCAAGCTATGCATTTTGAAAGTGTTTTTTAAGTAAAATATGACTTCTAACGTGTGTTGATATATATCTTCCCCAGCAACTTTCTACAACGATAAATATTTTTTGGGAATATTAACTGCATTAAGTTGTCCAACAAAAAGATTAAAAAATAATTATTTACATGTATAATCGTCGGAGCGACCGTCTTATAATATTGATTTTATCATTCGACCAATGAGAATAACTACGATATTTTATTAGGGAATTAAGGTCAACCAATCAGGATACCCCATTTTTTTTAACGTGTTTATTTATAACCGTTTGTTCCTATTTTTTTTAGTCACAATAATCATGATGGGCTCGTGTGAAGCAGACTCATAGAAATTTGTAAAGTGGATAATCAATTGCTCTGTGTGATAGTAGAGGAAAAAGATATTCCTAAAATGTGAAAGCAACGACGTCTAGAGCGACAAGAATATCGTAATAAGGCTTCGGGATATTTCAGATGGTGAAACAGCATACCGTCAAGAAATCAGAGGAACAAAGAAAGTCAAACATCGTACAACGAAAGACCAACATTGCAACAGTCGGGCCATTACATTTTGCTGTACCGATAACACCGTACAGTCACGTTTCCCCTCTGCAAGCGAAGGCTCGTCAACACAGCAAGCAAAGCGACCACCCCTGCAAGTAAATTCATAGTCTCAAGAACATGGGGGTTACATTCCACCCTCTACTCCTGCAATCGAAGTATAACACGTCGCCATGGCAAGTACCGGCTCTAACCCAGCAAGTAGCAAGTAAAACATCCACCACCTCTATTATCGCAAAAAAAGTAAAATATTCAAGCAAAGTATACATGCAGCTCCTATTCCCTTCCGCAAACAGATCTCACCAAGCCACGACCCGAAGATGAATTAGAATAATTACAATATACGATATGCCTATTGATTTCTTCGGTCAAATCCCTATTCCTTCTCCTGCATATTGAATACAAATGTGTGATGCAATGATACCCGTTCAAACAAGGAACACTATATTATTACAAATTGAGGATGAATTAGCAAATGCTCTTTCCCCAACATTAGCTCCTATTCCCTCTTTCACCACCACAACTACCACAACCACCTATGGCTACAACCACCCAACCATTATTTCCACCGGTGAGTAGAAGAGGACGAAGAAGAAGAGAGAAGATGACGACGACCGCAGAAGTTTTGAACGACCAGCCATTGAAGAAAAGATTTTAGAAACGTTCGTTAATATTATAGAAAACGAGTGAAAAAAAAAGCGAGGAACATCAGGAAGAAAAACGAATGACAATCTATTCATATTATGATCAAGATATTATTTGCACACAACGCGATACATATCGTGGAGTTAGAGGGTCGCTATATGGAGAAACTATATATAAATAAACAAGATTTGCAATGGCGTTCTAGCAAATTTACGAGTGACCTTATGGAAAAACGATATATAATAGATTAATAATAAGGATTTGAAACGATAGACTGAGTTACAAAATGGAAACCGAAATGTATAAAATTATATTGTTCTAAAATAAAAATATCACTAATGTGAAACAATGGAGGTGTGGAATGTCATGGTAAAAGCAACCTGCATGTTTTGAAATAAAAATCAATAAACAGATGGAACAAAGTGTAGTGGAAATGTCTTGACGAACATGAGAATTTATTTAAAAATATTATTACCCATTTAAAATGTTCCACAAGAGAACTTTTAGATGTCTAAAATCGTATGGATCGCCATGAAATTGGACAAATAATAGCATTTTTTGCTTTAATCCTCGTTGTTTTTAGATATAAACAAATTGATAATGGGGAATATTATATCAAACTTTTTGTAACGTCAAACAGTTTAGGATTTTAGAAATTCACATCTTAAATTCATTTTATTCCCTCATGCTTTTTATAAAAAAACAACACGTCGTGGTTTGGGATTGTGGAATATATGTCTTTGAATTTTTTAAATAAGTCCTAAATACAATTTTTCAATAACTGTAGTATAATGTCAGGATCTTCAAAGTTAATATTATATGATACTATAAAACTCTTAATAATAAAAGAAGTTGATGTAGCTGGAATTTAATGTAATCCTTACCCTTAATTGAAAAATTATATATTATATCCATATGCGGGGATGGGAATTAATATTGTAAAACTAAGGGGGGTATTATTTTGTATAAATACTATTATTTTTACTTTGATCTGAAAAATAAACGGACTTTAAACTTATACGGGTTTAACTTGTCTTATAGAATAATTTAAACCAATAAGAGTATTTCTGACAATTTTTATAACAACAGGTACAGGGGGGGGTTTCATATGCATCAGCTAAACAATCTTATCGGAGATTAAAAGTAGAAACCCTATCGTTCCTAGTTTTAAGTTTTGATATAGGGTTATGATTTTCTCCAAAAGAAAATAAAGCAACAGTACAAGCTGATACACTATTTTTCTCAAAAATATATCTAAAGTATGTAGATAAAAAAAAGTAGCCTTCAAATACAAAGGATCTATAAAAGATAAATAAATACAGCAATATGTAAATTCATGACTAAAACAACGATTCAGTCTATGTAATGTATTACAAAGATAATACCCTCCATACCCTATGGGTTTAGGAATTGTAGTTTTCTCATCATATAATGATAATTAAAATCAAGTGGTAAATATCATTTCTTGGATGATAACTGGTTTTGAATCTCAATAAAAAAATTATCAGAATGAGTATCATTCATATTGAACAATTAGATTTCATTAAGGTTTGATCGGGTATTAATAGTAATTTGTGATAAACGCTCCACAAGATTGTTTCACCATAAATATAATATTTTCGGTTGTGTATGAACAACAGGGATTATATAGTGTTGTTTATCTGGTTATGATTCGCCAATCCATAGCATTCAGCTTGATTACATTTCAGGTTTCATTTTTTCCAATATAGGCGTAGCTTTTATATCCCAAGACCAAGTTGTCTCGATTCAAATTCCATACATTCGAGAATTTCCCCATAGTAATAGTCAACAGAAGTCACAGACGGCAAAATAATAATCCAATGTATCGGTTACGAAAATGTTGTATAGAATACACAAATTTCCAAATATCGTCCTAATAGTGATTTCTTGAGCTTGCTGCATAGTTAATTTTACTCCCAATGTTTAATGACATTCTCTAAAACGAATGATAACGCGTTATTTAAAGAAATCCGCCTTGTATATATCCTATTTTTCTCAATCTTTAAATATATAATTTCTACACACAGATTTTAACACGATAAAAATTTGAAAAAAGTATTATTGTATCTACAATGTATAATATTATCAACTGATTTGACGGTTGTGTGTTTTAGAACAACATTAGGGATTCGTTTTAAGCTCCAACACAGCATTTGGTGCAACTAATCCCCTGTGTACATGTTTAAAAGAAAATTGCTAAGTATGGATTCGCGTCTCTTATTCCCCAAATCACACATTCATTGTATACGAGTATCACAAATCATCGGGATGACATGAAAGCTTTAATCATTGAACTCTGATTGCTCAAACGAATCTAGCCACAGTAACGCATATAAACGCGGATAACTTTATAAAAGCCGATGTAGGGTTGAAAATAATTAATATCAGTCTGAGTGTAGAGAGTGAGCGAGATGGCAAAAATATTTGAGAACGTGAACAGCGAAATTAACGAAGACTCTCATACCGTTAGAGATCAACTGAGAAGAATGAAGAGACTATCGAAGGAGTTGTATGCGGGTAAATATTATTATGCATTAAACAAATGTAAAGAAGAAATAACCCAAGAAACGACAGAAATTATTTTTTATCGCGTATCATCAATCACATATAATGGATTGTGAATGTTACCATTTTTTAGGAGAGAGACCCAGTTATACGTGAAGTAACGCTTCTTGAACTTCAAACGAAGAAGTATTTTATATATCATTGTTTTGATAGCAAGTTAAAACCCTACAAAGAACTAACGCGAAGGGAACGGTCTACTGTCTACTATCCAATATCGATGTCATGGACTAGACTAATTAACTGAAAAAAAATCAAGATATTAATTTTAGAGTCAAACTGAACTTATAAATAGATTAAGTTAATTTATTTCGTAATGTTTTCCCCCTCCGAATGCTATTATTGGGGTAAAAAGGTGGTGATAAAGAATCGTCGTTAGTTAAAACAGCTTCAAGAAAACAACTATTTTACCATTGTGTGAATCTTGAATATTGTTGAATTGAGAAGTACGATTATTTACTTTCGTTTTATAATCTTAAACCAAGAAATTGTTGGTATCATACTAGTGAACCCACATGTTTATTGTATCATTGTAGTTTGTTTGAATGTCTTTTATGTGCTGCCTGTTTGTTTCGTAAATTAGAAGATGTGGATAATGAACGATCTGTACTCTCTATTTATGATAAGGAATTTATTTTTTTAAAAATTATTACTCCCCTGAACATTTTATACCGTAAATAAAAAAATACACTTTTTGATTTAAAAAAAAAATATTGAATGTAATTTCCGTTTATTGTTTAGAAACACAAAGATTGTTTAAAAAAATATCAAAAGCAACATGTAAGAAATGTTTAATATTTTAAAAATAAAACGTACATTAGAACGTTATTATTTTTGTTTAAAGATGTACATGTTATCAAAAACACTATTGTTTTTGTTAAAATAGAAGGAGAGAGAAGTTTTAAAAAAAATAAGATGATACTTAGAAACTCTTCTGTACATTTAAATATATAAAAAATGATATCATTGTACGTATAGTATTCAATAAAGTACGTTCAGAAACGGTGTAATACCATTGAAGTTTTTTTTTTTTTTTTTTTTTTTTTTATTTTTTTTTTTTTTTTTTTTTTTTTTTTTTTTTTTTTTTTTTTTTTTTTTTTTTTTCCCCCTTATTGGAATTAAAAATGAGCTTCCAGAAAAAAATCATCCAATTTTTTTTTATAATGAACGTTTTTTATCTTACGAATCCAAGAAAATTCGGGAACAATTGCGTTAAAATCAGCAAATAATATATATGAGTTTCAAGAAGTGTCTTGGAAACACGGTGTAATACCCGCGAGTTTTCTTAACGGTTTATTTAAATTTTAAAACAAATATTCGTGGCTCCAGGTCCAAATACTGAACTTTTCATTGACATTTAGTAACAATAGAAAAGTTCAAACAGATAAAACAGGCTATCTTACAGATAATTAGAAGCAAAGAAAAAAAGATTGGCATAAACGAAAAATAATTCGAATAGTATGGATGTAAACTTTTAACTCTAAAAATTTTTAATATCCGTGAAAATCATATAACGGGCGTAGGATGGAGTATTGTTTTTCAAGTTAAAAAAAGAGAATATTCCGAACAGGTGATTTTGCGCTCATATATTGCAAAACCTAATAAACCCTATTTTAAGCTCTAATCAATTAGTTTTATTGATTTTTCCGCGAAGGCAATAAGATTTATTCTGATTAACGGATGGATTAAGAATCCGTTTTGTAGTATTTAGCTTGAATATTTACACCTGCTGACGAAGAATTTTATATGTGATTCATATAACAATTAAATTTATGATAGATGAAATTTTTTGTTATGGGAAATATGGTCTTTAAAAAATTGCCGAAGGGCAGATTAACCCTATAATAATACGAAAAATTGATAATTATGTGTTATTCCCGATGGATATACTAGAGTGAATAGGGGTTTATATATAAAGATACGTTTGTAAAAATCCAAGGGAAAATGCAGTGTCATGAGTAATTTCAAGCCGTACAAAAAATTCAAGAGGGATATAAGATTTTTATCATGATTTTTTAAACACAATATAGTGATGTGGAATTCCTTTTTTTTGTATGAGTAGGAAGTATGGAAATTGAAAAATCAAGATATCATCTACTAATATCTATTGCTGATTATGAAGCATATTACGTATAAATTTATACTGGAACGTAAATTTTCCCTTTAAAAACACCCAAATGTATTTTATGCCCTTATCATGAGAACACGTAATTTATTTCCAAAAAAAGAAGAATGTTATGAGTTCTTCGTACAAAATATTTGCAAGCATGTAATGATGCCTCTATCCCCACGTATCAATCGACAAAAGAATTGAGAATATTTAAACCGAAACTATTCGCATTATGAGTAGTCAAAAAGCATCGATACATTGTGTTTTTTAGTTATGAAGGTTTTAGGAGATATTATAGCGCATATATATTATCCAATTTGTGGGTTATAATAAAAACTATAAAATACACTCTTGAAAGGTTTTTTCCAATGTAAAGGGGAATGCTTCACCCGAATGTAATCGTGGATTTCTTGATACGTAAGTTATTTTGTTTTGCTAAATGAATCCAACATTTTTTTGTTTTTGCTGTTCGTATTACGACATCTTATTTTTTTTAAGGTTTTACCTTCTACATTGGAAGAAACGTGACGTATACTTTGAGATTTATCATTGCGTCTTTTTTTTCGAGGTAAAGTAACTCTTACCAGTTTGTTTTAAAATATAGTTTTTATTTCCTAAATAATCATTATTTTGTTTCATGTGTCCTGAATAAATTTTATACCATACATTCAACTTTTATAGATAAATAATCTACTTCGGGACAAGTTGTATATCTTCTTTTTTAATTCTGTTATTCTTTGGTTTTGAAAAAATCTTTGATGAAATGGGTATTATCTTTTTCTTTGATCTTTCTGTAAAGATTTAATCAAGTAAACATGTCCCTTAAAAGATACGGTGTAATATAAATATTGAAGGATCATTATCTTGAAATTTCATACCCGATAATAAGGTGAGTTAGTACCGCTTGTAAATAAATTTCAATATACACGAATTTCGACTCATATTTTTTTTTTACTCTCTTTTTTTTGTTTTAGTTTTTTTTTAAATGTGATTTCTTTTATTCTCAAAAAAAAATCCCTCCTATACTTACGATTTGACATGTATTAATATACAGGATTCATCACGAATGTTCACTATTGATCGTGTTGATGGTGAAGACGAAAACATAAATAAAAATAAAACGGCATGTTTTTCTTGTTTTAGAAAAAAAAAAGAAGATGAATGATGAATCAGAAAAAATTAAAATATAGTCAAAAATGATATAGATAAAATGTGTAAGTTTATTTAATAAGAAAAAAGAAAGTAAGAAAAAATGGAAAAAATAGACGATTATTCTTTCTGTATAATCATATAGAAACTATTAGTAGAGAAAAAATTTAAAGTCACTGAACAAACATTTTTCTTTGGATGTTTCACGGGAAAAAACGGTTAATTTTTTATTAGTTTTATTCAATCGTTATCGTTGTTTTTTTCTTTATTTAATTAACATTGCACGGGCAAAATGTAAAAAAGTGATGATGATTATGTTAGAATTTATCTTTAGTAATGCGCCAAAAAGTTTTTTTCTCTTACAGCCGTTTTTAAACCCGTGAAAGGGCACTTTGTACGTTAAATATTCCTTAAATATTATGGAAAAAATTTATGCAGAGTAATAAAGAAATAATAGCTTAATTGGTTGGAAAATAGTAAATGTAAATTGGTTTCAACCAAGACTTTTCCCGCAGGGAATAAGTACAAATAAAAAAAAAAATAGTGTACTAAGGAAAAAAAGTATTTACAATAGTTTGAAATAAGGGAAATGCTACAGATACATCAAATTACGAGTAAAGGTGGTGTGAAAAGTAATGTAAAAAAATATGGCCGTAAATTTCGCACGGGGGGTATTTTATATTCCGTACCATTGTATTATTTCGTACAGTGAAAAGATTTTGTTGTTTTGGCTTTAGCAATATTAGTGGGTTTATCATTTTTAAAACAAGACTATAAATATTTTATAATGAAAAGAAAACCCAATAAAACCCGTGGATGATTTAATACGTTGTGAAAGAAATTCCTGAAATGTATATCGGGATAGGTGGGATACCCGAGGGTAATGTTGATGATCTACACATTTTCCATTTTGTATATAATAAAATTATTTAAAAAAACAGGGTGTTGATTTTGTTAGTGTATGCTTGACACTCATTCCGATAATATAATTTTTTATGATTCATACAGAACTGATAGTGAAGGTAATCTTATTAAATTGTACTAATGAAAATTGTAATGTTTATGTTAAAATAATAATCATACTACGATGTAGTCTTAAGCATAGAAGGAATTTTCTAAACTCAGTAACCAGTTCTTTTTTTGTGTTAAATGTATGAGTGATTGTTACAACGACATGAATATGTCGATAATCACCTTATGTACTAACAAAAAAAAATAATTTAACTTGTTTACGATGTTATAAATAGTCCGAATAAGTGTAAAGATAAAAAATAATCAACTTTATTTTTTGACAGTTGGTGATATAATTTTTTTATGATGAAAATTGTTTTACAAATCATTTAACAAATAAAATTTTTTTAAACCTTCTCAAAGTAATTATAACCGTTTACCAAAAACACCGTGTCAATATTTTTTTTATTGTAAAACCTGTAACAAAATTTGTTGTCCTCCGATTCTTTTTCAATTTTTTCTAATAAAACAGTGTTAAACATGATTGTAGCAAACGATTTTGTTTTCATTGTGATAAATACATGAAAGCAACCCTCATTTTTGTTACGTGAAACCCCTTTCACTTGAATATAACAAGAGGAAAGAAAGTTGAACCCACTTAATTTTTTTTGATTTTGAAACAAAAGTAACCAAATCTAAATTGCTCGTACCGTTTTTTATTTGTATCCGTCCAAAAGGTATGTAAAAAATGTCAACATAGTGAATTTAAAAAAACACAAAATATTTGATAAAAAAGGATCAAGAAATTATCGATAATACTATTGAAAAAGTTAGTTGTTGTGGGAATAGACAATTTATGTTTTGATAACAATGTTATTGCAAACTTTAAGTGAATTTTATGTTTGAACAAACAAATTCCGTTTTGGATAGCCCACTAACGGGGGTAGATTTTGATACTATTTTTATTTTAAAATAATCCTTTTAGAAATAAAACAGGATAATGCCGAATACTATAAGGAACGGTAAACTAAAGAAAATAATGAGTTTAAATAATTAAAGAACAAAAATATTAACGAATCCTCGATAGTTATTTGTTTTTTTAGTATGAAATTAGCCGATATTCCAAAAGCAATGGATCTTCAAGGGGAATGTAAGGGATTTCATCCTTATGAATTTTTACGATTTAACTTAATGAGGGTGAAATTGTAGATCGGAAATTTTTCTGATTACGAAACATATGAATACAGCAACACTTACATGAATTTGAAAAATGGTATTTAGCAAAAAAAGAAAGAGAAATATATATCTTCGTCAAAGATGATTTATTATTATTGTTGTAGTGATATAGATATTTTTAAGAAAGGGATGTGGTTAAATTTTCTACAATGATCGGGACCATAGGTCAATAATCACCACCACCCTTTTATGCAAAGAATTGTAAATTACGATTGCTATTGTTAGAGCTGTTGAAAGTGTATATGGCGTAATTATTTATAAAAAAAATTGTGTAGGAATAATTCCTGCTTCGGGGTATAGGGGGGGTGTAAAACAAGAGTTTTAATTGCTATTGATTGGTTAGATGAAATTGAATCGAGATATAGGAGGAAAATTTAGAATAAATGCTGTTTTCACAAAAATGGGGAGAAAAAAATTCTAGGGGCGTTTTTGTCGTTGGTTTTTATAATGAAACGATATATCAATTTCATGGTTGTTTTATCCACGGATGTCCCAAATGTTTGTCGACCCCTATGCATTAAACGTTTCTTACAAACGAAAAATTTAGTAATTTTATATGCAAATTACGCAACGTTTTTTCTTGACAATAAAAAATTGCCGGTTACAAATTAATCGAGATGTGGGAATGTGATTATTTAGAAGAAAAAAAGAATATACATCAGACAAACACAATTAAATTGAAAAGAAAAGAAAGAAAATTTTATTCCGTTTACTCCGTTTAAAACACCACGTGACGCATTATACGGGGACGAACTTCCCCGTATGTTTAGTTAAAAGAAACAAAACCCAACGAAAACGAATAAGTTACGTAAGATTTTACAATCGCTAATATCCTGATGTACAAAAAAAATATGATTTTCCTGTGGGTCATCCATCCTACTATTTTACTGGTGAGGAGGATTGTAATAAAATAAAAATCAAGGACATATTTGGTTTAGTAAAATGTTGTATTTCAACCTCCTCGTAATAATGACTTTCCTGTTTTAACACCCGTTAGAATAGATGGGAAATTATTATTTCCATTCATGTTTATAAATGTTTGCTGTGGATTAAATGTAATAAAATGTGAACATAATGAAAAGCGAGCGATACTTAACGGGTACATGGACTCAGTGTTGAATTCATGTTGCTATATGATAAGGGATATAAAAATTAAATTGCTCATTACGAAATATATCATTTTGAACGCAAAGAAAAAATCCTTTTCACAATACGTAAAATCAATTGTTTTAAAAAAATCAAACGAGAATCTTCAGGAATTCCTACGGATTGTTTGGAACGCAGATGGAAGTAAAAATGATGATAAAAATTAAACAGTATTGTAATGATTATTTAAAAAAATGAAAAATGTTTTTTTAGATAAAAGACAAAATATAGAAAAATCCCGGATTTAAAGAACTATTGCAAAACAACATTTTAAATTTTCGTATTATGGGGGAAAATTTGCTCAATCAAACGAAAATAATACACAAGTGTGTTTTTTAAAACGATTATGAAGAATCTATTAAATATTGCCAATGATAAAAAGTAAAAAATTAACATCGATGGAATTATATAAACGAAACATTATTACGTTGTACATATGAAAAAAAATTGATGATGCCAACAACCACATTATTATTGGTGAATTTTAATGTACCCCCAAAACGACTTCTAAAAAACGGGAAATGTAATCATTGCATGTTTGGTTACTGCACTACTGCACGTTTGAAACTTATACACGAGTGACTCGTAAAAATTTAGACCGATCGCGTTTTATATTTTGAAACAGATTGCTGATATATATTTATATATGTGATGAAAATAATTATACTGATGTTAAAATACGGGAAAATAATTTAGGAGATTTAACGAATGAATTAAAATGAAAAAATGAATGGATAACAAATTTTTTGTTCAACGGGTTCCAAAAATGTTACGCGTATATAACTAATTTAAAACTATGAATGTATTCATGTGAAAGGTGTTTACTTTAAAAAAATGAAACAATAAAAGAAAAAAATTGAATTTTTTATCCTTGAACACAAATGTGTTAAAAAAATCAGATCAGATCATCGAAAATGTAAATATCACAATAAAATATGTAAAGATAAAACTTAATTCAAATTTTTTATTGATATGAAATAAAAAAAGTTTTCAATTTACATTTTATAAACGTGTTGTTAAAAAATAATTTTAATACGATTCCGTTTGTGATTTTTAGATAACTGAAATGAACAATGTTTTTCATTCATTACCATTTCCAACACCCTTGTATGTTAACGTTTATGTGGGCCCTAGTCAAAGTGGGAAAACATAGTGGATATTACAATTATTGAAAACAATATTTAAAATTATGATTAACAACCAGCAATTGTTAAAAAATTGTTTTTATTTATATTTCAATTTATCATACCTCTGTACGCTGAAATGGAAAAAGCTTCTTGCGGAAAAAAACAGATATGAGTGTTGAATTTATCGATTGTCAAAAAGGGTATTCCCCCGCATTACGATATACAAAACGAAAATACCCGTGAAAATACGTTAATAATATTAGATGATCTCATGTTAGTTGCAACATCATCAAAAGAAAAATCTTGAACAGAATAATAGAAATAATTGCAAACTCATGATGTCCATCATCGTAATATTAGTGTTATTTTTTACATGTCAAAAATTTAACATAATGGTAATGGTAAAATTGCGAAAATTTAACGTGTCCAAAAGATCAATATTTATGTTATGTTTAAAAATTTAAGCGATTATAATACATATGTATACGAAAATGTGAATAATAAAAAAATTTAATAAAATAGATTTAATAAAGTATTAAGGGGGAAATTAATGAGAACCCTATGGTTTATTTTTGGTATTTGATAATTGTAGAAAAGGGGATGAAAATTGTAGAATTAGAAACCAATGTATTTCCACATGAATCAAACGATAATATCTAATGATTTGTAAATAAAATGTAAAAATAAAAAATAAATGTGTTTTGTTAAAAAAAAATAAAAGAGAGTTGTTGAAAATTTTTTTTTTTAAAAAAGTATATATAGTATGGGGGGTGTGTATATTGTGTATGAATTAATTTTTTAATTTTTTATTTTTTAAATAATCATGGCAAGAAGAAGATATAGAAGAAGCAGCAGAGAAATAATCCTTCAGAAAAAAGAGAAACAAAAAGGGGGTAGTGCTCTAGATATTTTTTGGACCTTTGGGATCGTTAGTTGGAAATCAATTGGAATTGGTATTCGAAAAAAGAAAACAAATGGGGTGCTCGAAAAAGAAAACAAAAAGGGGGTACTACGTAATATGAATTGGAACGATGTTTACCGGGAACATTTACCTGGGTGGATTAATTAAAAAAAGCCATACACAGTGTTAAAATAAGTTAATTTTTTTTTGTTTAATTAAAAATTGGCATTTATTAAAACTACAACATGACTGATTGTTATTACTCTTGACAATTTTTTTTTAACATTTTTTATTATATATTCCTGACGAGTACACGACCTAAAAATTGTTTCTTTCTATTTTTTTTTTTTAATTTTATATCGTTTTTTATCATTTAATACGTTCATTTTTAAATATTTTTTGTTTTATTAATTATATTTTCGAATTTCATTACGACATTGATTGTATAAATATAATAAATCTCCCAATTTCCACACACGGCAGTAAATTTTTGGATTGTAATTGTGTTACTTTGAATATATTGAAAATGATAGATCCCTTTTTTTACACGTTAATCTATCAAAATACCCAATAATTCACGTTTATAAAACGAGACATCTTTTGCAAAACTATCAAAAAAAATTCATATGTTTTTCTTTATCCACCCATATAGCAATCTCAATGTTGACTCGTTTTGAATCTGCTTCATCCGTATTCCAAATCCAAATCCACCGAGGGATTAAAATAAATTTTTTTTAGGAAAAATATTTGCAGAAAATGTACCCAAATAATATTTATTTAAAAACTATTTATTTTTGAAATTTTATTAATCTCTCCTTCGTAAATAAAAATTGGGTTTAAAAAAACACAATGTAAATTCATTGATTTGTAGCGTCACGCCCATGTCCTTTCTGTTGAATAGGGCGATGAAGAGGGGTAGGAATGTGGGGTGGTGAGTGATGTATGATGGGGTTCTTCGTAGACACGAAAGACCCGAAGGGGTTTTTCCCAAATTTATAATAAACGTTTTTGTCGTAATTTTATATTTCGTATATAATATGGCGGGCAAAATGTAATCTTTTCAATTCTTTTAAAGCAACCGTCCTGCTTTTGTTGTGGTAAGATTGAACATGTTTATGTTTTTGCTGACATTATGCGTTAAATCGTAATAATAAATCATGATGGTTTTATTGCAACACTGGTTATTTTTATTATATCTGTACCCCCAGTTTTTAATTTTTTTCCTTTCAAGAAATTCTTCTATTTGTTTGCCCACTTGTACCACAGTTCGGTGTTTTGCCTACCTTACTCCGGGTATTCATCATTGGTCACCATCATTTTCAAGGTTCATTTACTTTTTCTTTTCATATTTTGTTGTCTTTTTAAAAAAAACTAAACCAATAAACTCTCTGCGACAACGTTGATCATTATTAACTTGTGTCATATCTTCTTTCATTTTATTTTTACTTTCAATAAGATTCGAAATTATTATTTTGTTGTTAAATAATTCCCTGCAATAATTTTCCGTTTTCATGATCAGTTTGGATTAAATCTAAAAATTTTCATTTAAATTTACTACGGATTAATTAATTGCATTTTATTTACTCTCGGTCATTTTTTTTTTATTTGTGTTGGTTAAGTAATTTTTGTATGCTTTTTTTGATATATGTTGATTATACGAAAATCCTCCAAGATAATAATATTTTTTAAAATCTTTTCTTTTGATTTTGTTAATTTGAAAAACTTAGTCAAAAATATTATTAATTATCACTGGAAAGATGGACTCGAAATTTTTTTTATTTAAAAATATTTTTTAGCGATTGTAATTGTAATGTTATTAATTAATTGAGAATCTAACAACGTATTTTTTTTTATCAATATCTGCTTTAAGATATTTTTTTAACAGAATGGTAAAAAATCCTTTTTTTTTTTTTCAAAAGCTTTTTTCTTTATTTTTATTTAATTGAACTAATGTTTTCTAAAAATTTTTAAAATCTATCTTCGCAACTTGGATGAAGGCAAAAGGAAGTAAACTGGAACTTTCACTATCCATTTTCATCACTAAACATCATCGCTAACAACATCGCCATCATTTTCACTATCATCCTCCTCTTCATCACATCTCTTGAATTATCATTTTTTTCGTCTTTTTTTACCTCTTCTTTATTTAATTCATCATTCATTTTTTTTTTCTTCATTCATTTTTTTTTTTTAGCGTAAAACTGAAAAACGGCGGAAAATACAAGAATATGTTCACGATTTTAGGGGTATTTTTGTGAATAACTGTTTTTTTTATTTTTGGTTTTTTTATAATTCTATTCTTTGTTGTAATGGGTTTTGTGTTCTTCATTTTTTTTTTGTACATCCCCTTGTTACAAATGTTGATAATTAAATGCTGTGTAATAATTCTTGCAGGGGTATTTTAAACCCCACTCTAATTTCATTTCGAAATTCCACCAACAAATATTAACACACACTTGAATTGTATTTTTGAGAAAAATGAAAATCCACATTAACATTTTCCCGACGGCCTTATGGGTAATACTGCAAGATGAGAGTCTCTATTATCTGTTAAATCAAATGCTAATATAGAATACCCGTTTTATAAAGTCATTATAAGTCATGGCATTTTCTGAATAGTTGCGATTTAATACCGAACGTAATTTTGAGTAAGCTTCAGCTTGATTTTCTATTCTCCCCGACAACAGCGTTATTTACTGAAACTTCAACATTATCATAATTAGGCCAGTTAAATTCAAAAATATTATGGAGTATATGAATCCGTTCCAATTTGCTAATGGAGAAAATACAATATATAAACGTGTAGGAACGGCTACCATTAAACACATCGATTACTTGATGCGAATTTCGTCCTGCAGCTACTGATTCAGTAATACAACGATAATTGGTTTGTATAATATAATGTTTCTTTATTATTTGTACACCATCCCTATATTAAGCGCATTTGATAATTGTTTTTTTGGGTTTAAAATACAGGAATTTTTATTTTAAAATCGTCTAGGGTAATTATAGTAGCAGCAACGGGCATATCACATGATTGGCAACCCATCATTACAATTGTATTTTAATGCCCTCGTTAAACGTAATTCAACTTTATACGCTGTAGGAATATATATTTCAGCACCCCTTCGCTAAAATAATGAACAAATCAATCTCATCTATCAAATACTGTGATTGATTTTGAAATGCCTGTGTTTTTTGTCTCCCTCCTGTATTTTACGACAGCAGTTCCATTCGTGAAAACCCACGATACTGCTCATATGTGCGGCTGTATCTAAATATGCTATATTAAGCTCTTTAGAATCTTTATATCCCCGACGGTATTTGACGCATTATAAATTGTATCCATGATCCAAAGTGTGCAAAATTATCTGATGGTGTAATTAAATTTTCATTTATTTTTAATTCTTTTGTTTTCCACATTGTACGAAGGGGTAATGAAATCATCGCAAACCCCGATGCTGCAGGTGCTATAACCTCCAGCAGCAGCATTTTCTAATCGATACTCTAGCCATTATTTTAGCATCGCTTGTTTTCATTATCCGACGGCGTTCCCATGTCTTGTAAAAACGTGTATACTGACGATTGATTATCTACGGGCGTTTGCGATAATTTCCGTTTCACGACATTCCGTAAACGTATCATTATAGGGTGATGAAGTAAAAAATTGTAAAGGCTCGCTAAATAATATGTCATTTTTTTCCACATCTTCAATTTTTTTACTCATTTTATTTTTTTTTAAACGTTAATTTTTAAGAATATTTGAAAGTGTTCCCAACACTTGAGGAAGAACCATACCCAGTGCCAATGCTCCACCAAACCCTCCTTTTTGTATTTTTCTTCTACGTTTTTCTTATTCTCTTTTGTTTTTCTTTTTTTGATGTATTTTTTACGCGTCATTTATTTTATTTTTAAAAAAAAACAACAATACCCACAACAACAAAATAAAAATAATAATAATATACACATTATGATTTTTTTTATATAACTTTTTTATATTTAGACTTTTTTTTACACAATCTATCTATTTTGTAAAAAACGTATTACATTTGGATCTATTTTTTTTCTCTTTTTTTTATTATCACTTGTATAATAAGTATCTAAATTTAAATTTGAGGGTAATCCCACACCCTCATTTAATAAAATTTCTTTCTTAGTTGGATTTTCTTTATTTTTTCTTTTCACAACAAAATATGATGAGGAATAATTTTTTCCACGATTTCTACCGTTTAACAATTCAGTGTAATCTTCTACGGATAGTTCATTTATTTTTTCAGTCATTATTTTTTTCTTCAAATAAATTTATATATATCTTAATTTCTCACCTTTTAACGGCACGTTATTCTCATAGTTAATAAAGAACTGTAGTGATTGTTTAGCCTCTTTATCACTCATAAATAAAAAATAGGGGAATTTTTTTTTTTCATCATTTAATGATGTATAGGGAATTTTTTCGTCAATATAAAATAATTCTTTTATAGTATATATAAAACGTTGTGTTGCATTGGAAATAATAGTAGATGAAGAAACTGAAATCGTTCCATTATTTATTTTTTTTGATTGTGTTATTGCACTGAAATCCATTTTGTTTGCACACGTAATTCGAAATGAATTTTTGATATTTTTATATTCAATCGAATTTAAATTCCATAAAAAATTTTTCCCACTATTTACTAACACGTAAAGAGAAAAAGGATAAAATATTTTATATTCTTTAATTATCATTTCCCCATTTTTTTCTTCAAGAACAATCAAAAGCATTATGTTGAATGTATTAAACAATCAATACTAAGCGTTCCTGAATCAAAAGGAACTAATTTTCCTGTAGTATCTTTAACTTTAATATGAATTTCTCTTATAATGTCTTTTTTTAATTTTCTCAATGATTTTGGGGGACTATAATAAACTAATTGTCCATCCCCCCACCACCTTGTCGATGCCATTGAATGGGTACTGTTGTTAACAATTCGGAACAACTATCACCAACTAACCCCAGTTCTATTTCATCACAATATATAAACATTTTATTTAATCCGTCGGATACATCGGGTAAGTAATCAAAATGTTTAGAAAAAAGGGTTCGAGGTGTAGGGTTATCTTTTTTTATTTCAAACAAGAGAGGAACGATTTTCAAGACCTTTTTCATTTTTTAAGCCTAGCATAAAAGCTAATTTTTTTGAAAATAATATATTAATCTTTTGATTAAAAGAAGCATATTGAATACCCTTTTTTTCTACCGTAGTCTTGTTAGATAATCGAAATTCATTTACCTGTAACCCATCGACTGCTTTACTCGCATTTTCATATACCCAATACTCAATCTCAACATTAAACATTAATAATTACTTTCCCATTTGACCCGATGGTACAAAAAATTTCAAATCCTTCTAAGATATTATTTAAAAATATAATTAATGAAGATAAATCATAAATTCCGTCGGTATAATAAATTTATCCGATGTAAAAACGAACTCACTGTTGGCGTATACCGAATTATTATTTTCTTCGGGTATAAAATTCTTATAGGTTATGATAAATGAAAAAAAACATTCATCACCTACAAATATTTTTAGTTGTTTGAGGATAACAAACTTGTAAAACTTCTAAAAAACATTCATTGTTCAAAGCATCAATGGGTTGTGCAATTTTCATTTCAAAATCATTAATCAAATTCTTTTGAAGTCCTCTTGATATTGAATTACTAGCAATGTGTAAATTCATTTTTTTTTTAAAACTTGTAATTCAGCACGATAAAAAATTCCTTTAATTTCTTCACGTTGTTCGTCTTCTAATTGATATGTAACGGGATCAGTGATAAATACTTTTTTAATAAAAAATATCTCATTTGTCCATCGTCGAAGACTGCTTTTTTCAAAAATATTATTTTTTTACTCTCGCAATACGTACACGCGTACCTTCTCGTATCAGATCTTGAGTGGGAATAGGATAATTTAAATGATCACGTACCATTTTATTTTTTACTTTACGTATTTTTCCTTTTTTTTCTTCGCGATAAATTTCAAAAGGTGTTGCACCAGCTAATGCTTTATGTGGGGAATTATTATAACGATTAACAATAAGGGGTAAATACTGAATATAGTCAAATTCTCCAGTCATTGTTAAAACACGCCGAACCATTGTTTTTAAAGTTCCAATTACACGTTCCACATGGATGCTTTTATTTCTCTATTATACGTATGAAATACTTCAAAATTATATTTTTTACTTAATTTCGTACGTATATCTTGAAATTCTGTTGCTTCATCACTTTGAATTTTAAGAGGGCTATTCCTTCTTCAATAAGAATACTTTCAAATTTATTTTTAACATTATTAGACGTTTTCTTTTTTATTAATTTCACCCAGCAAAAATCTTGAAAAAATATCAATACACACCAACCAATAACGATATTGATTATTATATCGGGCTAAATCTTTATTTTCAGCTAAATCAATTTCCCATTGTTCATTATTTTTATTAACAGCATATTTCAATCGTCTATATTTTTTTTTACTACTACTATGTAATCTATAATTAGAATAATCCTCATCAGTTAATGTCTCTCCTTTTAATAATCTTGAAGCTTTTTCAATAAAGTCAGCAGAAAATTTAGTTTTTTTCTTTTTACTCATTTCTATAATAAAGAAATAAAATTAATATAATATTCTTCAAGTTCATCAACGAGTTCTTTGTCGCGTAATATCCTCATAAAATCAACTTTTATATTTTTACAGGCTAACTCTTTATTTATAGTATCACCGTAAAAACATAATGTATCTTGTATATTTTTACAACATCTAAAACGATAATAAAAAATTTCTGAAATTACTGATGGGCTTAAACGGTGACAAACCTCATCATCATCACTTTCTACTTTTATTTTCTTAATCTTTTCGTTGTCGTCGTCATCGTCGACGTCGTCGTCAAAATTGAGTGTGGGTTTCTTTTTCTTCAATACTCGTTTTTTGACGGGGGTAGGTTGGGATTTATGACCTGTTGCATGATTATACTTTCTTAGGGCAATAATATATTCATCCAAGGAATCTTTCTTTTTTATATGAAAACTACCCCAATCATCAGACCATACGATTTCACTTGGCGTTGCGTTGTTGTGGTTGTTGCTGGTTGTTGGTGTTGGATCATCGTCAAATTCCATTGCATCGGCTAATTCGTTATCTTGATGCTGATAACAAATTTCCAAACCACCCCACGCATCTGTACGAACAACCAAACGGCATGTTTGCTTTTTCCAATTTTCAAATTTTACCACTTCAAAAAATATCTGCGTCGATTTCTCTTGAATGCTAATCTTATTAAGAACATTCAACAATGGGGGAATATGAACATTTTTCACTTCAACAGCGCTATTGTATGTGTACTTGTCATATCTTTTATTTGTGGGATATACTTTGGCGAGAATAGCATTACCGTTGATTTTTTTTTGTGCAATTATTTTTGCAGACAAATCTGTATACGATTGCATTTTATAAAAATGATCATATTGTTGTCGTGCATAAAGTTCCACCATCTTTGAATCCGAGTGAAGGGTAAATGATGAATCACTGTAGGGACAGTGGTTATTTTATACCCTCTGCACAATTTAAAAAAAAATTGTATTCCATCACAATGAAAAAAATTTTATTATATTAATAACCAACGTTTTATATCAAATAAACTATTGTGTTTGCGCTGCATAACTCCTAAAATTTTACATAACTTTCTATGTTGTTTTTTTGTTTTTATTTTACATTCTATTTTATTTTCTAGAAATGCAACAAGTGCTTTCCCTGTTCTTCCATTTCCATCGGAAAAAGGATGAATGGTTTCAAAAATATAATAAATCAAAACTGATATATTTTTTCTTTGATAGTTTTTTACGTAAAATTCATCTAAATGTTCCATATATTGTTGAATATCTAGGGGGTCAACCCCCTCATGAAATCCAACAAATCTTTTGTTTTGACTGTAATGTCCAGCATTCGTTAAATGACTCATAGATATTTCATGAATAGTTTTACAACATTCACTTATTTTCCATTTTTCATTTTTTTTTCCATATAAAATTTTCGAAGGGCAAAACAAAATCTCCCACATCTCATCCAAAATTATTTTTCATTTTCTTCGTCTTCTTCCATTCGTATAACATCATACGCAAACACTTTAAATTTTATACAGTCTTTTAATTCCATTTTTTTACATACACGTTTGTTCCCTAATACTTTTATAAAAAATATCCCAATTCACATTCGGTTCAGTCAGTTCGTCTTCATATATAGGATTTTTTGAAATTAAATTATAATTCAATGTTGTTTGTATATATTTTCTTATCATAGTAAATAAATCTTGTACTTCATCTTCAATCATTATTACATGTGCAAATATTTTCTCATTATACTTAAATTCTCCCATTCCCCCCATAATTTTTTAATTGTACATCGACAGGATGTAATAGTGGGTTTTCATTTAAATCATAATTACGTTTGTTTAAAATACTTAATTTCAGGGGATCAAACTCAAAAAAATAACTTTGACGCGTACAATTTTTATACCGACATTTATCAAGGGATACTTTACCCATTTTTATAGAATATATAAAATTCCAAAAATCATATCTAATATTTTTTTCAGAAAGACCTTTTTTTTGTCTATTGAGAAATCTTCCCATAGGGTTATGTTCACGACAATAAAATATAAAACATGAAGTGACCATGATAATATTTTTAGTTGAACTACAATAAACATAAGAATTGAAAATACTAGGTGCTACCATTAACAAATAAATATTTAAAAAAAGATTAAAATCACCTTTCTCGCGCTGTATGTGTTTAAATTTGTTTACTAAACTTTCTTTTCCATAACCCAGGGTATAAGATATGTATTTTCTTTCAAACGTTAGATTTTTGTAGAAAATATGTATAATGGTACTTATCTTTGGATCTTAAACATTGAAATAAATCTGAGTGGTCTTCAAGGGGTAATACAATAAATAATTCTTTAAAACAATCGGGAAATGAAAAAAAACTACAGCATAACGTGTCTGATGATTCAACTAGTAAAGTACGTTGAAAGAGTGTTCTCTTCAAGGAATATTTTCTTTGACTTGCTTGTAAATTCGGGATCATATAAGAGAAACGATCTTCTAGGATAAAATAGGATTCCATTCCACGGGTTCCTTTGATTTTTTTCATATTGACTATATAACTTACTTCGTCGTGGGGTCGAATGTTGTTTTTACATTTCATCATGGGACATGTGATATATTTTCCACGATAATAATCAAATAATCCACATAACCAAAATAAATATCCAATTTCTCCTTGGTTAAAATATTGAAAATAAAGAACAACTCTTAAAATTGTTTCAATCATAATGCTGTGATTTTGAAAGATTTTTTACTCTTTATATATCTTTTCAAATTCATTAAGCTAAATAAACATTAATCTAAATAAAATAAAAAACATTGTGTTTTCTGGTTCATTCTTCAGTTGAATCTCATGCAAACAATATGTCAAAACCCAAACAGTATGATCTTCACTATCTTAAAGAAAATTGTCGAAATCAAATATTTATTGTACGTAAATGTGAACAAATCCTAAATCCATGCTTTCCTATGAATCGATTAAATATAAATTTGGAAGTTATGGAGTATGTAAAAAATAAAAAGCTTAATTATAAACAATATATAACAACACATGTGGAAGGAGATTGTGGTATACATAATTTCATAGATCAAGAAGTGTATATAAATTCTTTTTTATAAATAAAAAACGCTTTTCTCGATTTATTTTGAACTGTTTTATTTCAAATATTTAATTCATTAAAATTATTACATAATTCCCCACAACAATCTAAATATACATGTTGTTGCAACATAGATTTATCAAAATGTATTTTAGTTATTACTGTTACAATATAATTTCCATTACTGCTACCATAAATCACATTAAGTATAGATAATATATTTTCATCTTTAATAAGAACTAAATAAAGCTCTTCGCCATCGAAATTTTCACGTAACTGATATTTTACTAATCTAAATCTTGAATCCTTAGATTTACCATATAAAAACGTTTTTGAATAACATGGGATATTATTTATCTCAAAACAATCAAGGGTCGAAATTAACGTAGGTAATCTCGGTTCTCTATCAATAAATACTACATGTTTTCCTACTAACTGATCATAAAATGACATAGTCCAGCTAAAACCTGTTTATTAAAAATCTATAATATCTTTTTCCACCATAATCGTTTCCGAAATATAGATTGTTCATTTTTATCTTCCACATAAATGTTAAAATATTTATAATCATAATCAGCACATCTAAACTGATAGGGATGTTCACTCCATTCCAAAAAATAAAACGTTGAATCGCGTGTTTTTTCTATCTCAAACAATTCAGCATGTAATAAATATTGAATGTCGGGATAAAGAATTTCATCAAAATCACGCTCAGCCATTTAAATCTTTTTAAAAAAACGTCTTTTCTTCTATTCGTCGTAACCTATTTCCACTGAAACATTCACTGTATATTTCCACCGTATATTTAACTTGTTTAACACCCAACGTTTGAAACTGTTTAGTCTTGAAAGTTTTAATTCATCGGATGAATCGGACACGGGTGTTTGTTAATACATCTTCCACAAGGATGTTTGTTATAATATAATCGGTTGAATCGTTCATCTGTTGTTTCTTTACGTTCCATTGTCTAACAAATATAAAAACAATTATTTTTTTTACTCTTATTTATACTGTTTTCTTTTTTTTAATTTCTGTTTTCTTCTTTAAATCTTTTAACAACGTATCTTCTTTAACAACCATCTCTTTAATCTACAACAACGTTTTTTTTTTTGGATCTTTCCACGGTATATAATTCGCACACACTTCCCCACACATATTTCCGTTAAGACATTGTCCACAGGGATATTTTGAATAGAATAATCTATTATATCGTGCATCCACGGTTTCCATGATATTTTTGTAAAAAACCATTTTATTACATTTTTATTTATATCCTACTAAAATTTCTTTTTTATTTTAGAATATCTGTCTTTTTTAATTTTGATTTTTCTTTTTATATTTTTTTTTTATAAAAAATTATATATAAACGCGTTACCCACCATGTGGTACGTTATTTGTGAATGATGTCGAATTCACATGTACAGTATCGTGATTGTGATGAACATACCGGTAGACGTTATCAAAGAATAATTGCTGATGACTTTAACCCCTACAAAATTGAAGATGAAAGTAACTATTATCCAAGTCGTTTTCTAGCCAAAGAATTACACCACTTTACCTATGTTGTAAAGAAATGTCAACCCACGGTATTATGCGAATGTATTGAAGATATACCCTATGAAGATATACCCTCAACGCCTCAAACATATTACCTAGCTCTGGCAGTTAAAAAGAAACATGAATATGAAAATGATGAATGGAATTGTTCATGTCTGGGTGAAAACATAACAACAATTGTTGACTATGATGCTTGCTGATCTTTTACAAAAAGAAATTACACTAATAATAGATTCTAATAATTTCATGAAAGCTGTAGCATATACTCAATAAAAAACTTTTTTTTAAAAAAATTCGTGTTTTTTATTTATATATAAGATTACATATTTGATTTAATCATAGTGATAACAAGATGAATCAAGAACAAGATCTCGTGACCTGTATCAATTATAGGGGTGTAGCATATAATGACAATACTCCTCGTTATTATTCATGTCATTTTCTTCAAAAATATTTTTCCTAACTATACATATTTGGTAGAGGATTGTAAACCTGCTATACTATGTAAAGTATGTAATCCCCCATTTTGTTCTCCACCTCAAGTTTACGAACTAACTCTGAAAAATTATTATACAGGGAGAAGAGAAGGGAATAACCCTAAAAAACAATTCTTGAGACTAAAAGTGATCATCTCTTGAATAAAACAATTAAACTAATAAATGGAAACTCAATAATTCCACAACAAATTAATTTGTAAACATATTTATTTTTCTTGTAATAAAATTTTTACACAAAAATAAAAACATTCTGTTTCTAAAAGGTTTTTTATTTTAAAAACATTACAAAGATAAATATATTTGTTTCCCTCTACCCCTATGGTTAATGAAATTGTAGGGTTTAATATTTAATATAGTTTTTGCTAATTTTACATTATCATTATCAATATTTATATATTTTTCCCTTCAATGATGATAAGAGGTTCTGTAAATTTTCCTCCGGAGCTCCAAACGCGTCTACTATCATCAATTTGAAATATCGAGGTCCTTGCCAATCTTTCAGATATAAATAATATCCATATCTTAACAACGAGGGAATCACAGGTTCATAATTTACTAATTGTATGGGTTGTGCATGATAATAAAATGTAAGATAAGCATGAGAGTCACAGTCTCCAAAATCAATCATTGAACGCAACCACATGATTGAAAAAATATAATTGATACCCTGTTTATATAGTTTTGCAAAAAATCTATAAAAGTAGGTTGTCAAACTATAAAATTTTCACAAAACGTTCAAAAAATATTGTCAAGATGGTCTATTGCAGTTTCTGTAGTTGTGAAGTGAATCCCTTCTATCATTTTTTCATGCATTACAGATGTAAAGAATGTTTTGTAAACCATCATTATTGTTATCCTTGTAAACAGAATTACTCACGACTTATCTATAGTAGAATAGTTGAACTATGTGAATGTGATGATAGAATACAAAGATGGAAAAAAACTTATTTGGATTAATAATTTTTTTTTTAAATACAGCGTCTACCATTTCCAAAATTCATAAAACTTATGATTATAATTCGGATGATCTTTTTTCCATCCTCCTTTTTGAATTTTTTTAGAACGTCGTCGTTTTCGTATTCGTTTTTTTATTTGCGCTTTTCTTATACATCTCCTACTCCTACACTTCATTTTTTTATGTTAACTGAAGCAAGACAAGCAATGCTATATAAAAAAAAGAAAAAAACGTCTATTTATACTGTTCTGTTTTTTGATTTTTTTTTAATATCTTTTTCTGAGATACATATAAGAGATTTAAACTAAAAAAACTTTATCATTACTGAAACAATGTCCGTATTACGTTATATTAGTATATGTAGGAAAAGTATAACTTTTTTTGACAGCTCCACAGATACTGTTCAGTGCTATTTATCATGTGAATCTCTTCTTAAAGAATATCCTGAATATATATATTTTGTAGAGGATTGCAAACCTGTTACAATAATTGAAACAAAACAATGTTCTTTAAAAAAAATAAATGGTGTGAAACAACATCCGTATGAAGTAACCCTGAAAGTTATCAATCATGGAGAATCTGGAAAAACACTAAAAATATTATCAGAGGTCGATTTTCCTCATCTTTTACATAAAAATGTTAAGTTTATAAAAACTGACAAAGACATAATTCCTTCTCTTGTATAAATTTATTTAATAAAACATGTTATTTTTTATTACATGAATTTCTTTCTTTACTCTAAAAGTTTTTTTCTTTTTTGTCGATGCTTGTTCTTATAATCAGCTAATTTACGGATTCTTCCACTATTCCATAATTTCCCCATTTTACCCTGACGTTTTCCATATTGATATAACGTGGACGGATCATATAGTCTATCTTTAAAATGGTAGAAATCATCAGCATAAGAACGAATGATTTCTCCCCCATATGGAAGCCAATCAAAAATATCAGCTCTTGCTTCTTTGAGATAAACAACCCCTTGAAGAAATCCCAATTCTTTATCTTTTACAATTTCACGACTACATTCAAAAAACGATATTTCATTTAATTTAAGACAATTTTGTGGAGTATGAATTAATTTCGCTGCCTCTATCAATTTTTCAGCCTTTTCTTGATTACGCATTTCAAATGACCAAATCTTTCGCGAGGCATATACCCTGACATCTTCAACAAAATAACTGAGCCATTTTTTTTATGATATCGTTTTTTATACCCCAGGTTTTGTAGAAATGAAAAAAAATTTTTCTCAAAAAACTTTCATATAAATAAGCTGAAACTTTTCTTTTTCATTTATACGTAAAACATTGTCCCTCTACAAACTTAGTTTAAGAAAAAATGGCGACGAAAGAAGAAGCTTCCGATGGAGAACCCATACCCTTGAATGGTTCCCCTCTCATATGGGATTACAACGATAAAGGAGAGGGATACGCGTACGGTGTACGTGTACGGGATACGGATACGTATACGTCGAAAGTGTTTAATTTCGAAGACTTTAAACCCGTCAAACCTATTCAGGATGGTGATTCTGATAGTGATGATAGTTTGAAAGCATTTTTGGGGACTGACGAAGTAAAGGAAGAAAAAGTATTTAATAGAAACAACATTAAAAAAAAAGTATATACCTGTTGTGATATTAATAGTCTTCGACAGAATTTTCCAAATCAAAAATATATTTTACAACACTGTATATACTTTCCCTCGGGTAATCTATCCAGGTATAAATTATATTTAGAAGTGGTAGATGGGGGATTTCTTTATCCGTATAAATATCTAACAACAATTATGATAACTGATGATTCCATACTTAGTTCCATTAATAAAGAAATGTATTTAGATTAAATAAAAACAATAAAAAGATTTGTTTTTTCAAAAAAAGTTATTGTTTTTTTTGGGGATATATTTCATCTATTTAAAAACACGAAATAATTATTTGAGACATATCATCTAAAAATATTTTGAGAAATATCCTTTTTAAAAATACCGTAACTAAGGAATATCAGTCATTCGGCCATAAGATGGCGTCGAGGTAAGAGCTCCATGGCGGAAATTTCTATGATTAATTCTATAAACCCAAATTTGATTATTTTTATTTCAACGTACAACTCTTCCAATAAAAATAATATGAAGTTTTTTTGGCACGTGTAAGTATAAATCACATTGGGTGAGGTATGATGGTCGTTTATAAAGTTTTTTTTGAATTTTAAAATATCTATCTCATGAAATTGACTACGATCACCTTGATTGACCTTCCTCTCTCTGGTCGTCAAACTCAAGGATAAACCAAAAACTGGTCGTACAACAACACCAGGTTTCATGAGATAAATAATATCAAAATTCACAAAAAACCTCTTGTATACGACCAGCTTCATATCCCCCCTGATTTGATCACTGGTCGTTCTATACAGGGTGACCACACCTTAAAAATACGACACCCCCCTGGAAATTTTTGACTGGCTCTGCTCTGATTGGTCCATTCAAATCAATACTTGATTCTGATTGGCTTAGAGCTAGTGCCAGTCTCAAACACATTGATATATATATATATATATATATATTACTACTAGGACCGTACCTATAAGGAAGTCTTGACAGCGACTATCAAAGCAGAACAAGGATAGAAGAAAATAACATTAAAACAAAAACATCATGAACACGTTGAGGAATGATTTGAACCTCCAGAAATTTTCCTACATGCATTGACTTATAGTTGTATCTAATCATATACAATACGCTTGTAGTCCGACGACTATATGGCTATGCTGGAGATGATTTTGTTTATATTTGGAAACCTCCAGTTTATTCGGATCCAGTTTATTCGCACGCGTGTTTATTCGGATCGCAATCCCAAAACTGTTTCTACACGGCTATTTTCGATCGCGATAGCCCACCGATCCCAATCGCAAACCACCTCCAGATTAAATTCATCGCGATCACGATCGCGATCGAGTGTTTATCGGGATTATATTTTTTCCTGTTGTTTTGTGATAATGCAGTTTAGCTATAAAATGCTTTATGCTCGTTCACAAGGTGATAGAGTATATAAAAGCACAGCACTGCAGGAAAGCAACCTTGAAACATTGTCTGGTCACGCTCGGCTGTTACGTGTTGAACCAGAAAAGAACATGGCCTTCATGTAGTAGATAAATGATCTTTATTTCTAAATTTATTTCAATATTCTATTATTCTAACAAATCGGATGAACATTAACTCTTTCCTGTCCGGCTGAAAAACATCCAAAATTGAACCACCTGTTTGTTCTATTTATATTTCTGGAAATAACCATAACTGTTGCGAAAGCTATACATTGTCTGAATTAAGCCCAATGTTTTTAAACTTCTCGAACAAGACAACACATTATGTTAATATAAATTAGCATTAACTATCATAAATTAGGTTGAAAAACTTTCATTTTTCTAGAAAAGCCCATCTTGCACGCCCGCGTTGCACGCGTGAAAAATTCAATTGCGTTTTGCAGAAAATTTGCGCAGATCGTGATGTTTGGTTATGGTCTTATGGACGAAGCACGCGTAGACAGCGAAGGAACCAACGAGACCGAGAGCGAAGAGCAAATGAAAATGCTGAAGAACGGGAAGATAGATTATGTAGACGAAGGGAAAGAGATCGAACACGGCGTAGGGTACACAAAGAGTGAGAGACTGCTGTAGAAGAACGAGAAGATAGATTATGTAGATGAAGGGAAAGAGATCGAACACGGTGTAGGCAGTTTTCACTGAATTGGTCGGTAAAACGCGGAGTCGGTCGGTAAAGCCTGGCATCGTCGGTAAAACCGATTGGTCAGAACCGGAAGTTGGGAAAACCTTGTAATAGTTAAGGCTGTCGGTAAACTGTTCGTCATATTATATCGTTGGTAAAATTGACTTAATCGACTGTTTAAACTTTGTCGGTTGTATAAAATTCGATTTAATTGCATGGTTTAATGTTAAATTAATATTCCTGAGCTTACAAACCTCCCGATCTCCGATCCAACCTAGTACCCAGGTACTTTTCTCCGAAGGAGCGCCGAGTGAAGGTGACTGTTACCGGTACGTACGTACAAGGCAATGGAAGAAAATCTGCGCCCACGTGTTCGTCGGTAAAACTAAGACGATACACCCCCATCCAAAATGGTCACGGTACGCCACTGGGCGTAGGGCACAGAGAGAGTCAGAGACTGCTGTAGCCAAGATCAGAACGGGAAGATAGATTATGTAGACGAAGGGAAAGAGATCGAACACGGCATAGGGCACAGAGAGAGTCAGAGACTGCTGTAGAAGCACGGGAAGATAGATTATGTAGACGAAGGGAAAGAGATCGAACACGGCATAGGGCACAGAGAGAGAGTCAGAGACTGCTGTAGAAGAACGGGAAGATAGATTATGTAGACGAAGGGAAAGAGATCGAACACGGCATAGGGCACCGAGAGAGTCAGAGACTGCTGTAGAAGAACGGGAAGATAGATTATGTAGACGAAGGGAAAGAGATCGAACACGGCGTAGGGCACAGAGAGAGTCAGATAAAAAATCTAGATATTTACGCCAATAAATCACCTTCAATTTTCGACATCCTGGCAACATATGTGCCCCTAAAATTATAAATACGCTCAGGATCGCCCCATGATGCTTCGTGTAAGACAATTGGTGTGGTACCTCATTTATAATATGAGTACGTACGTGTTTTTTCTAAAGAAGCCTTTGCGGGACTGAATGTTCATTCAACAGAAACAAAATTGTTAGAACGCAACGCATTAAACAAGCATGATCTAAACCATTTATGGCATTTGGGTTACAATTAATACTTGAAATTTTACAATGTTTTGAATAACACGAGAAACGTTGTTTTTAGAATTGAGATAAAATATATGTGCTTCGTAGAAAGTTGTGGAATGGAAATAATCAAGCGATAAGTACGTGAAATAAATTATTGCCGAACGGAGGAAAGATACACTCAAACATTTCGAGCGAAAGCCCTTCATTAATTCTGACGAAATGGGCCCGACACTAGTTCGACAACATGACAACTGACGAAAACTGAACTATATATGTCATTTAATCATGCTTATAATCTATAAACCTTATACTGAGAATAATATATAGATATATAGCCTTAGGAGAACTGTTGCCAAGTAATTAATGATTGCCTATCTGCAGTGAAAAGAATTTACGTTAATTATTCGATCTTTTAATTGTTTCTGAAAAACCTTGACATTCCACTTTGACGTCCTGGTGAAACAACACTATAATTATCAATTATTGAATGAGATTGAGCATGATAAGAAGCATTATCAAGGCCGAAGTTTGTGTTATCTGCCGAAGGCTGAGGCGGATAACACAAATTGAGGCCTTGATAATTCTTCTTATCATGCGCGAAAACCGAATTCAATAATTGTTTTATTATTTATTTAAAATAATTTATTTAAAAAACCGTTCCTTTGAGGAAGTCATTTGTGTTTTATTGAGGCAATCAACTTTCGTCCTGCATCGTTGGAAAAAACGTCATAACGCGCAATATTAGTTTTTCATATTATTTGGTAGGCCTGCATGCAATGAGTTGATATGACGATTTCACCGTTGGCTGTTAGCCAATCAGCGATCACGAATTATTTTAAATAAATAATCATGCATTGTGAAAATGTAACTACTAAATTCTGCTGCTTCTGTCCAATCTGATTGTTTTCGCTCACCCTGACGATGTGCTGCGCGCAGTCTTATAATCGCGTTTTCTCTCAAGAGGCGCTTGAGAAGATGTGTGGAACTGCTTGTTTAATCTGAGGCGCGCGATTCACATGTAAACTACAAATTAGGTTAAGGTACGAATTTTAAAATCGAGGTCTTTGGTGTAATACAGGAAGATGTTGAATTTGGAATGTTTGTTTTTTAGAAATTGTTCTTCACAAGTGGTTCTTATATACTAAGATATGGTATTTTCTGCTAATTTTACATATACGATTTTGGAAACGTGATATGCTATTGCTTTTTTGATATTGATAGAGAGATAAGGAAATAGATCGAGAGATATATAGATAGAGAGATAGCATATAGAGAGATAGAAAGATACAGAGATGGGGAGATAGAGAGAGAGATAGATAATGATCAACGAATTTTTTTGCTACGTCAAAATATTTGTCACGAAAACTACCGCGAGATGGCATTATTGGTAGCGTGAATCTGTAGTGTAA
The DNA here is from genome assembly GCA_035772405.1 of Chrysogorgia sp. JL179-B06. NCBI lineage: Eukaryota > Metazoa > Cnidaria > Anthozoa > Scleralcyonacea > Chrysogorgiidae > Chrysogorgia > Chrysogorgia sp. JL179-B06. The sequence continues at coordinate 3,484,437 of JAYKKM010000061.1, read as the reverse complement.
TGTTTACCCTGCGCGAATTTTTACAATCAGTACTAGCTTTGCTACGAATTTCTGAAAAACAAACATTCCCGAAAGTACTACACCTTCCTCGATTAGATCAGAGACTTCGATTTTAACATTCGTAGCTTAACCTATAATTAGTTAACCTCAAGGTCTGTTTTGCCAGCACGCTGACGAACCCACCTTGGTAATAACAGACAATACCTGAGAGCATTAAGGTCAGGCCCAAAAAATCTTTATACGAGTTTCAGTCGGCAGAAGTTATATTTTTGGACTGACACTTTTATATGCAGGTCACTCACCGCGGCGCACTAAAATTGCTGTGTAAGTTCTTCCCAATGTGCGCAGTAATATTCTCTTCTTAGCCTGAAGAACTGTTTAAAAGACTTGAGAAATAAAGCAGTGCGCGTATACAGTATTAGAAGGGTAATGTCATATTTCAAATCAAACAAACGGGACTGCTCGACCGCCAGATAAGATTTCAATTCAGAAATATTTACAAACGTTAACGATAGCGTCTTAATTCAAGGAGACATTATAACCTCCGATGTTTTTGACAACGGTGACAGAAAATGCTTGCGTCAGTTGCGTGCCTCAGCGACGACTATAGAGACGATTAGTTCGGGCTTGTTCCTCCTCATTTTCCTCATTACGCATCTCGCTCGTATGATTATTCAATTGACAGATATTCTTCTATTTTACATACTCGTCCACATCGTCTTAATTGTTGTACGTTAAATTATTATTTGTTTAAAATAGATTGTATTATATCTCCAGCATGTGTGTGTGGTGCAAATATTGAAACTGTTACTCATTATTTGTTAAAGTGTCCCCGATATTTTGCTCTAAGGTTGTCCTTACTCTCGGCTGCTGCACAAGTTTGCGGTGATGGCTGGAATCTTTTGTCGGATTCTCAAAAAGTAAAATTGTTCCTGTTTGGCGCTGTTAATTTTTAATTCAGATAATAATACAAAAATATTTAAATTCGTCCAACAATATATTAAAGATTCTGAACGTTTTCGTCAAGTTTAGTAAGACATCCTTCAAACGATCCAGCAATTGTCGCTTGTTTTGTTTTTTTCTATTTTATTTTTTATTCAAACAATGTAAATGTTTATTGACGTAAGTAGTAGAGAGAGTGGGGCTACGAGCCCAACGAAACGACACCAAATTTTCCAAATCGCGATTTGGTAAAATTCGATAACACTTTGGTCATCTCGTAGCCACATTCTCTATACTACTGTGGTGGTTTTACCACTCCACCAAATCACAATTCAACAAAAAATAAATGGTGTCGCTTCATACACGCGCGAGAGTCGCGAAACAGTGTCAAATTTACACCAAATCGCGAGTCGGTGTCAGTTCATTTCAACACTTTCACAAATTTATGTCAAGCTACATCACAATTCAACGACAAAAAAAAATGATGTCGCTTCATACACGCGCGAGAGTCGCGAAACAGTGTCGAATTTATACCAAATCGTGAGTCGGTGTCAGTTCACCTCGACACTTTCGTAAATTTACGTCAAACTACATTTAGGAAAATCTAGAGTGTCGTTTTCAGCACTTTCACAAATTTAGGAAAATAATCATTTCAACACTTTCACAAATTTATGTCAAGCTACATTTAGGAAAATCTAGAGTGTTGGTTTCAACACTTTCACGAATTTGTGTCAAACCGCATTTAGGAAAATAATCATTTCAACACTTTAACAAATTTGTGTCAAACTACATTTAGGAGAATAGTCGTTTCAGCACTTTAACAAATTTATGTCAAACCACATTTAGGAAAATTGTCGTTTCAACACTTTCACAAGTTTATGTCAAACCACATTTAGAGAAATAGTCGTCTCAACGCTTTTACAAATGTATGTATCGTAAAAGTGTCTCACGCGTGATAAAATTGCCAACCCGTTATGTAAATTAGATTATTGCCACCTATTAATAATGGGTTAGTCCGTTTGTTCACCACTCTCGGTGTTTGTCGTCTCACTTCTAAAATGGTGATCGTACACATATTTCGACGTTGTGATTCCCCCCGACAACAAACCCAAGAAAGGCACGTACGGTGTCACAACCGCGACAATGCTTTCAACGTCTTTCTTTAGTAACGGGTCTTTTTGCAACTCGTCGTTTAGCTCGTCAGGATTCTCTATAGCGTTCAACCCATCTAGTAAGCTAGCGAATTTGCTGATTAGCAAGTCGGTGAGAAAGGCGTTTGCGATTTCCATTCTCTTCAACTCGTATTGGTGCCATATCTTGTCGATAACCTTTGCGGACGCTTTTTTAATGTACGCTTCAGATTGGCTTACCACACCATCTCCAGACAGTCTAATAAGTTCAGCTCTCCTAACGTCAATGTCGTCTTCCACAGTCGAAGCACTAGCGGCTTGAGTATCCTCAACTAATTCCTCAATCGTGGGGTTTTCTTCACTTTTGCGTTTCACCATCACGCTATTACTTATACCCATATTTTATTGCGGAATAACAACTTCGTGACTGTATGGATAGCGCAGTGAGATTTTTCGAGTCTAGCGTACTTATTATTTTTTAATGCGGTCACAATCGCCGACGCTTCTTCTTTGCTAATGTTTCCAAGGTAGTCGTCAATAACAACCTTCATATCACTCTTACTCGGACAGTAGAAACAAACAAGCTTACTAATGTTTTCTCTATACGGTTTTGCGATCGACGTCAGTTGTTGTGTGATGACAATAACGCTCAACATAAAATGTCGCGCACTAAAAGCCAAGTTGACTAATTGACTAGTCCTATTTTTGACGTCCTGCCCACTCGCACAGTCATCCAACACAATCAGAGTGTTAGTGCCTTTAAAAACATTTGTTACACACTTGAGAACAGCGTCAACACTATCCTGCGCACAGTCTATCGCTAAAACGTCAGGGTCGCGCACATATTTCCAATCTTGATACGCTTTGTTCCACTCAAAAGTAGGACAAATCAGCACAATGTAGTCAAATTTGCCGCGATACTCAGATTCCAGTGTGTTGAGTAAATAATGCGTCTTACCACAAGCTGTCATCCCAACAATTAACATATTAAACGGAGTTTCCATTAAATTGCGTTTGATTTAATACTGGATTGATTGCAGCCCATTGTTCATGAAGTTGACTAATCCATCACTCATCACGAACACCCTACACATAACATTTGCAGTCGTCGCTTTTTTAGTGATCTCAAGAAGCACACCAGATTGTGTGTTTACGATTTTCTTGCCAGTGGCGACATTGCGATTATCTTGAACGCTCCTCAAGTCGATGACTAACGCAAAACCGCTTTGGTAGAACTTCTGTATGGTCATGAACTGAGCGTGTTCCTCACCCAACCCAAACAACCGTTTCGCTTCTGTGTAGAACTTCGACTTTGGAATGCCTTGTGAGTACACGCTATTTGGCACACCTTCAATTGTGACTCTAACACTCTCGATATTCGGATAAAGAAACTCCTCGCTGTCTGCTCGCACCTTATTCGTGAATAACAACACGATTGCCTTCATGCTTTTTCTTGGTAGATTAATGTTCTCATTCACAATGGTTGTGCCTTTATCCCATTCAGTGGTTTTCATCAACGTGACGTGCTCATATGACAAACTCCTACCACTTTGCATAGCCTGACGCTATTTCATCAGCGAGCTCCTGGTTGTCAATCGTCTCATACTCGAGCTCGAGATTCTCCAAAGTGTATCCACCTACACTCTCATTGGATTGTGCCACCATGATGTCTGTGGCTTTGGGAAGTGTGATCACATATTGCAAGTTGTTGTTCATGCTAAAAGGAGCGTACAACCCGTGGTCGTCCATGATTTTACCAAGCTTTATTCGCTGTTTCGTTCCAATCACGCTAAACATCAACGCGTCACTAACTTTAGCGACGTTCCCACTTGTTGCGCCACTGTCGTCCTTAGAAATTAGCTTTCTCAAGTTCTCAGAGCCAACACCATAGTCAATCATTTGGTCTCGTGCAGTGGCGCTCTCCCAAAGGTCGCGATAGACACCAGTGTAGTTTTCCCCAGTGTTGTCATACACAGTTTCTCCAGCTAGTCTTACAACAAGTTTCTCACAAAGTAATTTGCTGACATTATTCAAGAACAAACTCTTGTCATTCGCGTTCTTAAAGTCAAACACTAAGCCCAACGATCCAGGCACCAAGCAACTACTAACCTTAAGCTTCGGCACATCGACGTAGAGCTCCTCACCAGGACTGACCTTATTAGGGTTCAACGTGATGACGTGCTGCGTTCTCGTCCCTTTTATGACACCCATGGTCGCTCGTCTAAACCCAGGGCTCAATTCCGCTGACGTGACGTTCATATACTTTACACATATTTTGTTACTACCGTTTTAGCTTGTAATAATCATAAGCAAACCACGCAAGCACCACCGCGAGTACCCACAGATTTTGAGCCAACCAAGCGAGACCCTTTGCACCCAACGTCAACGCATTATAAACTAAGTTAGCTAGTCCAACAGCCCATGGACCCATCTTCGTTATCGCGTTCTTAACAGCCTGTGCGAATGACCTCGTGGCTATAGCGCCTTTCACAACAGCAGACCTCCCAGCGATAATAATAGTTGTTATAACTCCAGCTACTGAAATTACCACAGCGCTCAACCCAACCATATTTTCTTTAGCCCATTCCTTGAATATCTGCAATCTGTCAATGTCGACTTCTTGTCGCTCTCTAACCTCTTCTACTTGTCGCTGCCCTAAAGTTACGTATTTAGCTCGCGTAAGTCCAATCACTCTTTCATGTAGATCAACATACTCTTCACCCTCTGCAATCGTAAGGTTTTCTCTATCAAGCTCCACCAATCTCCCATTCGTCTCGTCTATCGTCTCTTGAAAGTGGTCTGCCTGCACTTGCAGTGCGCCATCATCACCCACTCTTGATTCACGCAACACACCATCACTTGGATTAAGCACACCATTCAGCTCGCGGTTTTCGTCTGGTGATAGCCCAGGTATGTCGACATAGCCCACTCTTGTCTCAATTACTGGGAAGTCATCCGGGGTTACTTCTGTTGTGACAGCTGTTGTCTCTGTATTCTCAGGGATTTGACTAACTAACTGTCTGAACTGTTCAATCGCGTTTTTACTACTCGCGTCTTTACTGTAGATCAAGCCTTTTTTCCCAGGTATTAGAATTCGTTTAGGTTTTCCATATTTACCATCTTTGTTTATCGGTTTGAAAAGAATAGCCCCCGAGTCCGTAACCCACGACCTGTTGACTATTTTCCTTGACGCGTCGTCACGGCCGAGTCCCTTTTTGCTTAATTTACGTATTTTCCTATTTATTAGCTTGATTCTTTTTACATTGTTTTCTGTTAGCTCTTTGTTAGACGCTTTTAGTTTACCCAATCTTCTCTCGATTTCTTCCTCCTCTTCAAAAGCTAGATTGAAGCTTATGTCATTGACGTCACCATATGTGTCCTGCTCAACAAACTCTACCGCTGGGACTTCTGTGTTAGTCCCCCTTATTGTCACCGTTTTACCATCGTCAGTGTCAATAAACGACGTCTCTTTTTGCCCACCTCGCCTTCTAGCTAGCACACTTCTTATCTTTCTCACAATGTCACGGTTGTTGGTGAAATTAACACGAACGTCTTTCGGCATCTCACTCGTGTTGTACTCAATGGTTGTATCGCTAAGCCACTTGTCAGTGACGGCAAGCTCCTCTTCTAATTGCTTATCAGTGGCATCGTCGTACTCATCGAAGTTCTCCATCTCAATGTCGTCGAAATCTCCCCCACCTTCAGCCATATTACATTAGCTCACATTTTGAATATCGCTCTCTGGTATCCATGAGTTATGTTTGCTTTCATAACCTAACCACTTGACCAACGCCATCTTCTTTCCTCTGACTTTCTTTCTTTTCAACACTTTTTCAACTCTGTACACGTCGTCGTCAAGTTTCTTGTTGACCAGCGATAATTCCTGTTCATAAAATTTCCCAATAATCTGTTCACCACTTATGTCCTCAATTTCGTACACGTTCGGATCACCACGAATAACCTTCACCACTTTAAACAGCTCTTCAGTGAAGTTGGCTTCGTAGCCCTTTGTGAACACGCTCTTGTATTTACTAATTCTCACTGATTGACCAACTTTAAACTTCGGCAATGGGTTATCTGCAAATTGATGACCAAACAAAGTGGTCCACACTTCACTCTCATTTAACTCATTGACATCCTTTGGTTTCATCATAATGCTTCGATTCACGTTGCTATTGTAATTGTCCACAAATTTATCCAAAGCGTCAATCCACTTATATGTCCCACGAGCGTAAAAGTACTTCCACATAATACTCTTGAGACTTCTATTAAAACGTTCGACAACAGCAGCCTTCTTGTCACTCTTAGTGCTGAAATATTTAACGTCGTGTTCTTTCAACAAACTTTTCACCCCAACGTTGTAGAATTCAAGTCCGTCGTCAAATTGGGCTAACTTAGGTGTGGCCCCAAACCGATCTTTAAAGTCACTCAATAGCTCTCCAACAGCCTTAGTCATGTTCTTAGTGTCTTTTCTATAAACCGCAATGCCAAAAGCATATCTACTCAATATTTCAATACCTGTCAATATCCAATAATAACCTCCATTCTGTTTCGAGTACTTACTCATGTCCACTAAGTCCATTTGGAGCTCTTCACCAAGGTAATCAACAAAGGTCGCACGGAGCTTATGTTTTCTCACAACGGGTTTGTACCTAGTGTAGGTGTCCTGCGTGGTCAACCACTCTTTCACTGTTTTTCTAGTTACTTTCAATCCGTCTCCCAATGCGCGTTGATACAATTTCTCCACACCACTGAACCCTATCTTGGGATTATAATAGATGTCTCGCAACCCCTGCTCTGTTTCCACACCAAGTTTCATATAATTCACACAATATACAGTTCCAGTAGCACCGCGCCAACTTTGAGACTATCGTTATTTGGTTTGACACGAAACGTCATACTTGAGTAGACACCTTTTTTAACACTCACCTTTGACTCGATGTCTATGTGACGTTGCACTGATCCCTTCAAAGACTGCTCGGTGGGTATTGGCAACGTTGTGATCACATTGCTACGCTTCCCATCAATACCTACATTGCTTTCGGTTTCAACAATGTCACACGAAACTTCTATGTACTTCAGACCTCTGTACATGTCGACCTCGTTTGGGCTAGTGTGCCACTGTGAGTCATTCTGAATCACCTCACCCTTCGCGAAACCAAGTAGAGGCCCAATGGTGTCTAACACGGCTGAGCTACTAACCTTGACCCTACATTTACCTGCTGGTGCTAGTTTCTCTATCTCGAGACTCACCTTACGCTCGTTAGACTCATGTTTCAAGACTTTGACCAATGCGTCGAAGCTAAAGTACCCCTCACCCACTTTAATATTTTTAAAAGAGCCGACCCTAGAGTCATCCAGCGTGAAGACTTGAATGCTGTCGTCATTTGTTGTGTTATGGTAGTCCCAAAACACAGTGGCTGTCTTGACCATAATGTATGGGTTATCGTGTATGACCATCATCGCGTTGTCAAAGGACACAACTTTTTCTGCACCTTCAATGAGTACCGTCAATTTTCGCATTATGTATAACATACGGTAGATTATATATGCAGAAAGCCCTTCATGACTACTATGGAAAGTACTACAAACGTGCGATGGCGAACACATCGAAGGCTACACACGACGCGAAGGCAGACCTCGTCAAAAAGTACCCTCACGCTACTTTAAGCAAATTCGAGTTCGATCCAAATATTTCGCAAGACGGTAAGATCATGAGTGTCGACATATATTTCAGAAACAACGACATCCTTAGCACAAACATAACCAGCACAACCTTTAAAAATGATAAAAACATGTGGAAGTGGTTGCACAATAGTAAGTTCCCAATAATATGGCAAGGCGGTGGGACTATCCAACCACTGCCAAAAGGTCATAAGAACCACTGGGGGCTTTGGGACGGCTATCCAACAGAAAACGTGTTGAATTATCCAGTGAATAACTTCAAAGTCTTTGTTAACCAAAATAGCTACTTCATGTCAAAGCTACCAACCTTACAAATCACCACGTCAAAGACCATGTCAGAGTGGGATGACAGCGAATCTTACTATCGTGTTGTGTTTGCGACGTATTGTGCGAGTTTCTGTTGTGGAGTCTCGCTGCAACATCTATCAGTGTCACAAGAAGTTCACCCCGTGGTCACAAGTGTGATGAGATTTCATGTGTACTTCACCATTAGAAGACTTCTCAGAAGAATGGAAGGTGGTGAGACCATGAAGTCAATAAGAAGAGAATTCAACGCTTCCGAATTGTATGGTAAGATTTCCAAGATCCCCAGAAAACATTACTACCAGAATAAAGTCCTGAGCGATGGCACTTTAGGTGAATCCAGAGTCTTCACACTCAACGACACCCATAACGATTACAGACGATATGTCGCTCGATTGTCAGACGGCTTTACCAACATTGGGTTGCAATATCTAAATCAAAGCATAGAAGCCTTTGTGTACTCCACACTTGGCGCGCATGCGAGAACACGTGTGTCAGTCGTTGGTGGTTCTGCGGGAAGTCTAGAAACCCAACAAGAGTTCCGAAAGTTGTTTTCTGACAGTGTTGTCAACTACGACGTATCGACATGGATTCTCAACATGAATAAATCGATTAGAGACACCAACGTTGTTCAAAATCTCGCAGTGTCACCAAGTACGTGGTTGATGCCAAGTAATGTGGTGATTCTCAAGAACAAAATCGCTGGGTACAACAACTTATTAAAGATTGCTACAGAGTCCATGAGATTTGGAGTGAACACTCGCTTGAATGCGACAACACCAACGATTGCGGCTAAAAAATTCCACCAAGAAAATGTGGTGACTAACTTAGTAACGCCAGCGAGTCTTGCGGCTAAAAAAGTTCACCAAGAAAATGTGGTGGCTAAAAAAGTTTACCAAGAAAATGTGACACCACTTCCTGTGAAAAAAACAGTGGCCACCACCACAAGCGAGTCAGACACGACAACGTTGGCGATAGTGTTAGGGTTCTCAGCAGTCTCTGGCTATCTACTAACCAAATACACCTTGAAGTAGTAATGAGTCTAAACTATGGGTACGAGTCTGACGACCCTCACGATAAAATACTAAAGAGAACGAAAAGACATCTGGACGAAGATCCCAAATTAAGCGCGACCGGTGGGAGGATGTCTGGACTAATAGACATGCAAGGCTCAGCGATAAAAAACGTAGCAGACCCAGTCGATGACTCAGACGCCATCAATAAAAGAACTCTAGAGCAATTGCTATCGGGTTTCCTCAAGAGTCAGTCCTATAATGTTGTGCTCGACTTCAACGTTAGCACACACGCCTTGAAAAACGTGGAATTTCACACCAATGGTTCAAACAAAGTGAAAGCCATTGGTGAAACAAGTAAATTAGTGCAAAACAACTCAACCTATGGTCCTATTATCGGCATCAGCAATGTAAGCCAAAGTTTTCTATCCCCTGTGCTAACACCAATCCCACTTGAGTCAGGTCTCCATTTTAATTGCCCCAGTATGCAATGGTGTGATCTCTCCATTTTTGTTGTGGTGAGGTTACCTACTCGCACCGCTGGGTCAAATTGGGAGACAATTATATCGAACGACGACGGTCAGTGGGATAAGTTCATAGGGTACAAGACTGGTATGACTAATGGACTCGCGTATGGTGGTAGCGTCCCAGCAATGGAGAGCATATGCACTATTCCAAGTGGTGTTGACATAAGTAAAATGCATATGATATCAATACACTGGCAAATGGACAATTCACACGTCAGGGTCAACAACACCAAGTCAACCGATTCAGACTTCATAGCGAACATGAAAAAGATAGGCACGCCTTATGGAACGATTTTTGGAATACATCGACCAAGAATACCACTCGCACCTTATGCGTACCCATCGTTGATAGAGTTCTACGGTGTGAAAATTGTGAGTGGTTACATGACAAACCGAGACATCATAATCATGGGTGGAGAAACGATGAATGAATATGGTATAAAGTGAATGTTTGATGCATTAAAGTGATCTTCCAAACCAGTGTTAAATATATGGGAGCATGTATTTCAAAAGAGCGTGAAATATATAAAATAAATAAGACGACTGATCACATGTTCAAAGCTGGTGGGTCATTTGGCCGCGGCGATATAACTCTCGAGCTCCACGCTGAGATTGGTATGAGGTCTAAAAAGACTTACGGCAAACCTATTATGTTACCAGAGTCAGACACTGTGGAAGTGGTAGGAGACGTGACCTAAGTTAAAATGGGTTGGCCTCAGCTTCGAGGGTCTCCGCTTCGAAGATTTAGAGAGCTGGTTCGTAACATTAGAAACTTTTTCAGACGACGACGTGGTAAACCAAAGACTAATAAAACACATCTGATGCGTTGGTACACAACAAACCAGATCTACAAAAAACCTAACGCCCACATCGAGTAGTTTTTTCGTGGGAGACTATATAGTGATGACTTCCATGACACTTCAACTATTTTATTTCGATGGTCACCAAATCACGACGGTTATGAATAACGGTGACATGTGGTTCAAAGCAAAAGAAGTCGCGAGCGCTCTAGGTTATGCTCGACCAAAAGGTGCGGTTCACGACCACGTCGAGCCTGACTGTAAAATAAAGATGGAACAAGCCTCGTTTATCAACGAACTTGGGGTCTACTCGTTGGCGCTCTCGAGTAAAATGGAGCGCGCGAAACAGTTTGGAAGGTGGGTGCACTCAGAAGTCTTACCAAGCGTTAGAAAGGGTGTAGCTGACGTCGGTCTCAAACACAACCAGTTCAAGATGATCACTGAGTTCGATCTTCACACGAAAGTCGTCGGTTTTCTTAGGAAACACTATCCAGAAGCTATTTTGATAGCTGCACTGTAAATGAAAAAGGGTTGAAACGACCCCAAATTTCGTTTTAGCCCTCTTGGAGCCGAAGCTGTTTTGGCCCTACGTGAAAGCCATTTTGGGATTCGAGAGCTAGATCGACACTAACAGGGCCATTTTAGGTACACTAAAAGCCAATTTGGCCCTACCCGTTTCCAAAACAGCCCTGCCATTTTTCAATTCAGCCCCACCGTTTTCCAATTCAGCCCCACAGATCAAAACGACTCTCATTCCCGGGGCTGTTACGGCTCCACTTGCAGCGCTACTTATGATGTCCATATCAGCCCCCAATTAATTCATTTTGGCTCTCTTTTTCCGAATCGGCTCTAGCACATGTCAAATCGACCCACTTGTCAAATCGACTCCCAGTGGCAAATCGACTCCGCTGTCAAATCGACTCCCGCGTGCCAATTTAGCTCACGTTCTTCAAATCGACGCCCGCGTGTCATATCGGCCCCCGAGTTTCAAATCGACTCATGTCAATTGTCAAATCGATTCGCACGTGTCAAATCGACCCGTGTGTGTTAAATCGACTCCTGGCTGTCAAATCGACTAGGGCGTGTCAAATCGACTCGCGCGTTTCAAGTCGACTCGACCGTGTCTCAAATCGACTCTCTTGCCAAATAGTTCTCCCTGTGTAATCGGCTCGCGCGTGTTAAAGCGACGCGGGTGAAAGAATTGATATTATCTTCTCGATAGTTTTTATTGGTCGAGAATATCATCTATCTTTCAAGTGGCATGTTTGGCCAGTAAGACAATAGTAAGTATAAATATGGGCCATTCTGGTTAGTAGATACATCATACATTTGAACCGTTTTGCGAGTTAGACTTAACCAGTTACATCGTGCTACGTCAATATGGATGCTTCCAGACAACATTTTTATGTTCAGAAGTAAAAGATTGGTTGCTGTCCCATGATTTCCCAGAGGTCGTGGAACGTATCGGTAAGTTTCGCGATATTAGATATTTTTACTGGAATGAGACTATATATTGCAGTTCTATCTTTTTGATCAATATTGTGTAATAAATGTGATTTTTTATATTTGTATATGTAGAAAGTGAAGAATTAAATGGCGAGGACATGACAGCCTTGTACGAAGTTGACGCAGAAATGAGACAGTTTTTTCCTTCATTCAAATTTCGCCAGAAATTTAAGGGATTTCTTAGTGACGTAATTAAAGAGAAGGTAAGAATTCACGTTAAAATTTTCGCTTTCGCAAATTTTATACATTGTAACTGTTTAACAATTTCTATCATACTAGACTAACAAAATAATGTTCTATTCGAAAACCCGGCGCAGACGACCCGGGCTCTGGGAACGAGAATGTATGCGCCCGCGATATATTCATTCAGAGGTTAAGAGCATGCGTAGAGAATTGGCGCCTATTCTACAAGTGACCGTTGGGATTTATATTTGCATTCGAAGAAGGAAAATCGGATAAAATATAACGCTAAACTCGCGTTGGATACAGTATTTTGTTCACTTAATATTTAGTGTTATAAGATGTTACTTTTCTCAGGAAATACGTTCAAGAAACGCCTCGTAGTTGGATTGTCCGCTGTGGAAGAATTTTCAACATGGCTGATCTCTGTGTCGACCTGATCACTGGACTGTCGATTTCGCTACTAAGCTTATTCAAATTGTTGCGTATATAAGCTACAAAACGAATACGAGCCTTGTAGTATTAAATTCCAGCTTCTCTGTTTGTTATATTTGTAGTGTGCGTGTGCGAGTGACGGCGAGAAATGAGAATGAAGATGATGGTGTTATGGTGTACATGTACCAAACACTTCTTATCTAGCCGAGGCCCAGGCGTATCCAGTCACAATGACAATCGCCAACGTCTGCCGATAGTTATCCCAACCAAGCTAGTTCTCCCGAGTAGGTGTATCGACTGTCGCCAACGTGGCTTCATCTGTGCATGTAAGTCTTAAAATTGCCATATTTTACATTCCAATATATTTAACCTTAGTAATTTTGATGTGTATGTTTAATCTTCTCCTATTTAAGCTAGTTAAGACTTAATTATTGCAATTTTGTCTAATGCCTACGATTTAAAGATCTTTTATCATTGAATCTTTGACAGTTCTATCGAGAAAATTATTCAACAAGTTATAGGAAGCTTAGGATTAATAAATAAATAGACGGACAGTTTCTGAATGCCTGAACTGGCAAATATTATGGACATTCACATTGGTGGTTTATTTCAGCTTATTGGATAGAAATTCAATGGACAGGGAAATGTATTATATCCTATTATCATTCTTATAATTTGGCGGCCCTTTTTCCCCAGAGTGTATAAAGATCACTTTTAGGTTTCAAGAGTTTGTAGAACTGCACAACATATACAATTATCTGGTTATGCTGCCCTTGAAGCAAAATAATGTTTCTTAATTAGTTTTACACTTGTATATAAAAAATCTATCAATGTTATATGTTTGATTTAGAAATATATTATTTAATCACATTTCTACGGTCTGTACTATGATATACATGGGCTACATACTCTTTGGGAACCTGCAGGGCTGTGAGCAGAACATTTTCATGTTCTGGAACTCTGTCCTAAACACGATGTGTGGGTGCAAAGATGTTGTGTAGGAACAGAACTGTACAGATTAGAAATATGATTACTGATATTTTTCCAAACATAGAAGAGAGATGAGAAAGGCAATTAATAGCCTGAAGTCATATGTAGTTTATTTGAGATCTGAAAATGATAAGCTAAGGAAGAGGCCAGAGAAAAAATGCAGTGCATAACTACAATTCTTAAAATGTGAAAAGTTAAGAAATGTAAAAGCTATAAGAAGAGATCAGCTAAATTTAATTTTGAATGATAAAGAAAAGGGAATCATTCTAGGAAAGGGTTGTTTTGGAGCTTGTAAGCTTACGAGGTTACATGTTTCTGGTGAATCTGTACTTGTTGTAGCCTGTGTGCAGACCCCACCTGATAATAATATTATTATTACCGGTGGCGGAAGGTGATATAGTGTAATTCATGTTGATGTCTATTTTGACTCGAGTTTCCAACAGATGTTCTCCCTTTGTGTTTGCCTTGATATTAATCCCAAATTACTTATGGAATTTTGTGGTCAGTAGTAGTAATCGGCGGGTTCTAGCTCATTTTCCAATTTCTCGAGTACCACTTTATTTCCCCTGGTTAAACCCTGATTAAATAGTCACTCCGCCATTAAGCCCCCCCATTTTCTCGAGTAACAAAACTTCCAAGGAAATTAGACGGGACTTTTCATTCTCTCGACGCCCCACCCCCTTTCTCTTTTTGATTGACACCTGTCAATCAAAACTTTGGTCGTTCTAACTCATCTCCCCCTCATTTTCCCATTTCTCGAGTACCACTTTATTTCCCCTGACTAAACCCTGATTAAATAGTCACCCCTATTCAAATCCCCCCTTTTTCTCGAGTAACGAAACTTCCAAGGAAATTAGACGGGATTTTTCGTTCTCACGACGCCCCACCCCCTTTCTTTTTGATTGACACCTGTCAATCAAAACTTTGGTCAGCGGTTGTCAACTCACTCGTCTTCGAATATCACCTCCGTCATGATCTTGTAGTGACCTAGTGCCAGCGTGTTCACTCCATCGGGTAAAATATACCGTTTGTCGTCGTTGCTACTCAACGCTGTCTTGTTCACGGTCTCTGTGTAGATCTCGTGTTTCCTACTCCTAAACGTGTTCATCGATCTCATTTGAGGCTTCCCGGAGAAGAGACAGTTTTTATAGTCGTCAAAAGTTATCGAACTCTTCACTACACCCTTCTGTGCTTTGTTGTCCTTAGATCATAATTGACACGACCTTGTACCCAGCCCACCCAACACCTACATACATCACCCCCTCTGACACCGACAAGTACTCTTCCATCTTCGGTGATGGTGTGTAGTAATCATGTAACTCTGGTCTCTTGTGGAACTTCGCGTTCTCGCGAAACGTAGCAGAAAGTGCGTCGAGAGCCGCGTTCGTGTCGTTGATGTTGTGGTTCGCGTCCGACAAGGCGAGACGAAGTCGCGCGACTTTGTCTCTGCGAGCTACCTCTTCCTCGTTCCACAATTCCCTGTCCCGCGTGAGTTTCTCCATTGCGAGATTATGGCGACTAATCTCTTCTCCATACTTGTTTCCCTCAAGGTGCTTGAAAAGAAACCCTGCACCTGCGAACGCAAGTGCATTGAATAGTCCCCCTACCATCATGGATGCCATCTTTATCTTACTGAGCAAATCTTGAGCAAGTTGGTTTTGCTGCGTAGCAACTTTTGAGCAAATCTTGAGTAAATTGGCTTTGCTCACGAGTAGGTTTGAGCAACTTTTGAGCAAATCTCAAGCAAACCCAAGCAAATCTTGAGCAAATCTTGGTGAGTAAGATAAAGATATGAGTGAGGTAACAGAGACAATCACGTCCCAAAAACCCAAAAACCCAAAGAAGGTTGAGGGAGGAAAGAGACTCGCCGCGATCAGCAAAGCTGCAAAGGCGAAGAAGGCTCAAGAAAGACTTGAGCAAAGCGAGGGACAACGATCACAAGAGAGCAACCAACTCGTTGGTCAGCTTGGGTATGTCGTAGGAGCGATTGGTGTCGCTGGAGGGTTGTACTTGTACTACAAACGTGATGAAGACCGAGGACCCACACGTCCAGACCAGGTCAACGCTTCGTTAACGACTCCATCGACGACGCCATGTTCAGACCAGGTCAACGCTTGTTCCGACCTCGAGTCTTTTGATTAGAAAAAACTTTTTTCTATAATAAAAGGATGTCAGATCGAAAGGAAATAATGAACGAGGTGTACGACACTCTGCTCTACACCGCCGCAGGAGTTGGAATTAGCATGGTGTCAAAGAAAATTCTTGGAGAACCACTAAGTACGCCAACCACACTCGTGGGAACATTGAAACTTGCAGTCGCAATCAGTGTTGGGACGGTCGCCGTGAAATACGCGCAACAAAAGAAGCTTATCCCAGACGACCCTTTCAAGTAGGTCGTTTGACGTGTCTCGTTTTATAAGCCTTGCTTATAAAAAATCACCTTGTATCCTCAATAGACTGTGTCGTACGCTTCACCTGGTTTGGCTCGCGCAATTCTCTTTGCCCACCACTCTTTCGTTCGTTCGCGCTCCTCCTCTGACTCGGAGAGAATTTCTTCGTCTGACGAATCGTCTTCAAACATGACAGCTGTGGCTGTTTCACACTTTGACTCGACCACCTTGGGCTTCGCCTCTCGACGGGGTAAGAGACGTTTCATCCTCATCCCACTTGGCTCCACGACTGCCTCGTACAACTTGACTTGCAAGGAGATGCGAGCACCGACAAAGATGGACTCGATCTTCACTGCACCGTTTGCCCAGCAGTGTTTTCCCATGAGTGACTGAGCCTCCACCGGTTTGTTGTCAGGGTCAAAGAACTGCGTAAGGAACTTGTCTTGCTTTTTGTGGTAGATCAGTTTTGCGTATAGCGTTGGACCACGACCGGGAACCCTTCGAAGAACGGTTTTCCCGGTCTTCTTGTCCTCAACCTTCTCTGTTTTCCAATAGAGGGGGTTCAACCCACCCTTGGACTTGGTCAGATCGCTATGTTCCAATTCGAATCGGTCGATCTCTTCGCGGTTTTCAACCAAGTGGTCGATACAATTGTCGACGATGGCATCAAAGGTGTTGATCCAAGTTTCCTCTTCCTCTGTGACCCCATCGCGGTTCCACAAACACAGGGGGAACGTGAAACCAGTGACCTTGCCAGTCTCTTGACTCGTGTTTTCTGAGACTCCGAACGAGTATAGACGCTCGGTGGGGATGATGAGTTCACCCTCCGTCCCGTCCTCGTTGCGAGTAGAAATGTTGATTCTCTTAAACTTAAGTTTGCTGTCTGGAATCTCCCCTGAAACAGGGTCGGAAAAGATCATGTGTTCTTTTGGGTTATAACCCTTTGCGGGTGTTAACTGCGTATTCTCGGTCATCTCTTTCTACCCCATCGCAACTCCTTAAGCCATTTTCAATTTCGACTTTTCTTCGCTCAGCTTTTCTCCGCAAACCCTTCAAGTACCTCTTCCAACTATCGGCCATCGCCTTTCGTGTGTCTATCATCTCCTTTCTCTTCTAGACTCTTTTTTAAGAAATGTCGTACTCCAACATCATGCTCTTGTTGATTTTTGAGATGTCGTCCGCCTCCAAGAAACCTCTCACAACTCTCAGACCATAGATCTCACCTGACGTACCTTTCGTTCTTTCCGTACTCGTGAAACGTTCATTAAAGAATATGGACCCAAATGGAGCACCAATACTCTTAGTGTTCGCGTTGAAGGCTGAGCGAAACAACACGGTGTCGTTGCATCTCACATGACTACCTTTCATTAACCAATGACAAGATATGAGATGTTTGTCAGTTCCTACAAGACCAGGTGGTAGTGTACAGTTATACTCCTTTACAGGCCATCCTCCACCGTACGATAGTCGATTAGTAAACCCTATTTTGTAACCTATAAATTTATCGTGACTCCCATTGTCGTTACCAACGACGTACCCGTAACCACCGGACGACGGGGTAGCCAACAACTTGAAAACCATAAATATAGAAACGTTGACGTTAGTGAGTGATGGACAGTCGAAGACCATTCTGGTGTTAGCCAAATTTTTCACAGAGTCAGCGTCGACATCCACGGTGGGACTTTCGAGGAATGTGTTTTGATGAAGACGAGATGTCCCGTCTTCTATTTGCTCCACTTTGTTGCTACCCCCTGAAGCGTTATGATAGGTAACCTTTGCGTTTTTAACGTTCACATTAAAAACGGTCTCAAAAGGTGGTCGTTCGTCTTTCTCTCTCTTTGGTTCGTCGTGTCCAAGATACAGGCTCATTTATTACTACCGCCATTTTCTATACATGGAATCGATCAGGTTGAGAACCCTTTCCCACTCCTCCAGAGTTGGTTTTTCGACTGGGAAGTAGTAGTTCACGAGCTCGCTCACAAAAACTATCGTCATCATCATCCTTTCTCTAAAGGAGAAATTTACTTACTATCACTCCTAACAACACCTCCAACGAAATGGGGAGCAATGAGGAGGACGATGTTGTGGGTGTGTTCGGAGGAGCAGGAGGAATTGTTGTGCCCTTTGCTTTGACCTTTGGCTGGCGCTTCGCGTCTCCCTTTGCTTTGTCCTTCCGGTGTGAAGCACCGGCGTCAGGTAATACCTCTAAATGTTCTCCACCACTAGAGTGAGTTTTTACCGCTTCCTCCTTTGGACTCGAGAAGTTGAGCCCATCGTTATACCCAAATTCCATGTTCGTCTCTGTCGACTCTCTGAGTAAATTGTTGTACCCTGGAATGGGTGTTTTCAGAAGTACCATGCTCCGGGGTATCAACCACGTGTTCGGGGTGACTGCCATGTCCAACTTGACATTC
Organism: Chrysogorgia sp. JL179-B06; assembly: GCA_035772405.1. NCBI lineage: Eukaryota > Metazoa > Cnidaria > Anthozoa > Scleralcyonacea > Chrysogorgiidae > Chrysogorgia > Chrysogorgia sp. JL179-B06. The sequence goes on along the minus strand of JAYKKM010000061.1, from coordinate 3,466,122 downwards.
GTGTCTTTGATAGCTCTGTTCATGAGGTTTATCCACACACTAGGTGAGTATTGGACGACTGCGTCTTCCACGATGTTTCTAAAAACTTGCTGGACTTCGCGAGCACTTGCACGACCACCTATGATCGACTGTTTCGCCTTTGCTTGTGCACCGAGTAGCGCATACACATATACTTCTATGGACTGGTTGAGAAGCTCCTGACCCAACTCTGTGATCCCGTTACTCACTCGAGAACAGTAGCGTTTGTAATCGCCTTGCAAATCTTTGATATCGTTAACCCAAGGTCCACTCAGAGCAAGATTGTTTCTTAAAACTCTCCAATCTGGTACGTACAGTCTGAGAATGTCTGCAATGTCAGGTCCACTCTTGTCGAGACGAAACATTACCCTTCGCATGGTAAAGTACACGTGGAACCTCATAAGACTTGTGATCTGCTTTGGGACATCCGGGTTTGGTGTTAGGTTTTGTAGTGAGACGCCTGACCTGTAGGTGGCAATGTACATCGCCGCGATGGCTTGGTAGTAACTTTTCTTAAGAGTCCACACCGTGTTTATATTGTCTCCGTCCGGACCATCTTGAAAACGCTTCTTCGTGTCTATCACTATCTTGGGGAGACTCGACGAAAAGTGGTTCTTGTCGTCGACGTAGACGAGAAAGTTGTTGACTGGGTAGTTGAGAACGTACGGCGGGTACGTGACGTCGGAAGTCCCAGCCCGCTCCGTGTGGATAAGTTTCTGCACCGTTCCACCACTGTTCCATATCCTTGGGAAGGGTGTGTTGTTGTGGAGCCATTTCCACATGCTTTGGTCATTCTTGAACGTGGTGCTGGTAATGTCGGTCGAGATGATGTCGCTGTTTCGAAAGTATATATCTACTCTCGTTACATCACCTTCTTGTGTTTGAACTGGGTCAAACTCAAACTTGTCCATCGTCGCGTATGGGTACCTCTTCATGAGGTCTGACTTCGCCTTCTGGACAGCGATCTTCGAGTTCTTGATCATCTTGTCGTAGTTATTTCCATAGTACGCGCGTATCGCAGACTCTGTTGGAGTTGTCATTTTATTTGTATCTCTAAATAAATGGTAAAACTATCGGTGTTCCTTGAGAACGGGAAGAAAACAGTCGCGTTGAATAGGAGTTTGATACTCCCAAGGGGTTCGTCCCTAGTTGTAAAGTCGGCTAGCGTGTTTTGGGGCTTTAGGAACGTGGCCAAGGACTACAACGACCACATTCTCTTCAACGGGGTGAAGCACACGATACCCGAGGGATACTGGACCTTCGAGGACCTTGCGACGCGCTTTGCGGACGATGAAGACGTGAAAATAACGCTCACACACAACGTGCATGACCATACCTGCACACTAAAGACCCTCCGCCCAGCGAAGCTTTATAAGTTTGGTGAGCTGCTGGGTTTCCCGACAAACACCACAATGGGGGCAACAAAGGTGGTTAGTCCAAACAGGATAGACATCAACCGTGGTCTAAGGTTTGTGGAGATCCACTGCGACACCCTCGTGGATGAGACAATCGACACGTCGGGAAAACGGAGTAGCGTCATCGCTGTTCTCCCCATCACATCGGAGACGACACTCAGTGGAAGTGTGACGAATTTCCAAACGGTCGAGTCAAGTGTCCCCATCCGTAGCGGCACGTACAACACCCTATCTTTTTACACCAAGACGAACGCTCGCGACACAGACAAGGTGGGAGACATTTTGCTGGATATTAGCATTCTCTCTAATAAAAAGGATGGACAACGATGTTGAAAAGGAGCAAAGTCTAAGAGACTTGTACTACGATCCCGTGACTGGTTACCAGAGCAGGGAGAGACTATATCAAAAAGCGCTGGAGGAAGGACTAAACATGAGCAGAAATTCGATTAAGGAATGGCTGGAGACGCAAGATACCTACACACGGTACAAGCCAGTCGTGAGGCAACACAAGTTTCGAAAGACGTGGGTGTCGAGTCTTGGCGAGCAAATCCAACTCGACCTTGTCGATATGGGGAAACTCAAGGACAAGAATAATGGTTACTATTGGATTCTCACCTGCGTCGAGATTCTCAGTCGCTACGCTTTCGCTATCCCCGTGTACCGCAAAGACGCGAAAAACATGACCAAAGCCGTGGACAAGTTGCTTCGCCAGTTCCACACGAGATTTGATATCTACCCTAAACTTGCTCAGTTTGACGACGGACTCGAGTTCTACAATGTTGGTGTGAAGAGACTGTTGGAGGAGCACGGGGTCGTGTATTTCTCCACAAAGTCAGACAAGAAGGCAGCTGTGGTGGAAAGGTTCAACAGGACTTTGAAGACTAGCATGTGGAAATATTTCTATAGCAAGGGGACGTACAAGTGGGTCGACGTCCTGGACGATCTCGTTGCGAACTACAACAACACAAAGCATAGCAGCATTCTCACAAAACCAGCGAATGTGACCAAGGACAACGAGAGTCAGGTGTGGACGACACTCTTTGGTCACGACTTTGGTGAGTTTCCTCTCCCAAAGTTCAGACTTGGGCAAAAGGTGAGAATAAGCAAGTACAAGAGTATTTTCACCAAAGGGTACGAAGCGAATTTCACAGAGGAGATCTTTTTCGTGAGCAAGGTGGTTCGTGGAGATCCAAATGTCTACGTCCTCAGCGACGAGAGCGGGGAGGACATTTTCGGGACATTCTACGAGGAGGAGATGTCTTCCGTGGAGAAGACGGAGGACGCTACGTACCGTGTGGAGAAAGTCTTGAAGAGAAAGAAAAAGATGGTTCTGGTCAAGTGGGCTGGATACGACGCAAAGCACAACTCTTGGATACCTGAGAGTGACATGGAAAAATTGTAGCTTTAGATAAAATGGCTGAAGGAGGTGAAGACATGTTCGAGATGGAAGAAAGGTTTCCAGAATACGACAAACTAGACGCTGAAGAACTCGACACAAGTCTTTTTGAACTTAATGAGAGTCTAGTGGGTGGCGATGACCTGTTAGTCACCGAACGGATCACGTACATCGATCGGCTTCTTCTAGGCAGAGACGAAGCAGAGACAGGTTTTGGAGGGACTGACCCAGCGAATGACGTGTTTGTCCAGATAGACAAGTATGTCCAAGACTCCCGTGGTGGACAAAGAATTAGTCCTCACTCGGAGAGCATGATTGAACTAAGAAACAGGACAACTGTGAGAGACGGAAAGATGTTTTTTAAAGAGAGACTGAGAGATGGTAGGTATTCTACCACCGAGAGAATAGTTCTCAATAGTGTCGACGGGTCGTACGTCAAAAACACAGCGAAAAGGAACGCAAACGCTGTGTTACAATTTGAGAAACTCGTTGACTTTGCAGTGGGTGAGACGACCACGAGTAACGAGTTACCCATGACTCCTATCGTTGGTCAGGTGACGATACCAGAGGACGTTCTCAGAAGGCTTAGTGCGGAGGATAGGCGTGTAGTCAATGGTGTGTTGAACCCGTCCAACACGATACTATCGGAGAGTAGGATAGGTGACAAAGGAGCAATTCAACTCATGATTGATGACTTTCGTGAGCGAAGCGACGCGAATCTTGGATTAGCTAGAGATAGTGATGATATAGATGACGCTATGGAGCATTTCCAAAAGTCTTACGACGAAGACGCGGTGGTGGACGCATTCACTCGACAGCGAGTCATTGAGGAGACACGTGCCGAACAGGAAAGAGACGTGACACGTCTTGAGAAGTTCAAGGAGTGGATAAAGAAGAACGCACTAAGTCTTTCCGCAATAGGAATCACAGTGGCTGGACTAGTTACCACTATTATTGTTGGAGCGAGAGGTGCTATCGCGAAAGGAGCTGGTGCAGCATTGTCATTCGCAAAGGCGGTCAAAAACGCAATCGCAGGGTTGGGACCATGGGCTGTTGGACTTGCTAACTTTGTGTACACCGTGTTGAAAGCGGGAGCGAGTGGAATTGCATGGCTTGCGAGGAACCTGCTCGTCGTTGTTATCGCTCTGGTCTGGCTGGCTATGGAGTGGTATCGGAAAAGACAAAACCGATAGGACATCGACCTCGATTTTTCGTAACCTTGGTGGTTACGAAATCTTTGACATACTAATAAAATGAGCAAACTGATCACAGCAATTGCGAATAAAGCCGGCGAGCTCAAAGTCGCACTTGAGAAGTTTGGGAGGAATCTACATATCTTCGTTGTTGGAGTGCTTTTTCTTCTAAAAAACTTTTCTCGTAATAATAAATGAACAAGGATCTGTCTCACCACGCGAAAAAGACTAAATTGTCCACTATCGTAGGGTCACGCACACGACATGTTGTGACGATGAACCCAAACAAAGCCAACCCTGGCGAATCCCTCTACATCAACATCCCAAAGCTGAAACCAGACTCATGTCTGGTCCCAGGGAGTTTGAGCATCTTGTTCGACTTTAAGAACGCCAACACAAAGAGTTGGTTTCTGAACGACCTGTCGAAACTTTTGCAAAGTCGACTGACTATTAACATGGCCGGAGAGGTCGTCTACGACAATGTAGGCGAGTCGACTATTGAGGTTTACAAAGATCTTTGGAAACCCAAGATCGTACGAGACGAAATGGTCGAGGTAGGAGTCGCAGGAGAGAACTTGCGAAAACTTATCTCCAAGGACGATAGTGGAGCTACGAGTGGAGACGCCACAAAACTAGCCGACGCACTCGTCTATAGTGTGTTTGGAACAAAACAGAAGATCTCCCTCGACAAGATTTTAGGAGACTCTGGACTATATGCTCCATACTCGATGAGCAACAACCCGCAGTTCGTCATTACTCTACCCCAGGCTACCGACATTATGGTTGCACAATCTGGTAGCGCCGTTGGTGGTTACTCTCTTGAGAATTTGGAACTAGAGTACGAGACCATCGACAACATGGATCTGGCTAGTGAGATCACTAGTCATTATATGGTTGGAAGGTCGCTCCCGTACGAGCATGTCACACTCTTGAAAAAGAGTCCTTGGGGAAAAGGGGAGACACTGATCAACGAGAACATTAACCTCCCCCGAAAACATATGAAGGCTGTGGTGATGCTGTTCACCAAGGCTGTGATCACAAACTCGGAGGAGTTTGTGTACCCGAACATCGACAACGTGAAAGTCACTATCGAAGGTGTTCCCAACGAAGTTTACAGCCAGGGGATCCCCAAGATGCGGTACTACTCCGAAGCCGAACGCCTCTTTGGGCAAGTCGACCAGAGCGTCACACATCGAAAATTCTACAAAGACAAGTTCGCGTTGGTGGTGGACTTGCGGAGCACAAGTGACCAAACGGTTCACGGGTCGGGGAAAAGGATCATGAACACACAGAGTGGGATTCTGTTGGAGATCACGAAACGGGCCACAGCCACCGACTTGATCTGCAACATCTTCGTACTGTCAGACGCTCTGTTGAACATTACGTCAGGGAACCTCAAAAGTATCCAATACTAAAGATGGACACCCCATTCAATATGATGATCGTAGGCCCAACCTACTGCGGAAAGACCTACTACCTTCTCAAGATGTTGGGAGAGAGACTTAGAGGAATATTTGACTACATTGTTCTCCTTTGTCCAACCATTCTCTGGAACACGACCTACCACAATTGGAAACACTTCCACGACGAGGACTTTGTCGTTCTCCCCGTGGAGCAGGAGAACGTGAACGACATGCTGAAGTACGTGGTCAACACGTACACCGACACAAACACACTGATCATTCTCGACGATTGCGCTAGCGGGCAAGACGTGAAAAACAGGACGAGCGAGCTGGTGAAACTAGGTTACTCTGGTCGTCACTACGGACTATCCACCATTGTGCTAACCCAGCAGATGACCAGTATCGCGAAACCCTACCGAGAGAACATCTCGAGAATCACAAGCTTCCACAACACAAACCGAAAAGACATGTTGGAGCTGATCAACGACTATTTGAACGGTGTCTCAAAAGAGGACGTGGCGTGGATCACAAAAGAGCTGAGGGAGAAGAAACACGCGTGTCTAGAAATAAATCTCAGACACCCCTACGGACACGAAATTATTTCTCCACCACAATAAAGAATGAACCCCGAAGACTTTGTGAACAATGAGCGAAGCGATGCGGAGGAAGTGGTGAAGGACGCGGACGGTGCGGAGGACGTCGCGAAAGACGTGGATAAGAAGAGAGAGGAGCTCCTACTCTTGGCAAGCGATGGTGAGATCAAAAAGAGCGAAGCGTACGTTAGGAAGGCCAACGCGAAAACCATTCTAAAGTTATACGCAGAATACGAAGCCGATGCACTAGAGAAGAGTACCGTGGTCTTGTGTGACTTGTTTTTGTCAAAGTTTTCCGCAATGATGGGTGGACTCGACGCGGTGGAGAAGCCAGAGGAGATGGAGAAAGAGTTGAAACGCGACCCTTACCTCAACAAGGATCTGAGAAAACTCATGTCTTACATTACACCCATGATCCCTTTCCTTGGACTTTTGTCTGGTGGACTCACAGTGGGAAAACACATGTATGGCTACGAAAAGAAAAGCAAGGAGGAACCAATTTAAAAGGGACACGTCTCGTAGTAAAAATGAACGAACTGGGACCAACGACTATTAAGCTAGAGAAAAAGTTCAGAGATTTGGGAACTTTTTCACTCTTTGACCAAGCTTTGCTTGAGTACGACGCGAGAACCTCAGACCAGGGAGAGAGAAGCGGTTGTCCTCACGAGTCTCGAGAAGAGTACCACAATTTCACCATGGTTTGTGTCGAGTGTGGACTCGTTCTACCACGTACGAGGGGAGATCCTGTGCACATCCCTTTGAACCACGAGACGTACGGCATGAACAACATTAGGAGTTACAGGAGAGACTCTCGCTGGGCAAACTCAGGCAATCGACTTGCGAGTTTCGACAATCTATTAGCGAAAGTAAGAGAGAAGATCGACATTAGCGACCACATCCTCTCCAACGTGACGAGTGACTTTTGCGCTTTGGAAAGAGAGTTCAGCGATGGGAACGACTCAAATAAGAGATTTTTCAACGTCAACTTTGTCTTACAGAGGCTCTTGGAACGCTACGGTGTGCATGTGGGAAGAGAGGAGGGCGTAAACATCCCAAAGAAGAACGACAGGATCGACGAGTTTAATAAGTGTTTTAATAAATGGCTGAGCTATCATGGAACAAGTACCACGACAACCTTCTGAAAAAGTGGGCGGAAATGTCAAAGACCTATTCAATCATGCACTCCCTTTGTGCCCAGTACTACTCGAAATGGCACGACAGACTGGGGATCCCAGTGGTCGTCCTTGGGGGTGTGACTGCCTCGTCGATCTTCTCCTCAGCTTCGCCACAGGAAGACTATCACAGAATATGGACTTATGTCAACGGCGTTTTGGCGTTGGTCGTAGCGGCATTGGCTGGCGTCAACAACTTTTTGGGTACGGTCGAAAAGACGACGAAGCACCAAAACGCATCGTTCAAGTACACCAAAATCGCATTGGATATCGACACGCTTCTCTCCTTTAGGCAGGACGAGCGTCCTTTCACCCCACAGGAGTTCATTCAGTCGAAGAAGCACGAGATGCTTGAGATTCGAGAGAACGTTCCTGAGGTTTTACCCTGGGTAATGGATGACTATCTGAGAAGGTTAGACAGGTCTTTGACGAACACAAAATCAAAGGTGAATACCTACGTTGTGTCTGGGGGTAGCCGATCGTCTGAAGATAGTGTCGACGGAGACGTCGAGCGGGGAAGAAAAACGAGCGTGGCGCATTTGGCTGACTTTTCGGATAAGAAATCGTCAGCGGTGGTTGCAGCCAGCGAGAGGATGCAGACGATTCATAGCGACAGTGAGGAGGAGGCGGAGGGTAGAGGTCTGGATACGTAGTGAAAAAGCCCTTACCAATGTGGTAAGGGCTTGTAAGCGTTAGGGAACTATTTACTCATCAAAGTGGATTTCGGCGAACTCGTTTATACTTTCGGTAGCTTCGTCGAGCGATGACGTCAACCGGTCAACCCACACGTTACCACTTTGCAGTGTGTCTCTCAACCCACGCGCGCGTGTGCGAACGTCTTGTATCGTCATACGAATCCAAGTGATCTTTTCTTCTATGGAGTCGTCGTATACACCGCTAGTCGTGGTCTCTTCGTTCGCGACACTAGTCGTGGTCTCCTCGTTTATGTCATTACTTGTGATCACTATCATGTTTGCCTGTTGTAGCGCGTCGTCTCTCTTTTTTTTCATTTCCAAAAAAGAAAAAAGGGGAGCGACGACATCGTCGCTAACTAGCACAAGTTCGGAGTCCACTCGATAACCGCTGACCAAAGTTTTGATTGACAGGTGTCAATCAAAAGAAAGGGGTGGGGCGTCGAGAGAATGAAAAGCTCCGTCTAATTTCCCTGACAGTTTTGTTACTCGAGAAAATGGGGGATTTGAGGAGGGGTGACTATTTAATCAGGATTTAACCAGGGGAAATAAAGTGGTACTCGAGAAATGGGAAAATGAGCTAGAACCCGCCGATTACTACTACTGTGGTCTGACTGATTCAAAATGCTGAACAGTATTTTCATTGTTGAAAGGTATTGCTCCTATTTCTCTTGTGCAAAATAATTAGTTGGATAGCCTGGGCAAGTGTTGTGATGGATGTTTTTATTTACACACAATGGGTATTCTGCATTGTGACGTTAAGTCAGATAATATTATGGTTATCCATGGTTCTGCTGTGCAATGAAAACCTAAAATAGTATATTTAAATTTTAAATTAGGCAAATTATATAAGAAATTGTGTAGTAAAGAAAATTCCAAGTAATAAAAGAAACTTTACAAAGGTAACTATCAACACATTGTCATTAACCGTGTGCATTATATGACGGGTTGTATCCATGTGCTGCAACAGATGTTTATAGCTTTGGCATACTGCTGAATTAGGTTTCAAAATTACCAGCACTGGAACACCTCAAGAAAGTGTCCTGTTTGTGTATTAATTCAGTGTTTGGATCAACGCCCCAAAAATAAGTTGAGGTATTTAGTGACATTAATGCTAGTTTCACACATCTACGGTATGTATCATGATTTGCAAGTTGCAAACAGACAAATTATTTGCTGATGCCAAAGGCAGGCTTGCAGTACTGGTTTGTATGTTTGATTAGTGTTGGAATACATGTATATTTACCACTGCACTGTACACTGTAGATTGTAAAATTGAACATACAGTATATCACAACCATGCTCTTTATAATTATTCAAGGCTAAGACTAACTGGATAGAAAAATTCAAACTGCCCATCATGGTATGTATCTGTACTATATAGTTTTGTTAATTAAAAAATGTGTGTTTTGTTTCTTTGAAATAAATATATATATATGTAATGTGGGTTGTAAACTTGTAAACTGCAGAGAACTTAGAGGAATGAACTACAGACATTTTGACATACATACACATACCGGTACATACTTACAATACATACATACTTACAATACACACATACATACTTACAATACACACATACATCATACATGCATTAAAACCTCGGCAGAACACAACTTATAATTTTGCTTTAATATATATATCAGAATTGTCTTACACAACATGTGAGTGTAGTTTCTCATGTACACTAAGACTACACGCACAAAGCCAGGTGTTACACAACTCTTAAGCGTCACTATATAACTAACAGTCTAACATAATTGTGCTATTTGTTGTGTTGTATTGCAAATACTGCAATATGGCTAGCTCTGCTACTAGTGACATCAGTGTTGTTCTGGGCATTTGTTTGCATGGCGAGAAATGAAGGCCACGCACGTGCGTTGGGAATCAATGTATACAACACAATTCTCACCCGAATAGTAATTACATAGGGAGAATAAAGAAATGTCTTAATATGTCTCTAGATGTTTGAGAAAACCTATCATTTCAATCTGATACAAGCAAAGTGAAGTATCATGATTCATGACTGAAATATCATTGGCAAACCTGTTTTTACGTTCTGAACGATGCGTTTATCGCAAACGAATTTTGACCAAATGCTCAACAGGAATATGGAGAAATCGTAATTAGCACTGACCTTGCTTCCTATGCCATTCAAATACATCCATTTCAGTCAGTTTACAAGCTGGTTTCAATCTGATTCGAGTTGCCCAAGAGACAGTTCCTTCGGTTGTATATATGATTTTTTGCGTGTATTTGTGATCTCTGTGTTTTCTCAGTGTCGAATCTTGTATTAGTCCTTTCTCCGGATTCTGCGCATAATTTTGAGTGCAATTCATTGCGTACTAGATGGTATATTTCCATTTCTTGTCTTGCATGTATCGTGGTTCGATATATTGGCCGCCATTTGTTTAGGTACCAGTCTCTTAAACTGTAAATAAACACTCGACTTTGAAAACTACGCGACAAAATTGGCGGTATTTTTAAATATATGAATATGTATGAAGGCGAAGACGAGGCCTCTATTTTAATAAATAACTTAACACTTAACAAACAGTGTTATATTACAGGTTCGATTCCTGTCCGGGACATAATTTTTCTGAGGATACGAGCTTGACGATCGTGCATGTATCGTCTAAGTTCTCCCACATTCACAACAGCAGTATTATATATAAACAGTGTTGTATATTAAACAAGCAAACAGGCGATGGATTTCTCATTTCCATAAAAAATTAATTATTGATTGGATGGCGAATCCAGAGTCAGAAATCCAATGAATTAAACTATGTTAAATTACTGGACAATTGTCATTCTATTCCTGAAAACAACGTGAAAATGTATTGTTGGTAGTCTGGGTAATAGTATAGTGCCCAACGCCTTCCTCCGCCCCGTCCCCTAAATGTATTTCATTTCTCGTCACGAAGAAAGTTGGAATTTTCTTCGTAGAGAATTATTCAATATTTTATTAAGTTTGTTCTAGAACTGTAGGTCGAAAAATATTGAAAGGCAACAGATTAATTTTTGATATAATTTGTTATTTTTAGGAGCATGAAAAAGCGAAACTTGTTGTGTCAAACTTGGCACAACCTCATATTGTGGTCCTTGGAACTGCATTGGAGTATGACAGGCTATTTATTGCAATAGAGGCAACTGCTGTTTTGAGCAACTGCTGTTTTGAGGCTGTTCTTTCCTTGTTGACAAATTTCTATATTTTAATATAGATTATGGTAACGCCAAGGGTGTGTTATCCTTTTTGGAAACTGTAGTTCTTGGCAACACTAAGCAAAGTGGTCAGTTGCCAATAAGGGTTGCAATTTTTCAATGCATTGTCATAAGTATTTCATGAGAACCATGTTTATATTTTGGCTATTATTTTAGGTTATTGTTATCAATGAATTGAAAAACTTTATTTGATCAGACAGTCGAACTCTTATGCAAGTTATTCACAAAATAGGTTACAGCAAGTACAGTAATCAATGTGATATTAGACAATGCCTTTAGGTTATTAATATTGCTAGTTATGGTTCCGTATATTATTTCTTTTGTTAACTTCGCAAATGAAAATGATAATATTTTCTGTTTAATTACAATTATTATTCATTCTAAATATTGTACAGTTGCTGTATTTTAATCTTTTGTTCGACTCTAAATAGCTCCGCTCCGCAAGCTAAATCGACACTTTCTTGGGGCCATAATGCCACCGAATAGGAGCCAAATTAACTCCTTGATTTTCCAAAATGGCTCCGCGATTTTCTGAAATGGCCCTTGTCAAAAGTTGAAACAGCCCCTGCTTCCAGAACAGCCCTTGATTGGGGCTGAAACTGCTCTCTATTGTTGGAGCCAAAATAGCTCCGCTCCGCAAGCTGAATCGACACTTTTTTGGGGCCATAATGCCACCGAATAGGAGCCAAATTGACTCCTAGATTTTCCAAAATGGCCCCACGATTTTCTGAAATGGCCCTTGCAAAAGTTGAAACAGCCCCTGCTTCTTCCAGAACAGCCCTTGATTGGGGCTGAAACTGCTCTCTATTGTTGGAGCCAAAATAGCTCCGCTCCGCAAGCTGAATCGACACTTTTTTGGGGCCATAATGCCACCGAATAGGAGCCAAATTGACTCCTAGATTTTCCAAAATGGCCCCACGATTTTCTGAAATGGCCCTGGTCAAAAGTTGAAACAGCCCCTGCTTCTTCCAGAACAGCCCTTGATTGGGGCTGAAACTGCTCTCTATTGTTGGAGCCAAAATAGCTCCGCTCCGCAAACTGAATCGACACTTTTTTGGGGCCATAATGCCACCGAATAGGAGCCAAATTGACTCCTAGATTTTCCAAAATGGCCCCGCGATTTTCTGAAATGGCCCTGGTCAAAAGTTGAAATAGCTCCTGCTTCTTCCAGAACAGCCCTTGATTGGGGGCTGAAACTGCTCTCTATTGTTGGAGCCAAAATAGCTCCGATCCGCAAGCTGAATCGACACTTTTTGGGGGCTATAATGCCACCGAATAGGAGCCAAATTGACCCCTTGATTTTCTAAAATGGCCCCGCGATTTTCTGAAATGGCCCTGGTCAAAAGTTGAAACTGCCCCTGCTTCTTCTGAAACAGCCCTTACTTAAAGCTAAAACAGCCCATACCCTGGAGGGGTCAAATCACCCCTTAGGGGCCATCTTATTATAGGTGCCATTTTGACCCCAAAAAAAGATCTATTCTGGGGTCACCGTTTCGGCCCCCTTTTTTGGGTCGTTTCAGCCCATTTTCATTTACAGTGTGCTTGCGGTGAAAATCAAGACACTTCGAGTAAAAGAATAAATTCGTGGAAAAAAGGTTACCAACGTGGAACACCTGATTTGATTATTGCTAATGCGAACCAACAGCATACCGGACTTGTGATCGAGTTCAAGAACCCAGGTGGCACAGGTAAGACATCCAAAGAGCAGGACTCTCTGTTGCTCAGGTATAAATCTGCTGGATATCTAACATTGTTGTGTGACTCATACGACGACGCTATTACCACGATAATAAAATGCTTCGACGCTTCCCAGTGTGTTCGTAAATTTTAAAAGTAAAACAACGTACTGACTGTGTGTGACATTACTGACTTCAAATGTTTTCTCTGTATGTGACATTGGGCGCTTCATGTGTCCAATGTCTAAATTTAAAAAAGTGGGACGTGTTGAGAGCGTCCTTAATTTTGTGTTGAAGGGTGGTGACGTCTACACACCGCACGGTATTGCTCAGCACCACCAACAAACGATGGTCCTGCAGGGTTGTGCCTCCAACTGAATGGCGCCTCAACAGTTGTTCCGTGAGTGTCACGACAAACGGCGCAATACGCTTTTAGAAAGGTGATGTCGTCTGCCACTGAGAACAGTGTGTCGAGCTCACCAATTCTTTTTAAGTGCTCCGTTGCTATGAGACCACAAATAATGACGTGAACGCCAGCTTTGATGTAGTCGTGAATAACTGGGAGTAAGTCAGAGTACCAATGACCTTCATCAATACCAATGGCATCGATGTCAGTCAATTCATCGCAACTTGGAAGGTTGGTGATTAACTTTGCGGGTAAACTGTCTGACCCGAGGTCATCCACGCCCACTATTTCGTTACACCCCACCTTGCAAACGTGAACGTCGCGGTTCGCGGCGAGCTCTAGCCACGCTTTGGCTTTGGTTGGGCACGGTCTCCACATGAGGGTCGCTACGAACACTTGGAGGAAGCTACCGAGTAACGTACCGTTGGACCCACTAGAGTTGTTCAAGTAGACACCACTCGCTAGCATAAGGTGTTCGAATGGTGAGTAACACCACACAGGGATTATGTCAGCTAACATACCAGCAAGCTCGTTGGCTCTCTCCTCTCGAAGATCGATCCAAGCGTCGAGAAGATACCTCGTATGGCGAATCTGAGAGCCAAGCCGTTTTGGCGGCCCTTCAGAGTCGGGGTCGAGCAGATCGTATATTGAAAAGTACTCGTCTAAGACGTCGGGTCCATTGTCGACTCGTGGGGTAGACACACTGACAAAGGCCGTTCTCAGCAAGCGGTTAATAACTTCTTCGCTAACCTCTCGGTCTTGAGTCATTATGTTATACTCCCAGAAAAAATCCTAATTTTTAGTGCGTTTGGAGCTGTGAGATATCTGTGAGGTCGACTGTGAGATACCTGTGAGGTCAACTGTGAGTAAGATAACACGTGATAGTGTATTAGATGGCTGAGGACCCACAGACTGTTGACGCTAAGATCACAGCTGACGTGAAGAGTGTTAAGGTGAAGGACCCAAAACGTGTCGCTGCTGGTAAAAAGTTGGCTGAGATATCGAAAGCTGCGAAAGAAAAGAAAATGCGTGAAATGATAGTCAACGAAGAACAGGGTAGTGAGTGGAGCTATGGTTACACTTACATTGTTGGGACATTTGGTGTTATCATTGCTGCTGCTTCACTATGGTACACAATTAGCAGCGAAAAAGAGACACGATTAGAACCTGTGAGTACTGCAGCATCACCCGTGTCAGAAAATCATAGAACTTGTCGTCGCCCAGCGTTAGACACATTCGACTCTTGAACAAAACAAAACACACGACAATATATATGGCTGCAGCGATCGATCGAAAAGAACTTATGAACGAATTGTACGACGCGCTACTTGTCACGACTGGTGCTGTGGTAGTGAGTATGATTTCGAAAAAGGCTTTGGGAGAACCATTGGGAACACCAGAGACTGTGAAAGGCACAGTGAAACTTGCTGCAGCTGTTGGTGCAGGAACGCTGTTAGTAAAATGGATGCAATCGAAAAAGTGGATACCGACAGACCCATTCAAATCAACGTAAGTTAATGGTGAGTGTTGTGGCTGGAGGGATTTTCAATGCAGTGGCTTTTGCAGGCGCTGGCTTTATGTTTTCGAAGTTTAATCACACAGGCTATGAAGCTGAGATGAAAAGACACAACCATGCGTTGGAACAGTTAGCCAGTGCGAAAGAAGTGTGGTACGAAAATGAAATCGCTAAAAAAGACCAGATTCAGCGTTTACGGCAACAGCTCTCAGACGCTAACGCTGACATCAATGACACAAACCACGCGTTGGAAGAACTTAGAAGCGTGATGACTATTCAGTACAGCGGACGAGTATTCACTGACCTCCCGAGGATTGCGGATTACTACCAACCGAGTGCGGAAATGAAGGAATACCAATTATTGTTTGTTGGCGCGTTAGGTTTGGGTAGTGGAATAGCGGTGTGGGTACTCACTCGATAAAAAAATGTTGGAGTAATATAGGCGATGGACAAACTTATGAAGCAGATGAGTTTTGGTTTGACAATTGACGAGATCGCGAATGAAACACAAGTTGAGTGTGGAGGTATCTTTGGGCTTTACTACTGCTCGGATTGTGATGTTGTGAAAAACACAACCGAGTGCGGTGGGTACGCATGTCCAAAGTGTGGCGACATCGAATGGGGCTACATTCAGAGCTATAGTGACATGAGACTCACACGACCAAAAAGCGTTCACAAGCGGTCTTGGTGGATGGGGAGGAGACTACGGAACGTTGTGAAGTACGAGCATCTCGAGTTAATAAAAGAGGACTTCTTGAAAGTTGTCAACGCGTTGTCGGATTGCGGGTTGATAAAGGGTAGAAATGTCAGCAGATACGGATACTACATTATTAGGTTGTGTCATAGAAGACAAGTCGAGACACTTGAGAAGGTGTCGGACCTCAAAGACGGGAAGGTGAAAGACTTGTTCGACGACAATTTGTTTGGGGTGGTGTACCCAAAGCTGGGATGGTGTGAAAGTAGCGATCGTTATTACAACGAGTGGGTTAAGAAAAAAACAAGTGTAGTATAAGTATAAGCCAATGAGTCGGACTGTGAAAAACCCACTGACAAAAAGACGAGTTAAGGTTGGTGGACGGGCGCATAAGAAACTTGTTAGAACTGGCGCGATTCGAGGTAGTTACACAAGTGCAGACGTTGTTAACCTACTAACAGATAGAGCGACCAACGTTCACGGCTTTTTTGGAGACCAAGAAACACAACCCACAGTCGAAGACCACAGTGACACACCGTCGACGTATCTGTTGGATCGAGCACTGAGAGGATTCACAAGGTCTCATGGAGTCGAGGTGGTTAACGACAGAGACATCAACCAGGTAAACGGTAGTAGAAGCGCTGTCATCAACCTTTTGAGACGTGAACTAGGTGAGACCAACGGAATGAAAGTGGTAGAGACAGTTAAGGTCACTTTTGAGAAGGTTTTAGAACTCGATAAGACCACGTACAAAACTGCCTACTTCAACAGCGGAACGTTTGTCGTCATTAATGACCATGATATTGAGGATGTTGCCAATCGTGGATCGGAACAGATCTTGACGCGGATAGCTGGGTGGTTATCTGAGGGGTCTGGATGGACTATCGACAAAATAGACGCGCATTACGTTAATATCGCTATTTACAGACCTTTGCATGGGAGTGGCTACGTTGCGTTGCCAAAGGAGCTGCGCAATAGTAAGAAGGGTTTGATAAACGTGAATAACGAGGATGATAACAAGTGTTTTAGATGGTGTCACCTAGCGCATAAGTTCCCTGTTGGAAAACACTCCGATAGAACGTCGAAGTACGCCAGTCACGTCAGTGAGCTGAATTACGACGGAATTGATTTCCCAGTCACGCTCAAAGATTACAACAAGATCGAAAAGGCTAACGATATTAGTATTAACGTCTTTGGGTACGAAAATAAGCAGCCATTCCCTGTGTACGTTTCTAAGGAGGTGTATCCTGACCATATGGACCTATTGTTGATAACTAACGGCAAGGGCAACAAGCACTATGTGTATATTCGTGATTTCAACAAATTCATGTATCGTCAGACAGAGCACAAGGCGAGAAAACACTTTTTTAGATATTGCCTGCAGTGTTTTAGTCGTGCGGACGTGCTTGGACGCCACGTGGAAGTGTGTCTGGTCATCAATGGGAAGCAAGCTATTAAAATGCCGCAAAAAGGTACGAAAGTGAAATACGAGAACTATAGTAGACAATTAAATGTGCCGTTTGTGGTGTACGCAGACTTCGAGGCTATCACACAGAAGGACAAGAAGGTGCACGCAGCAACACCATCAAGTGAGTGTAGCTACACAAACGCTTATCAGAGACACGTTGACTGTGGTTATGGGTATAAACTGGTTTGTTGCTACGACAACGAGTATAGTAAGCCAGTGAAAGTGTACCGTGGTGAAAACGCAGTCAACAAGTTCATTGGGGAGATGCTAGAAATTGTTGAATATTGCAAAGAAACATCTGAGAGTCACTTCAACAAAGAAATGATATTGACTGACGATGACAAGAAGGACTTCGACGAGGCCAAAAGCTGTCACATTTGCAGTATTGAGTACACTAGCGCCGACGTTAGAGTGAGAGACCACTGTCATGTCTCAGGCAAGTACAGAGGGTCTGCACTCGCGACTGTAACGTGAACTTTAAATTGACTGACAAAATTCCTGTGATCTTTCATAACTTACGCGGTTACGATAGCCATTTCATTATGCAGGAGATTGGCAAGTTTGGTCAAGACATAAATGTGATACCGAACAACATGGAGAAGTACATGGCGTTCATGCTTGGAAAAAACTTGGTATTTTTGGACAGCTTTCAGTTCATGAGTAGTGGTCTAGACAACTTGGTGAAGAACCTACCAAGAGACGCTTTCAAATACACGTCAGAAGTGTTTCATGAAACAGGGTTGGCACTCATGACAAGAAAAGGAGTCTATCCTTATGACTACATGGATTCTTTTAGAAAATTCGATGAGTGTGGGCTACCGTCTAAAAAAGATTTCTACAGCATTCTGAACGACGAACACATTACGGAAGAAATGTTTGAGCACGCTCATGATGTGTGGGACAACTTTAATGTCGAAAATATGGGTGAGTATCACGACCTGTATTTGAAAAGTGATGTGCTCTTGCTCGCTGATGTTTTTGAGAACTTTAGAAAGACATGTCATCGTGAGTATAAACTAGACCCGTGTCACTATTTCACATCACCTGGATTGGCTTGGGACGCGATGTTAAAGATGACTGGAGTGGAACTTGAATTACTGTCCGACATTGACATGTTTCAGTTTGTGGAATTGGGAATGCGTGGTGGTGTGAGCTACATATGCAACAGACACGGTGTGGCAAACAATAAATACATGGAAGGGTATGACAAAACGCAAGAGTCGAAGTACCTGATGTACCTTGATGCCAACAATTTGTATGGATGGGCAATGAGTCAGAGTCTCCCCACGGGTGGTTTTAAATGGTTGACTAAGAAAGAAATAAAGAAGGTGAACTTGCGTGACTATCACGACAACAGTAAAAAAGGCTTACTGCTTGAAGTCGACTTGGAGTACCCAGACAATTTGCATGACCTACACAACGATTACCCACTTGCTCCTGAGAAGATGGAAATAACTGTCGACATGTTGTCGGGGTACTGCACGAAAATCAAAAACAAGTTTAACGTGAGTGTTGGCGGTGTGAAAAAGCTGGTGACTAACTTGATGGGTAAAGAAAAGTATGTGTGTCATTATAGAAACCTGCAGTTGTACATGGACCTTGGGTTGAAAATCAAAAAGGTTCATAGAGTCCTACAGTTTGATCAGTCTAAGTGGTTGGGCAAGTACATCGACTTTAACACAGACAAAAGAACTGCGGCTAAGAACGCTTTCGAGAAGGATTTCTTCAAGTTGATGAACAACAGCGTGTTTGGGAAGACAATGGAAAATTTGAGAAAGCGCGTGGATGTAAAATTAGTGACCACTGTGAAGAAATTAAAAAAGCTTGTCTCGAAGCCAACGTTCGTGTCTTGCAAAATATTTAGCGAGAACTTAGTCGCTGTCCACAAAGTTAAAGAAACGCTGACATTAAATCGACCTGCATATGTGGGTATGTGCATACTAGACTTGAGCAAAACGTTGATGTATGACTTCCACTACAACTACATCATGAAAAAGTACTCTAGCGACACCTGTAGATTACACTTCACCGACACTGACAGCTTGCTGTACACAATCGAAACCGACGACGTTTACTCTGACTTCATGGAGGAGCGCGAAAAGTTTGACAATAGCGATTACCCTGTAGACAGCCCATTCGCTTTTAAAGAGAACAAGAAAGTTATTGGCAAGATGAAAGACGAGTGCGCTGGAACACCAATTGTCGAGTTCGTTGGGCTACGCAGTAAGATGTACAGCTACTTGA
This sequence comes from Chrysogorgia sp. JL179-B06, assembly GCA_035772405.1. Classification (NCBI taxonomy): domain Eukaryota; kingdom Metazoa; phylum Cnidaria; class Anthozoa; order Scleralcyonacea; family Chrysogorgiidae; genus Chrysogorgia; species Chrysogorgia sp. JL179-B06. The sequence continues at coordinate 3,447,014 of JAYKKM010000061.1, read as the reverse complement.
AAGAGGGTGGAGGTGGTGGGAAAACTGCTAAAGGTATTAGAAAGAACATAATTAAAAAGGTGATCAAACACGAGGACTACAAAAGCGTGCTACTTGAGCAGAAACAATTGCGACACACAATGAAGACCATTAGAAGTTTCAAGCATCAGCTCGGTAGTTACGAAATTAACAAAGTGTCGCTATCCTGCTTTGACGACAAACGATACCTTTTAGAAAATGGTATTGACTCCTACGCGTATGGTCACAAAAACATTGTAGTGAGAGACACGCCCACTGACACACCTTAAACACTACGATGTGATTCCCATAAGGCTGCTTTTCTCACCGACTTGCTAATCAGCAAATTCGCTAGCTTACTAGATGGGTTGAACGCTATAGAGAATCCTGACGAGCTAAACGACGAGTTGCAAAAAGACCCGTTACTAAAGAAAGACGTTGAAAGCATTGTCGCGGTTGTGACACCGTACGTGCCTTTCTTGGGTTTGTTGTCGGGGGGAATCACAACGTCGAAATATGTGTACGATCACCATTTTAGAAGTGAGACGACAAACACCGAGAGTGGTGAACAAACGGACTAACCCATTATTAATAGGTGGCAATAATCTAATTTACATAACGGGTGGCAATTTTATCACGCGTGAGACACTTTTACGATACATAAATTTGTAAAAGCGTTGAGACGACTATTTCTCTAAATGTGGTTTGACATAAACTTGTGAAAGTGTTGAAACGACAATTTTCCTAAATGTGGTTTGACATAAATTTGTTAAAGTGCTGAAACGACTATTCTCCTAAATGTAGTTTGACACAAATTTGTTAAAGTGTTGAAATGATTATTTTCCTAAATGCGGTTTGACACAAATTCGTGAAAGTGTTGAAACAACACTCTAGATTTTCCTAAATGTAGCTTGACATAAATTTGTGAAAGTGTTGAAATGATTATTTTCCTAAATTTGTGAAAGTGCTGAAACGACACTCTAGATTTTCCTAAATGTAGTTTGACGTAAATTTACGAAAGTGTTGAGGTGAACTGACACCGACTCACGATTTGGTATAAATTCGACACTGTTTCGCGACTCTCGCGCGTGTATGAAGCGACATCATTTTTTTTTGTCGTTGAATTGTGATGTAGCTTGACATAAATTTGTGAAAGTGTTGAAATGAACTGACACCGACTCGCGATTTGGTGTAAATTTGACACTGTTTCGCGACTCTCGCGCGTGTATGAAGCGACACCATTTATTTTTTGTTGAATTGTGATTTGGTGGAGTGGTAAAACCACCACAGTAGTATAGAGAATGTGGCTACGAGATGACCAAAGTGTCATCGAATTTTACCAAATCGCGATTTGGAAAATTTGGTGTCGTTTCGTTGGGCTCGTAGCCCCACTCTCTCTACTACTGACGTAAGCCCCTCGATGAGCTTTGATAGCTCTTGGGTAAACGTCTTAAAATATATGTTTACACAAAAAAAAAAAAAATTTAAATGTTTTTGCTTTCCGAATTTGGGCAGTATAAATTTTAACTTAGAGTGATTGAATAAATTGAATAAGATACTGTAATGATACCAAAGGGCACACGGATGCCCCCGCATGCCCTCGTAAGCAAAGGGCAGATGGGCCCCTGACTACAGAGCAAGTACCAAGATCAGAGAAGTATCATAGCTCAATCATACTCGTCAAACCGACACCAATCAAAGTTTAATCAGAAGCAAAAGAAAGCAGCGACATGAAACTGGTTGTATACATCTTCATTTCGCTTGTAGTCGGGCAACAGGCAATTCCAGTGATGTCTGAAGAAGGTACGTTTTTCACGATCTCGGTTTTTGAAGCCTATATTTTTATTTTGTTCAAAAGATAAAGACCAAACGCAATGCACTCGGTCACGACGCTGAGGGATGTGCTAAAAACCGAAAGCTGTGTAGTGAACTTGTTTATTTGCTCATCAAAGCAGTTGGAGTTTTGTTTGAAAAAGGTCTCGCAATTCCACTAGTATTTCGCATGAGAAGCAATCAAATGCGTTTTACACGGCGCTTAGAAAATTTAGTAAATACGTGATATTCAATTGGTTAAGACCTACTTCCGTTTTCAATGTTTGTTGTTAACGAAGGCCTCAACGTATTCTTTGCAAACGAGACTATTAAAGAGTTTGCTAATACTTTCAAAGGATGACTGTTTATAGTCGGCATAATTTTGGTTCGAGGATGATCAAACAGTCGAAGAGATGCTGGAATCGAATTGTTAATCATACGATATGGCCAGGTAGCCGTCGAGTGCCGATTCTCGTTATGCTGTTTCGTTTTAGCTTTTCAGCTTGTCCTATTTGTCTATTAGAACTCTTCATGATGATTTCTTAAACTTTTAGTGAATGCTCGTTAGTTGCTATAAGTATAGACTTGCTCCAAGTCTGCCTCTTGATTGTTTCGGGTTTGTTTCGAGAATACGGGTTTGTTTCGACAGGTTCTTTTCAAAACCTTGAAACAAACCCGTGTTTGAAACCAAACCACTCTCGAAACAAACCCGTCTTTAATAAACAATCAAGAGGCAGACTTGGAGCAAGTCCACTATAAGGCATAAACACAATCTATATAAGCATTGCGAATAATCGGCATAAATTACAGAACATTTAATTTTGCTCTGATGCACAGGGCTAATTAGCGCCGCCTTTTTGCGCCCGCTAGCGTCTGTAGGCTTACAGGAAACGGAGGGGTTATTGATTGCATACCTATTCCAATAATATGAGGTCCGAATACTATATTAACTTCTCATGAAAAACCACAAAACAGAACCAGAAAAGGCAAAATGGCAAACAAAATGAACAAAATGGCAAACAAAACAATTCAAGTTTATCTGCATATTTTAAATTATGAAAGTTTGATAACTTATCGGCCTGTGCAGGGCCGTGGGGAATCATCTTTTTCTATAGTCAAAATATCCAAATTCCCCAGGGGATGGTCACAGTAAGAATTGAACCATGCGTCGTAAGTTTATTCAAATCATATAGGTTGTAGCTGGGTGAATGTCTGAAATGAAAGGTTTTAATAAAACGAAGGTGTAGATTACGTTTGAGTTAATTCAGACGCGATATAATATGACAAATGTGTGCGACGGTATAAAACATCAATACCGGTAATAGCAAACACACACTATCTTCGTTCAAATTCGTATAGTACGTGAAATTTACACACAAGAACCTGACCAAAATATGTTGGTCAGTCTAAACACAATGGCTCAGATAAACAACAAAGTAGTTCAATACCTATCGTGGACCAAAAAAGCGAAGGTGAAGAAGCCTGCTCGACAGCCGTGGTGAAGCCATTGAAGCAACAAACGATCTCGGCGAACTTTAACAATTAATATTTCGATAACTACTGCCCAGGTCGTTGAACTTCACATGTGACAAACTCAATGCAAATGTGTAGTCTTTTGTTTAAGCTCATTTCCATCATAGTCAATCGAGATTAGGTCTGGAAACTCGGCAAACTTCAAAGCGACTATAATGAGCTACGTTTTGATGTTGAACCGTGCCTTACACATTTAAACAACACGGTTGAGCGATTAAACCCAAACGATTCTATTCGATAATTGCTTCATTATACTAAAATACAATAGGTTCAGTGACCGTGCACAAAATTGTATAAAGACGAACAAAAAGATAGAACAAAGACTTTAGCTGAGTTTCCAGACCATCATCCTAATGAGAATAAAAAACAATACGAATCCGATAACTTTTGCTCTAGTGTAAACGCAGCCTATATGGTGCAACCCAGATCAGTGGTGCAATCAAGTAGAAAACCATTCTATTTATACAATAGAAAAGTCATTCGCGCGACTATATTCGCTTAACGTACGGAGGTCTGGAAAGTAATCGGTTACCATAAAGACTATACATAACTTGAACTGTCTTTTTTGGTTTATTTATCTGTAAATACATGCAAAGATTAGAGAAAGTTTAATGAACTCATTTTACAGTGAGTTACATAGAGCGAAAATATCAAAATGAAGATCTGCAATTATTGAGTAGATCGTCTACGATTTTCAAATTATTCAGTTGGGTGTGATTACTGATTAGATCAGTCAAATCTTGACGATCCGCCAAATGGTGTTGAAAACAGCCAACAAATAAAATAGACTACTCGTCATTGGGTTGTTGTGGAATTTTGTTTGATATTTCCAAAAGCGTTCGGTGAAATGTTCGATGAAAGAACGTATATCTTATATGTTAAAATTTGAACATTTTAATAATGAAAACAGCGTAATGGGCATTAATAGAGGAATAAGTATTGACGAAAGTTATCTCTAAATTTTGTCCGAATTGGCAGATCGTATAGATTTGACATATATCACTGATAAATCAAACCGTTTAGTAACTGAATAAGTTGATCATCGCTGTTGAATATATTAAGAAGTCGATCGGCAAACGGTAGACGAGCAACTCAATAAGTAGAATCTTCAATTTAATATTTTCGCTCCATGTAACTTAATGTAAAATGGGACGCCATTTTCTCCACATGTATAATTAACTATATGCTACCTAATATAAGAAAAGAGCTTTTGCTTATTCAATATTACTTACAAAACTGTGAGCTTCTCCGGGTAGAAGAAATGAATGAAAATGCTGGATTAAGCTCATTATCCCTTATATTGTTCAAATCTTTAATATTTGCAAACAAACTGAATTCACAAAAAAACAAGGGAGATGTCAGTGCCATTGTTTATACAAAAGTGCGGTCAAAAAAGGAACAATTAACATATAATTTTGCATAATATTTGAGTAGAAATGAGTGCAATGAAGCATATTATTCACTCTAGATAAAAGAAGACGTGTAGATCGTACATTCAACAACAACAATATGTTATTGTATATGAAAAAGTGTAGTACCATGGTCATGCACCACGACCAACCTTAAATATGTGATAAATTTACCCTACTAGAAGTCCTCAATAAATAACACGCGGGCGTTGGTATGCAGTCTCTGAGCGGTGCCTTCTATTTCTTAATTGAACAAGATCGAAATTTAAAAAGTCTTACATCACAAGCTGTAGGCGCCATCTTGGAATTTTGTGCACTATATACATAACTTGTGAAATTCGTGAATAATTAATGAGGCTGAGCCACAATCACAGCGTGGTATTTTGGTCACATGTATAGCTTTGTAAAGCTCAATAAAGATTGAATACTGGTTAGGATGATCTTTAACAAAGTTATGAATGCTTATTAGGACGATCTTTAACAAAGTTATGAATACTAATTAAGCCTATAGCATCGTTCATTGGTTCATTTCACAAGTACGATAAAATACTCGCGTCAGATCTGTATGGATCTGTACGCACTCGCCATTGTAAATGCCCATACAGATCTCATGCCGCTCGTATTTTATCTATTACTAATTAATCTATTTAAAAAGGAAATAAGTTCCAACTAAATCAGGAAAAATGCAAGGAGCTCAGAATTTATTTCGCTAAGAACAAACCCGACTTCGCTCCCATTTTGATCAATGGAAAAGCAATAGAGGTTGTGCCGAATGTCAAGCCACTAGGTTTGAATATTTCTAACGATCTGAGATGGAACTGTCGTGTTACTGAAATCTCTAAGAACGTGTCAGTTCGCTTGTATTTTCTGAGGCAATTAAAAAGAGCGAATATTGCAGTAAAAGAACTTCTAACCTTTTACACCACCTGTATCCAACCGATTATGGAATATGCTTGCCCAGTTTTCCATAACGCTCTGCCGTTGTATATCTTTCCGATGAGCTGGAATGCTTACAGAAGCGCGCCATGAGGAGAATATATCTTCCCTTTTGTCGCCTATAACGATGCTCTGATAGCTTGTAATTTAGATAGTCTATCTGAGCGCAGGAGAATCATAACTACTAAATTATTTGAGAAAATAAGTAACAATAATGAACATAAGCTGCACAAACTTTTACCCAAGGAAAACCATTGTAACAAGAACTTGCGAAGTGCTCGGAAATTCCATGTTCCAGTCTGTAAGACTAATCGAATAAAGAACAGTTTTATCTATAGTAATTGTATATAGTACTCTCATATTTTTATACTTATATATTTGATGTAAAGTTTTTATCTAATTCAGCCTTAGTAGGCTGTAATTTTGAAACTTAATAAACTATCTATCTATATCTTAAAACGTCCCTAGCTAATCCACTGTAGCTGTATACCGCATAACGTTCATATTACCCCAACCCAACGTACGTTGGGGCTGGAAAACACACCGAAAAGTGCTTGATTAGATTAAATATTTTTCCTTTTAGCTCAAGTATGCAAAACGTTCGTTGATGTTGTTTTTGTGGTTGACGAATCTGGAAGCATTGGGGCGACCAACTTTGCTAAAATAAAACAGTTTCTTATCGGCGTGCTCAATCGATTCGGCGTTGCATCATTTGCTGCGAACATCGCTGTTCTCAAATATTCCACGAACCCACATCTGCTATTTGATCTAAATACTTATCATAATCCTGCATCTATGGAAGAAGAAATAAATAAGACTTCATATAATGGAGGATGGACATACACTGGCAAAGCTTTGAGTGTGGCAAACACCCAGGTACTGTATATATACGTCAGATAAAATGTTGTTACGTCAGATAAAATGAACCTTTTTACACTATGCAATATCTTTGCAACTTTTCTCGCAAGGGGAACTATAAAAGGGAACTACGAAAGAACTCGTAAAATGATAGAGTAACACCTTTTACAACTTTTCCATATTTTACTTCGTTTTTGAAATATTTTAGTTTGTTTGATATTATGATTGATATGTATAAATGAGATGGCCTCTGACCCAGTGACGTCAAGTGCAGGGTTTACTATTACTATTACTACGACTATTACTACATTACTACAACAACTACTACAACTACTACAACTACTACAACTACTACAACTAATATACTACAACTACTACAGCTACTACAACTACTACAACTACTACAACTACTACAACTACTACAACAACTACTACAACTACAACTACTACAACAACTACTACAACTACTACAACAACTACTACAAACAACTACTACAACTACCACTACAACTAACACTAACACTACAACTACAACTACAACTACCACTACCACTACAACTACTACAACTACTACAATTATTTATTTCAAACAATAATACAAGTTGACGGGACTAACTTAAGACTTAACTTATGGCAAGATGTAACATACAAGAAAATGCTTAACTATATAGTGTTGATAAAATAACCAGAGGGTTATAAAATGATCAATAATAGTTTGTAAGTAGTTCAATTAATAAAGTCAATTAGTCCACAAGCACATCGGTCGGTTGTGGAACATGAGTAAGATCAGGAATATTAACAACATCGGGGATACCAAGATGCTGGCGGTAAATGTCACTGGAGCCTTGAATAATGTCAGTACAGCATAATTTCCTGAATAGCGACTTGTAGGATCTTGACATTTCAAGTTTACGGAGGACAGTTTCGTTACTGGGATGCCAAGCACCAAGGGAACCAATTACAAAACCGAAAACATCACACTGAAGGCCTTGGTTGGAGAAAAACTGTTGCAAGGGTTGATACTTGGTGACTTTTCGATTCTCGGCGTCTTGTAGCGCTTCTGGGCCATTCTCAGACGGACAACAAACATCTACTACAACTATACTACTACTACAAATAACTTGTTAATCATTAGTTAAGAACTTGTTAATCATTAATTAATCATTAGTTATGATTTAATATGCGCCACTCTAAAACTGAAAAAGGAACGTCCTAAACCAGTCTACGTGTCTGCCAGGAGTTTCAAACATTACAATCATGAGGCTTTTCTTAAAGACATGTCTCAGGTCCCTTGGTCTGTCATTGACTGTTTTGACAATGCAGAGGACAGTCTTCACTCATTCAATTTGCTGTTTAACGAAGTACTTGATCATCATGCACCCATTAGAAAGATTAAGATTCGAAATCGTCCTAATCGATTGCATGTGACTGACGAAATACGTGGCCTTATGAAAACACGAGACAAATGGCGTAAATTAGCGAGGAAAACTAATGACCCCCTAGCTTGGGCTGGTTATAAACATTTTAAACGGGAAGTGAAAAGAGAATTAAGATTAGCAGAGCGCGAGTTTGTTGCTGAACAGATTAAAAATAATCCAGGCAACACACGTTGCCTTTGGAAGACAATTCGATCATGTATTCCCAAGAAGTCAGCGAGCCGAAGATTGTTTACTAAAGACGCTATTCTATAGTAGCAAACGAATTTAATGCCTTCTTTTCTTCCATTGGTCAAACTACTATTGACAAAATCAAGTCACTTGCGGATGAATGTAAATACGATCTTACGAAATCCGATTTTAAACCTAGAACATATGCTGAATCTGAACAACTCGTCTTTAAGCCGGTGGAATGTAAACAGATTCACGACATCGTCTCTTCTATGCCTACAAATAAGTCTCCTGGGATTGACAAGATTTCAATGCGAGTTATTAAGGACAGTCTTCCTGCAATCCTACCGACAATTACATCAATTATTAATGCCTCACTGGCTCACTGGCTATACCGGCTTATTCCCAAGTACTTGGAAAATGGCAGAAATTATACCTATCGTGAAGGAAGGAGACCACGAGCAGGCAAACAACAACAGACCCATCTCGCTTCTACCGATGTTGTCCAAAGTGTATGTGAGAAGACGGCGCTAAACCAAATGACACTATACCTATAGATTCGGAACAACGTTTATCCACAGAGCAAAGCGGCAATAAAAGATATCATTCGACAGAAACATCCTTGATTGAAACTACTGATGATATCTTAAATGCGATCGACAAAAAGAAAGTAACAGCTGTGGTCCTATTGGACATGAGTAAGGCATTCGATAGTCTAGACCATAAAATCCTTATGCTAAAACTGCAAGATGCCGGAATGTCGCCTGCCGCCCTAAATTGGTTTTTAAGTTATCTATCGAATAGATACCAAGCAGTTCGTATTAACTCTACTCTTTCTGATAAACTAGCAGTACAATATAGCGGAGTTCCACAAGGAAGTATCCTAGGACCCATTCTTTTTAGTATTTATGTTAATGACTTACCAGCAATTCCTCAAAGTTGCTCACCCAAGATTTATGTTGACGATAATAAACTTTATATAACTTTTCCTGTTCAACAATGTGCTCTTGTGCAGTAACTAAGATGAATGATGATTTATGCAGGATTCGTGATTGGTGCTTCGACAACTGTCTCCTTAATGCACCTACACTGTAAAAAAAGCCCGAGTAAAATTACTCAATGTTTGAGTAAACATGTCGCTCAACTCAGAATATTGAGTAAATTATACTTATAAATTGAGTAAATTGTTTTCTACTCAAAATTTGAGTAAACAATTACTCAATTTTTGAGTAATTTGTGGGTTGAGTAATTTTACTCAACATGCTGAGTAAACTTTACTCACATGTGAGTAAAACTAGAATTGGGAGTACTCTAACTCATTATTTGGAGTAAATTGGAAATGTTACTCATACTTTGAGTAGGTACATAAATTACTCAAGACTGAGTAAAATCTACTCATTATAAATGAGTAAGTTTAACTCACTAAACTGAGTAAATTCTACTCAAAATAATACGAGTAGGCAATATGTCATGATGAGCTTAATTCGCTAAATGGAGTAAATTCTATTCATAAATTTTATTCATAAGTAAGTTTAAACTGAGCAAAATTGCTATCATCAATTATACTCACTAAAGGTCTGTTCACACGTTCTAATTTGTCAGATCCGATTCTCCTCATTGTTAAATGCATGTGATTTAGTGGAATCACTCACGATGACATTGGGTTACTTGCTCACAAATACTCTATTTGTCTCTCATTGGTGCTTTTGTGACTACCCTTCTAAAGTGTGCATGCATGCAAATAGTTGTGCATGCTTGCTTGCATGCATGCATGGACTGGAAATCCGCCTTTACTTACATATTCGCTGTGGCATAAGAGGCCATTTCCCCTCGCATTGCCCGTCACATGAAAACTAAACATACATATCTATCTTATATGTATCTGAGTGAAGAGATGTGTAGAGCGAAGAGTCGTATTGGCAGTTAATATGTTTTATGTCGTCACAATAACTACAGTGACCGCGATCGTTGTTTCGACGTATATCAGTTTATTTAATTATTACATAAACTTACTTTATTAGCAAGTTGGCGGAAATGACGTCATACGGGAATCTGTAAAGAGGTTTTCATATAGACATGAGATGCCCGCTATGACATCATTTCCGTCAACTTTAACAGCAAAAAAGTCTATGAAGATGAAATTTTCAGCAGAATCGATAGATTACATATATGTTAAATTCCCACAGACGTTATATGCACTTTAATATATGAAGCCCCATCTTCTTGGCTGCAGTCAAAAGTGGAAGGAGTTGTTGTTGAAGCGGCAGCAACATTCATAGCTGCTAATTACGTGTCCATGTTCCAGTACCCGCCATCTATCAACAACTTTGGTTTATTTCTCCAAAAGTGTGTTTTAAACATATTGCATGGGTTAAAACGTCCTTCCTCAATAATTACATTCAAAAATAAATTAGAAGAACTTTTAACATGATGCATGCACTATAAATTAATATAACTTGTTTGTTTTGTAAATTTAATTCCTGACAAATATATGATTGTTATGAACTGCCACTTTTGCTTGTATTTTGTCCAATTGTTAATTTTCGCTAACAACTGTATACTCAATTGTGAGTATTTAGGTATTTTACTCAAAATGAGGAGTTACATTAGGCACATTAGTGTTGAGTAACTAGAACTCAAATTTTGAGTAGAATTTACTCAAATATGAGTAAATTGATATTTTACTCAAAATAAGGAGTTGCTGTGGGTGCATTTATCTTGAGTATCTAGAACTCAAAATTTGAGTAGAATTTACTCAAATATGAGTAAATTGATATTTTACTCAAAATAAGGAGTTGCTGTGGGTGCATTTATCTTGAGTAACTAGAATTCAAATTTTGAGTAGAATTTACTCAAGCATGAGTAAATGAATATTTTACTCAAAATAAGGAGTTGCTGTGGGTGCACATTTTACTCAATATTTTGAGTTCATTCTACTCAACTTTTTTTACAGTGTAAGACAAAATTAATGCTTTTTGGCAGCCGCCAAATGATCACGAAAATCCCTAACTTCCGTCTGTCTTTACTTCGTAAGGAACTAATACCTGCACAATCAGCCAAAGATCTCTGAGTAATTTTTGACCCGAGCCTTTCTTTTGATCCTCATGTTGTCAAAACTGTTTCTTCATGCATGTCAAGTTTAGCGCAGATTAACCGAGTGAAACATGTCTTGAATAGAGACTTACTTATTACAGTCATTCAAACTTTGGTATTCAGCAAAATGTATTATTGTTCATCTGTATGGGCTTACACCACTGCAAGTAATATTTGTAAACTTCAGTCAGTACAGAATTTTGCCGCCCGAATAATCACTAACTCTAGGAAATTCGACCATATTACCCCATTGTTGAATGAACTGCGCTGGATTCCCGTTCAACTCCACCTTTTTTATCGTGATGCTATATTAACTTTTAAATGTATGAATGGAACTGCACCTGATTATTTATCCAAGCAATTTGTGAAGAGAGGCAGTATAAGTGGACGTTGTACCCGAAATTCGCAATCTTTAAATATTCCCTTTTATAAAAGCGCCACTGGCCAAAGAACGTTTTATTATCGAGCTGTTTCTCTCTGGAACGCTCTTCCAGTGAACTTAAATCCAATACATATTTTTAAAAGTAAACTTCGTAGACATCTCTTAGAATCTTGTTCTTGATTTTTGACTTTCATTTTGAATATCATAGTATCTTATCTTAAATTTAATTATTTATAATTCATAGTAACTTATTATGTAATATATACTCATAAGCTTAGTATTTGTAATTGTCTCTGAAAAGCCCTTTTGGGGAGAGTTCAATAAAGTATTGTATTGTATTGTATTGTATTGTAACTACAACTACAACTACCACTACAACTACCACTACAACTACCACTACAACAACTACAACAACAACTACAACTACAACTACAACTACAACTACTACAATAACAACTACAACAACAACTACAACAACAACTACTACAACTACAACTACTACAACTACTACAACTACTACAACTACTACAACTACAACAACAACTACAACTACAACTACAACTACAACTACTACAATAACAACTACAACAACAACTACAACAACAACTACTACAACTACAACTACTACAACTACTACAACTACAACAACTACTACAACTACAACAACTACTACAACTACAACTACTACTTCTACAACTACTACAACTACTACAACTACTACTTCTACAACTACTACAACAACTACTACAACAACTACTACTACTACAACAACAACTACTACTACTACAACAACTACTACTATTATTACTGCTGCTATTGCTGCTATTGCTGCTATTGCTGCTACTGCTACTGCTGCTACTGCTACTTCCGCTGCTGCTGCTGCTACTGCTACTGCTGCTGCTGCTGCTGCTCCTTCTGCTGTTGCTGCTGCTTCCGCTTCCGCTTCCGCTGCTGCCGCTGCCGCTGCTTCCGCTGCTACTGCTACTTCCGCTGCTGCTGCTGCTGCTGCTACTGCTGCTGCTGCTTCTGCTGCTGCTGCTGCCGCCACTACTACCATCATTACTATTATCATTACTCTTATCATTACTATCATCATTACTATCATCATTACTGTCATCATTACTATCATCATTACTATCATCATTACTATCATCATTACTATCATCATTACTATCATCATTAATTATTACTATTACTAGTACTAGTACTACTACTTTTATCATTATCCCTTTTTTTGCATGTTTATATTGAAGATCTTCGGTAAGAAAGGAGATAGGGCAAATGTTCCAGACGTGGTGGTCCTCATCTCAGATGGTGAATCTCAGGATCACATAACTACGAAATTACAAGCGGATTATCTGAAAGCTAAAGGAATTGCCGTTATTACGATTGCTGTAGGCAAAGGTTTGGGAAACAAACAATTGATAAAGCAACTTGGAGAAATCGCCAGTAATAAATCGTATATCTATCAAGTGCCATTTGATGCACTGAAAACCATTGAGGGTAAACTTGCAAAAGAAGTGTGCGAAATCATAGGTACGCCATATAATTTTCTCTCATTATATTCAATTGCTATAGGAATTCCAATTGCTGTTTCTAACAAAATCTAGCCTGAGAGAAAACAGCCATGTCTTCACGCTCCCTCCACCCGCGGAAGAGACGTCTGAGCAACGAGCTAAGAAATTCCATACTGATGACGTTGCAACTAACCGAGATCCGGGAACGCTAACTGGTTACCTTAAAATTATACGGATTAATTAAATCACAGTTTGACCAAGATCAACTCCAACACCATTCCTGTCAAAGCTAAAGTTTAGTTTTTGCTATCAAAGAAAGACGGATAGTTATTCTTCCAAAAGCGAAATATATATATATATATATATATATATTAATTTCTTAAAAATGTGTTTCTTGTTTGTTCCATGTTTGTTACGAGATGGCTCTCCACATTCGAATTTTGAGCTCGGCTCTATAATATTCATTTTACGTTTAAGATTTCCGCCCGCAGTAAGTGTATACTTATGCACTTGCGATCGTCATTGACAACCGCTTGTGGGACAGTATATTTTGAACAAAACAATATAGGCTTCAAAAACCTAGGTCGTGAAAAACGTACCTGAGATTACAGGAATTGCCTGTTGCACGACTACAAGCGAAATGAAGAGAAACACAACCAGTTTAATTTTGCATCTTTTGCGAAAAACTTGATTGGTGTCTGTTTGACGAGTATGATTGAGTTAGATACTGCATGGGGTCGATGTCACTTTAAGCGACCTTTTGTGACTATGAATTCAGTGGGGAACATTTTAAGCCAATTAACGTGATCATCGAATTCTAAAAAGTAATAAGTATTGGTTAGCTTACTGGCATATTGAATAAGATTTTGCATGGAATTAATTCTTTCCAGTCAGGCCCAGCCAAAATGGGTCGTACAAAACTGATGAAATCGTGAATCTAAAAACACGGCACACGGTAAGGCAAGATTAAAAAATGAGTTCGAGTTGCGATAAACTGCATCATTTCCCTATCGAAATCGAACCATTTCGCCTGACATCGAGCGCCACTTCCTGTCGAGACTTCAAACTGTCGTAACGCAACTTTCAAATTTCACTCAACGGTGAAGGCTCCGCTCGAAACGTCAGTATCTCGTTCCTAATATCTCGGCAGTTCACCTGCTACTTAAAAACATGTGTCGATATTGTACTTACCCAACATCGTGACGATACTGGATAACAGCTCCCATCGCATAGGTATACATCTGCAGTTTCGTGCCACTAGCGTTTCTGATTACCGCATCGTCGCGCAAAAGTCTGAAATTTGAAACAAAGTAACCAATCAGCGCTATACTACCTCGATCTCGCTAGTTGCAACGTCATCAGTATGGAATGTCTTGGCAGCGAGCGTTAAGAGGCGGCTGTTTTCACAGGCTAAGGGGGTGTTAGGGTTGGCCCTAGTAAAAAGGATGGATTTTCACCTCGCGTATACATGGGAATATTCTAGCCTTACCAAGAGGGCCAGCCCTACCAAGAGGGCCAGCCCTACCAAGAGGGCCAGCCCTACCAAGAGGGCCAGCCCTACCAAGAGGGCCAGCCCTACCAAGAGGGCCAGCCCTACCAAGAGGGCTAGCCCTACCAAGAGGGCCAGCCCTACCAAGAGGGCCAGCCCTACCAAGAGGGCTATACCAAGAGGGCTAGCCGTACCAAGAGGGCTAGCCCTCTTCCATATAAACACCCCCTTCACAAAACCTAACTTAAAAATCTGAAAACCTATATACAAACTAAAGAATACTTCGTAAGAATGTACTTATAGATATGACCAACAGTGCAACCAGCAAACCTCTTGATTCTTACTTTCTCTTACTTCAGATCCTTGTGGTAAAGCACCGTGTCAAAATGGCGGACAGTGTGTGGCCAAAGGATATTTGTATTCTTGTAAATGTCCGGCCGGTTATGAAGGAATAAACTGCGAAATCAAAATTGGTAAGTTTGCGAATTTGTATTGAGTGTTTACAATTATAATTATACAATTGATAGTGCACCGACTTGTAACATTTGGGTTTAAGAAAGGTTCCTACGTTTTGAAAATAGCCCGTTGGTGTATGCAATTGATAAATATAATAGCAGTTTTTTAATGTTTGTAGTCGTTTTAATATAGATGTTAGATATATGCAGCTTATTAACAGGGATGGATTTACTGGGGGGTGCGGGGGTGCTATTTTCCATGATAAAGCAAAAAAATATTAGAAACAAAATGAGATACAGTAATTTTAAGGTTAGATACTTAGATATTCATGTGATTGTGACCATGACTACACTATCTGTTGACTGTTGCATCACTTGCATGTATCATGTTTGATAATGTTTTGCTAGCTTTGGCCCTTTGGATGCATCATGCATGCCTGATGCGTCTCTGACTCTGGAGTCTGGAACCCATCTAACGCTGATCTAAGCAATATTTATATTTTTAAATTTTAATTCTCTTCTGCTTTTCAAAAGCATACTATGAAGTTAAGAGAATAGAATCTACTGTAACACATTATTAACTAATAACTATTATATTTATAAACTTCTCCCTGTCCCTCAGTCCCAAAAAGGCTATACAACTAGCTTCTCAGTAACTAAGTTGTACACTTGTACAGTTGTACTGCAGACTGCATGGAGGCTGTTTTGCCAAATTGCCGGAATACTGATGCAGTGATGGGCGGGCGGCGCGCATGACCACCAGAATACTGATGTTCGCGTGGTGCGCATGACCGCCAGAATACTGATGGGCGCGCGGCGCGCATGACCGACACAACTCGGCACCAGAGCACCCCCCCCCCCCCCCCCCCCCCCCTACCAGATCATGCTGGATCCATCCCTGCTTATTAATCAATTAGAGTTTACGGTATAAGGGTTACCCGGAGCAGAGTCTCTGCAGAGATCCCACCCGCACCGGTCCACCCGCACGGGAGCTCATATACTATTAAACATATTACGCAAGCTATTTCTACAACCACAAACACAATACTTTCTATGCATGTGGTCATGATTTGTGGCAGCCAGTGAACAAAAATCACCGTGTTTAGAAATGTTGGAAATAGTTCACCAAATTGGCTTAAGTTTTTATATGTGTGTTCTTTAGCCGACTTAGAACGATGATGAAAAAATCAGGCGAAAATATAAAATTGATCAATGCGAAAAATATCGGCCATTGTATATTAACTCTTTCCTGTCCGGCCCAATCAAAATGGCCCATAGAAGACCCATGAAGTCGTCATTCGAAAAACACGGCACACGCGGTAACGCAAGATTAAAAATTGAAATTCGACAAAGGCCAAGGCACATGAGATCCACTCACACGCCAAGTTTGATTTGATTTCATAAACAACTCTGCGATTGGTGCCATTTTGAATTTTTAAGGTTCTACGCGGGCGTGCAAGATGGCCTTTTCTAGAAAAATGAAAGTTTTTCAACCAAATTTATGATAATTAATACTAATTTATATTAACATAATGTGTCTTGTTCGGGAAATTTAAAAGCACAAGTAAAAGCCGGTTTATTGGGCTTTCAGAAAATGTATAGCTTTCGCAACAGTTAGGATTATTTCAAGAGATATCATGAATAGAAGAGGTGGTTCAATTTTGGATGTTTTTCAGCCCGTCAGGAAAGAGTTAAACCATTTACAACTTTTTCATATGTCACTTCGCTCTTGAGATATGAAGATTTGTTTCGTATGTAAATGATCATACTTATGACACCACAATGCATAATGACTTATTGAAAAATTCTGCATATCTTTACCATTATCTCAAGGAATCGTTTGATGATTTGCGTATTTGATGTCATTGGATACATCCACGCACATGCACCTGCATTTCAAGTGATTTCATTACATAATCTCAAGGATATATTATAAGCGTTTTCAATAAGTTATTATGCAGTGTGATGTCATATAAGTATGATCATTTACATATTAAACAAATCTTAATATCTCAAGAGTGAAGTGAGATATGAAAAATTTGTAAATGGTTAGTCTTTATAGTTTCAAGAGTTCTTTCAAACAAAAGAGTCAGTTATTTTACAACTGAATTTTTCATTGCACAAACACTTTAAATTTTATGCCTATGTATAAATACATGATAATTAAGTTTATCTTCTTCATGTGTATTCTTATTGAATAAAACCCATGAGTACTATAAGTCCCGCCACATGCCTTTCAATCCCTGTGTAATGCGCAAGTCAGAATGGAACTCTGCGATATACGGCAAAGTTCGTGTAGAATGGCTTTCCCGTTTACTCATCTCTGATTAACTCATGCTCCTGGTATTTATCTTCAACCATTTTGATGATCCGGATGTCTGGTAGTTGGGGAAAGATACGATGTGCATGACTTGTGTGCCATATAGAATCTTTAGTATATGATGGGGAACTTTATTTTTGCTAACAACTTTTCGTTTTTTCAACATCTAAAATCGATTTCGATGGAATTAATACTTGATCCCGAAGAATTAATGAGAAGTAGCGCTTGTGTGTAGAATATCAATGGACAAGATTTCGTTGCATAGGCACTTTAAATTCTATTTTAGTTAAAGGGAAACTGTACCCAAAAAACAAATTACTTTTAAATAGTAAAAGGCCTTTAAGTAGAATGTTTAGAAATGTAATAGTTTTACGGTATCTGCTCTTGTACTCGAGAAATAACGTTTTCATTCTCGTATTTTATGTTTCTGCACGCCGCCATTTTAGAGTTTGCTCGACGGCTCAAGCTCGATGTACAGCGGTGGTTTCCTTTGAATTTTGACGTCACTGAGTCTCGATGACGTCAAATTGAAAGAAAATCGCTGCTGTTCACCAAATTTGAGCCGTCTAGCAAACTCTAAAATGGCTGCGTCCTGAATGAAAACGTTATTTCGCGTTATACTTAAAGGCCTTTGATTTAAAAGCAATTTTTTTGTTGCCTACAGTTCCGCTTTAAAAACTTATATAAATAGTGTCCCCTGCAATTTTCACCTCATGTTGTGTACTTGTTCTTTGTTCTATGTTCCTCATATACATTAAAGATCCTTGTGACAGCTCGCCATGTTAAAACGGTGGAACGTGTTCGTCACAAGGAGACTCGTACATATGTATCTGTCTTAGTAATTATGAAGGAAACAACTGCGAAGTCAAAAAGTGTAAGTCAACTGTTAACACTATTTCATATATACATGCAGTACTGCTCAAAATTAACCTAACGAAAAACACGTTCGCCAAATGCGTTAATCCGCTGCACGTTTGAATATCGTGACCTACTGTAATCGGTTCCCATTCGGTGATCTTCGTTGTTTTCCGACCCGTTAACGTTCCTTTTCTATATCCGATTCGTCATGTGAATCAAATTTCTTCGGCCTGTCTCAACACACTGGGATCATCTAAACAAGAGACGAAAATGATAAACTTGGGAAAAATCACCCATTCAAAGAAGAACGGCAGATTCAACGTACTTTCTCTTTTTTTCTCGTTTAATATCTTCTTATAATTAACCGAGAGCGCGGTCATTACGGAAAATATCAGACCGAGACCTTGATAGTACGGGCGAGGTTCGTGTATAAAAGACCGAGGTCTGATATTTTCCCGTAATGACCAAGCGGTCGAGGTTAATAAGAGGTTTATTATATGGCGCATGGCTTTTTTAAACAACATACTTTACATATGTTTTGAGTGACAGAATCCTCATTTTCAATCTTGTTCTTGTTCTTCTATTGCTTTCATGCAAGTAAGACTCTGTTTTAGATTATTCATCGTCCGACTCGTACATGACTTAGTGTTTAATTTATTAAATTCGTACCAGTTAGACTAGACTAGACTAGACGAGACGAGACAAGACGAGATTAGTCTAGACTAGACTAGACTAGACTAGACTAGACTAGACTAGACTAGACTAGACTAGACTAGACTAGACTAGACTAGACTAGACTAGACTAGACTAGACTAGACTAGACTAGACTAGACTAGACTAGACTAGACTAGACTAGACTAGACTAGACTATAGACTAGAATAGAGTGGAGTGGAGTAGAATAGAATCCTTCGGGGGGAATAAGAAACACAGTTGTTTGTTGAACCAATCTGCATGGATATCTTTCACTTTATTTCAGGGTGCGCAATTAATCTAAAGAAAAGAGGATGCTTCGAAACCCCTCCGGTTGCCCAACGTGAGAGGTTGCTATTTAATGAGCGAGACAACATTGACTGGGGCAATGGCTGGGACAATTTTATCGAAAACGTCAACTGCGAGTAAGTAAAACACTTTTTGCTGCCGCCGGCAGCACACTAATCTTAACACGATCGTGCCCACATCTCTTTGCGGATCTATGTATTGTCAACAAAATCTCGATTTATGATGTTTTGTGACGTAGAAGTTTTATCACGTGTATTAAATCAAGACATACACATAGTTGGCCACACTGCTCACATATGGCTGTTTTAACCGCGCGCCTATTGTTGACATTAACTTTGAGTTCAAAAATGAAACGGTCTCCGAGCACAAATTCTGAAAATTTCATTTTATAATTGGTAACAAAGTATATGGTTTGAACCTAGGAGTATCATTAGATGTGTGAAGTTGATTGTCCAGGTTGTTGTAGTCTTGAGAGAGACTATTGTTGGTGACTGACGTTTCGACGGCCTCAGCAGCGGTCATCTTCAGAGTCAAGTAAAGTGTGTTTGTCAGGTTTGCCTATATATACGTCTGGTACATTACGTTATAGTTTGTTTGTGTCATAATTAGTGCGAGTGGGTGTTGCGTCATGCGTTAAGCGTGGGTTAATCTTTATTCTGTGGCGTGGGCCAATATTGTTCCTTGGTAAACCAAATTGGAACACAAACCACTTAACAGACCACAACAATTACCAACACCATACAAAAGACTTAAAAAATACTACCGACAAGCTTAACGCAACACCCATGCACTCACACTAATTATGACACAAACAAACAACCAGACGTATATATAGGCAAACTTGACAAACGCGCTTTACTTGACTCTGAAGATGACCGCCGCTGAGGCCGTCGAAACGTCAGACAACAACAATAGTCTTTCTCAAGACAACAACAACCTGGACGATCAACTTCACACATCTAATAATTGGTAACATATTGTAAATGTTCACGGTTTGGAATTCAATAAAGTAGATAGGGCTATATATAACAATATATATTGCGCTTGTGTTTCGATATCTCAGTCGTTTGAGAGCATGACTTGTACTACATCCTTTCAAAACTTTCAAATATGTTTACGAAGACTCAACTCCCTTAGACTCTACTTCTTAAGTAAAATTGTAAAACTTATTTTTTCTTTTGGCAGTTGTGCTGAAGCAGCTAAAGCCGCCGGTTTTAAATACTTCTGCATCGAGTTTTATGGTGAATGTTGGGGATACAACAATATTAATCTTGCCAGCCAGAGCAAAGCGCCAACACAGTGTTGGAGTAAAAAACCTGATTACACACACTACAAAGACGAGGACCCTGACAAAACACCTGTTTGTGTGGGAATTAATTGGCATGGGTATGTCTACGAATTGGTGAGTTAACACATGGTACATGCATGTTTAGAGCTAACTTAATATTTATATAATAAAATAGAAAACCCTTAAAAATATTATGAAGTACTGCTTAATAAACGAGCAGCAGCATGCGTAGTCTGACTTATGTAGATCTGATAAAAAACGAGCTGCGAGTTTATTAAACGGTTTCAAAAACGACTCATTTGATAAGTTCATTGGCGTAGTAATTTTGAAAATCAATGTTGTATAAGCCGAGAAAATCAAAGATAGTTTATGTAAATCAGGACGAATCTTTATTACATATAAAACCTACAACACTATACCTATGAAGGTATATAGACGAGTTTCTTAGATGGCTTAACCGATCTTTATATAACACATCAACTAATTGGAATTCAACCAACCAACCAACC
Organism: Chrysogorgia sp. JL179-B06; assembly: GCA_035772405.1. Classification (NCBI taxonomy): domain Eukaryota; kingdom Metazoa; phylum Cnidaria; class Anthozoa; order Scleralcyonacea; family Chrysogorgiidae; genus Chrysogorgia; species Chrysogorgia sp. JL179-B06. The sequence goes on along the minus strand of JAYKKM010000061.1, from coordinate 3,425,951 downwards.
AACATAAAGTAACTTTATAACATTATAATTAACTTAATCCCCTCGCCCGGCGCGAAGCGCCGGCCGAAGGCCGAAGGCCTGAGGGCGAGGGTGATAATATCGACCGGCGTTTAGTCCCTCATCACGGATTCCAGGCGTAATGTAAAGTCACTTTCAGTTTCCTTATATATCTATATATATTCAGGATCAACGTCGTCGATCATGCGCGGCATTGGAAAATTTGGCCCTGGTAACTAGATATGGTAAATACTAAATATCTGCATTTGAATTAAAAGAAAAGTACGTGTTTTGTCGGGTTATACGGTGAATGAAGATTTGTGTTCAAAAAGATCGTGAAAAGGCAGTGAAAATGCAATATATCGTCGTCGGAAGATGTCAAGTTCGTAAATCAAGTTTTATACTTTTATACGTGGCGTCAAACTAAAGGTAAACCCGTTTTCGTTTTTTTAAACCTGTTAATCAGTTACAAAGATCGTTTTGCAAACATGTTCGAGTATGTTATTCAGGCTTTTATTTGATGTATAGCATGATTTTCTAGAGTTAGTAGTTCAAAAGATATGGTCGTCTGAATATCTAAAATATTTACTCGGAGTTTGTCAAATCCAATCCAAGCGTCGTCGCTTTTTTCAAGCTGTTAGCTATCAGTTACAAAAATATTTGTGTAGGTATGTGAGAGGCTGTTAATCAAGCTTTCATTAGATACTCAATACGTTGTGTTATTTGAGATTGGTGTCAAATCCAAATTAAATAAAAACATATATACCGAGTCATGAATTTCAAATTCAAAACCTGGAATGAGTGTTCAATCAAATAGCAGTGAATACAGAAAAATTTTCACTCAACAAGAAATTTACTCAACATAGACAAGTTAATATGCATGATATTTTCACTCAACAAGAAATTTACTCAACATAGACAAGTTATTATGCATGCGGATATTTTCACTCCACAAGAAATTTACTCAACATAGACAAGTTATTAGGCATGATATTTTTAAAAGCTGTGCCCAACAGTTAATTAGCCAAAAATCGGTTCATTGAACCTTATTGTTCGCTTTGTCAGAAAAACAAAAACAACATTTTCAAAAACCTCTTGAGAACAATAGAAAATGGGTGTGGTACGTTTAGAAACAACATAATATAATGATTGCGGTTATTTCTTTTGTTCTCACAGGGCCATTAACAACTAATATACCTCATTATATCCATATCTGTTAATCTTACCTCCGTTGACGGGGTATGATTAGTTCTAATCGGACCTGGTTGCGGTTTGACGCCAACGGAGGTACGATTACGAAAGAACAAAAGAAATACCCGCAAACATTATATTACAAAGGAATAGCATAAAAAGAGGTGATTAACCATTAAAGGTCCCGCTCGATTCGGGTCATGACCCTCATCGAGCGAGACATTTAATAGCTAATGTACCTCTTTTTATGCTATTACGCTATTACTTATTACCTCGTGGTCGGCTTTCATTGAAATTCAAGACCTCGCGCTACGCGCTCGGTCTTGAATTTCAAAGAAAGACCTGCCACTCGGTTTTTATGCGCCCTGGTTTTTATCCTATATGTAAACGCCAGGTGAAAGCTATCCATTTTACTAGGGCCAGCCCTACCAAGAGGGCTAGCCCTCGCTCATGTAAACACCGCCTAACAATTTTGTTTCTGCAGAATGAACATTCTCCCACTAAAGGCTTCTTTAGAAAAAACGCGTGGGTATACTTGAACAAATTCATCTGCATTTACGCGCGCTAAGCTGCGGTACAAACGTAAAACGTACGTAGAAAAACGCGCATGAGCAGTGGAAAAAGCAACTTTGGAACATTCTCTGCTCTTAAGTTCAATATATTTGAAAAATATGACACCACGTGTTGGACCAAAAGAACAGGTCGCGAAATAACGGTCAATGTCCGGCCAAATTGAGGCTGTACGGTCAAACTCTCGCCTTACCGGTCATTTTGAGCGGTCACATTATGACAGCCCGCATGCAACGAACTTGTTTGAATTTATTGACGACAGACGGGTTTTTATAAGTAATACCATGACATAAGGGGAAACTAGTGATTAAATGTTCCCAAAATCCGAGGGAGGCAACCTCGTTCCCAGGGCATTTTGCCTCCGAATTTCTGGGTGTTTAGATATGATAATTTTTGTGGTCTTTGTTACATTGCCTTTGTCTACTTTGTTGACCTGAATAATTGAGAAATATTCAATTCTCTTCAGAGTTGTTCACGTCAGCTAACAAGCTTAATAATCCACCATACATTCATGGTTATCTCTTACAAAAGGTATGAAGAAGCATATATCCAATTTAGTTAAAGCTATCACTTCTAATTTGCTGTAAAATTTGAAGACAGCATTTAGATAAATAAATTATACTCGGCTGAATTAATTGCGTTTTATGACAAGCCAATCGCATTTTAGAATGGACCAGCCGATCCATTTTCGCCGACCTTCCGCCGTGGAGGAAAAATGCCCTGGGTACGAGGTTGCGGAGGGAGGATTTGTCTTGAATCATTAATTTCCCGACTAAATATAATTTGTATTGTTTGAAATTCGTTGCGAACTGTCCGCTCATGCATGCTTAAATGATGGGAAAATTTGTAATACAAATTCCTAATGCCGACGTTCGAGGTAACACGATTGAAAGAAGTCCCATGGAGTAATCGAACAGCCATCCCACGGAGTAATCGAACAAGGCTTTTCTTCACAAGTCCCACGGGAGAAGAATATCGTCATATTCATAATAGGTATCAGAAATTTTCTTCTTTGGTGCAGTGGTTCTGTTGTGAAGCGAACGTGTTTCACAGCAGGGCCGTATAAGCCATAATCATAAGGACAAGACAAAAGGCAAAACAAAGGAATGAAGTCAAGCCTGCGACATAAAGATGGATATAATCATAATCATAAGAAGCATAAGCCAAGCATAAGAAGCATAAGACAAGAGCAAAACAAAAGAGGAAACAAAGAAAAATTCTCGTTGTTTTGTCTTCGTACGTCCCAGATGAAAAGTCATGCTTTGTTTTCGTTGCTTATGCTTATGTCGCTCGTGTGAACCAGGCTATCGCCACCAATTTTGAAGTGGTCCGTTTGGGTCCGGGAGCATGCCCCCCTCCCCCGCGAATTTTTTTAATTTTTTAATTTTAAGGCTCTGAAACGCTATTTCCTGCATTTTGTGGGAAGTTTTAACCAAATATTTATATCATAAACAGTTCATCATTGTACCGACAATGGGGAAGTGATCAGTCAAATCATAGTCAATGGAACGCGGCAAACTTCAAAGGGGCTAGCAATTGAACTGTGATTCATGTTCAGGGGGACCTGAAGGTGCACAAATCCTTTGTTTTAGGTTTATTAATATTAAACAACATTAAACCCAAAGCTATTGGATAACTGCTTCATTATACAGAAAATACAATGTGTTCAGTAACCGTGAAAGTGCACAAACTGAACAAAAACATAGAACAAAGACTTTGGCCACGTTTCCAGACAATATAATTCTAGTGACTATGATTTCTAACCCTAATCCCCAGTCTTAAGTGTCTTCCTAACCCTCCCACCTCGATTCCCTTGATGTTATCCAGTTTATGTGACTGCTGACCAACAAGATTTCATGCTCATCCTCGATCATCGCCCGAGTTATAGCAAACCCCAACTTTTGTCGGCAAATCTTTTTTCGGCAAGACAGCAAATTACTGTTCGAAAATCGAACGATCACGAGATATACAGCAGAGGAAGTGAAGTGTGATGTACGCCAGGCCTTTCTATACTATTCTTTTAGTTATACCCCACTTTCATTGACCTCCTAGAAGCCAATATACCGATAGTTCCATCTTTCCTGTGAGTCGGAGTTTTTGGTAGTTTGGTCGTTCATGTCTTGGTTTATTATTTTTGAATGACCACACCCAATGACCACGCCCATTTGTCGGCAAAATTAATTCTCACACCCCCCTGCTCAATCCCCTTCGCGACGGCCCTGCAGTTGTGACAGGGCATGAGTGATTCATGCATATGATATTAGTTTGTGTAATATAAATACTCGTATAGATTTGAATAAAGTATCTTTAGATCTGAGTGAGAGTACAGATAACATTACAGGATCCTATGAATTTGGGAATTATAATTCATCGGGACTATATACTGTATATAATCCCTGTCACGTATAAGTGTAAATCAGCTAATCAGTACATTAATCCCTATTTCCCCCTTTTGAAAATGCTCTTTTGTTCTTGGCAGGTTTCTTCGTTGGATAAAACCCTCAAAAGGACAAAGCAACCGATTTCATCGTGTTTTAATGAAGTATTAAATCACCCATTGAGAACAAAAGAATCGGAGGCGATATTCAAACATAGTCAATCGAGATATGGTCTGGAAACTCGGCAAACTTCAAAGCGACTATAATGAGCTACGTTTTGATGTTGAACCGTACCTTACACCGTGCATTAAACCCAAACGATTCTATTGGATGATTGCTTCATTATACTAAAATACAATAGGTTCAGTGACCGTGCACCGTGCACAAAATTGCATAAAGACGAACGAACAAAAATATAGAACAAAGACTTTAGCCGAGTTTCCAGACCCTATCTCGATTGACTATGAATTAACAAGCGACGCATAATTCCGAAACTTTCCAGAGTCGACAAACAACATCTACTTCATATAGAATAAAATGAATCTGGAGTTGGACTGCTGATTAAAAAATTAAAGATGAGAAGTATCGACATTTCATTTGTGTTGACACAATACCAAGGCTGAGCGTGGCAGCGTGGCAGCGTGCCATTCTCATCTCGCACCACCGCTTATAAATGATTTTCAAATTGCTCCAGATAATTAGGTGACGGTTTCGCACATTTCAGTCTTGTATCGCGTGTAAACGCGACGGCTAACATAAGCTAAAGCGCAATGCATTTTAAGTGAAGGAGTTTACCGATGGCGATTACGGAATTAAGGCTTTTTTCAGGCTTTAGCTGAATAATTTGTCCGGTCACAAAAGCAGCATGTCCGAGCTAAAATTGACTTGGCCGGTCATCTTGACCGGCGACCAGCAAGCAGTTATTTCGCGCCCTGAAAGAACATGGCCATATTATAAATGGAGCCACCGCCCTTTTCTCAGTGAACGCGCAGTAGAGTCATGCAAGTATGACCAAGAAAGTGCCTCATGCATGGCAAGTAGCTCTGAGCGGAGACGAAAACAAGAAAAGCTTTTATTTTTTAAGTACTTCTCATGCAAATTCCTATATTATATATGAAATGAACCGTACAGAATTGCCTCATGCGAAATACTGGTGGAATTGCGACACCTTTTTCAAACAAAAGCTACTGCTTTGATGAGCAAATAGACAAGTTCACTACACAGCTTTCGGTTTTTAGTCAAACGCACATACCTCGGCGTCCTCACTGAATGCATTGCGATTGGACAAAATAATAACTATATGTTTCAAACACCGAGATCATGAGAAACGTACCTGACATCACAGGAATTGCCTGTTGCCCGACTACAAGCGAAATGAAGAGAAACACGACCAGTTTCATTCTACTGCTTTATTTAGTTTCTTTTGCGGAAAACGTTGATTGGTGTCTCTATTTGACGAGAATGTTTGAGCTAGATACGTCTTTGATCTGGCACTTGCTCTGTAGATGATAGGGTCAATGTCACTTGGTTAACTAGCCTTGGTGAAACCACGGTGGTTAAATCAGTATTTCAGGACAAAGGCAGAACCGTGCCCTTTTAAGATATTAAAAATCGACTCGCCTCTTATGCAAATTTTTTCCTATTTGTTATTTGCTAAAGCTTTAATTGACTGAACATTCCTTTAGAACCAATACACACATTCTCTCGTCGCTATTCACAACGTCTCGTCAAGAATTGTGAAAGCGAATTTGGATGATTATAGATTGGTCAACACTTATTACTCGGGATACTGTGGTAGCACCGTGTCTACGTTTCGGTTGCAATTATTGCATCATTCCGATATTGCAACTGATCTTCATGCGTCATATTTGTGAGTTCTTTCTTCAAAGTTCAAGCTGATCTGCTCTTTGTTCGACATATTGTCTATTGAAAGTGATCTTTCGCGCGAAGCGACTTTTTCTTTTGTCTTACAAGCTCTCGGCTGGAACTAATTAGAAATATTTTCAATTTGAACAATAAAAAGTCGGCGCTTCGCGCGAACAAAATCGCCCAGTGGAAAACCGGCTTTACTCGGCTACCACACACAAAAGTAAGCCTGCGTGCAGACTCCACCTGATAATGAAATTACGCCTAGCGGGCGTCTTGTTTCCTTCTACAATTCAATAATCAGGTTAATTGCCTTTTAATCTGCAGAGGCGGGACGGGACGTTTGCCGGGTATGGACGATGATCGGGATCCCAGCATATATATATTTCTCTCATATTTATTACGATCTGTTTATATGGAATCGAGGTTAGGCTGGAGGTTTTTCGTCCCGTCCCAGCAAAGCGGGATCCCGGTGTCACAGAAAATTTGGCGCCCCCGGGCCATATTTCCTTTGAAATTTGCCCCCCCCCCCCCCCCCCCCCCCCCCCTTCGGAAATTTGGTCCACCCCAAGAACACACTCGCTCTGCTTTATCTCAGAGATTTACATAATGTACATGCCATCATTCCATGCATTCCTGTTCTACACCGCCGGAAATAATATGTTCACCGCCGAAAACATATTTTATGCACTACCGAAAATATATTCCACTGCGGAAAATACATTCCACTGCGGAAAATACATTCCACTGCGGAAAATACATTTCACGCGGCAGAAAATGTATTTCACTGCGGATATGATCTACACACCTCGGCATGTACGTTAGCCGAGTGCTGGACCGCGACAAAAAACATTATTTTTTTGTTTTGTTTTGCCTAATAATTTCATTCGGTTCTGCCTTCTACTCGAGTATCGCGCTTTTCGAGTTTCGTTTGTGTCAGAATTATTTCGCAAGTCTTCTAACTATTGACGATTGTGCTTTGTTTACGCGAAATGCTTTTGCTGTCGTAAAAGACGAGTACCAGGTTCAGTTTACACCTTTATTTGCACCTTATTTACCGTAAACGTTTGTTCGATTGAACAAGACATTAACCTTTCATTTTATATTCGAATGTTCTAATTTCTATCTATTGTGCTTTCCTTAAGATCGGGATGCTTTGGCGAGTCTTTCATTGTGCTGCTGTAACTAAAACAAGACACATTCTACAATGTTCGTGTAACTAATCAGAACTGCAAAAAGTAGAAGATTATCAGTTTTTAAAACCATAAACATGGGGGGCCAAATTTCCGAAGAGGGGGCCAAATTTCCTGGGAGACCGGTCTCGGCTCAAGCGGGACATTTTTTTCCATATACTCCGTCTCGCCTTCCCGGGACAATATTATGCTGACATTGCAATATTCGACAACTTCTACTGATAAAACCGACGAATTGAACGGCCATCGGCAAACAAAAAGAAAAAGAAATATTTCAGATATTCAGATGACATGATTGATAATTTAATAACGTATTTATTTGGATTATAAGATGAAATGCGAGTACACAAACATCGATTTTGATTGCAGACAAACCCGTTCAACATAACAAGATCCGAGAGAAGAAATTGCCAAGCTTTATGACGACGATGACGACTTGTAGTTGTTTGGGCCTCTATCGATTTGCCGTATATCAATGCTTAAGTTTAACAGCTAAAGTTGAAATTAACTCCCTTGAGATTATTAATGAAATCGTGTATAAAAAAAAACTGAACCTGCATAAAATTAATTAACATTCTTTCAAACAACCTATTGTCACCTTCCAGCGGTTCTTTTTTATATTTATATACAAAAGTGAAAAATCAACTCCTCATCATGTCTGCCAAACTATATAGCAGTCGATCACAAGTCATCGCTGTTTTAAAACTGGTCGATCCCATCGTACTTTTCGCGCTTGGCTTTGACCTTTTAGCTTTGTCGATGACAACCTTAATTGATTTAGCTGTATAAACAGACCCTAAGACTGAAAGAAAAACCATTATCCGCTTGATCAATTTAATTAATGAGGACATTTTTCTGTCTATATTCATTAGTGGTATATCACATTTTCGACTTCAAATGCCATAATACAATACTGCTTTTGATGTCCAAAATTCGGGTTTGTATATCTGAGTCCAGAGAGCGTATATATTGTTGAGTTATTTTTAGGAATTGTACATATTTTTGCGTAAGACCCATTGTCAACTGATTTCCGACAGTTTCATTGCACGAGGTGTTGCTATGCATGCATGCATGCAGGACGGTAGCTACTAAAAGAAGGAATGGTCTACAACGACCTACATAAAAAGAGGTTCATTAGCTATTAAACGTCCCATTCTTTTTATGCTATTCCTTTGTAATATAATGTTTGCGGGTATTTCTTTTGTTCTTTCGTAATCGTACCTCTGTTGGCGTCAAACCGGGTATGATTAGTTCTAATCAGACCTGGTTTGTCGTCAACGGAGATAAGATTAGCAAAAATGGGAAATGAGGTATATTAAGTACTTATTAACCGAGCGCGAGGTCCGTACGGGAAAATATTTTGCCTGAGATCTTTTGAGTACAGACCGAGCCCGAAGGGCGAGGTCTGTACTCAAAAGATCGAAAGCAAAATATTTTCCCGTACGGACCGAGCTTGTGAGGTTAATAAGGAGTTTATTATATGTCTCGACTACAACGAGAAATAATTTAGAGAAAACATTATCGTGTACAGTACGTCTTCCTCCACGTCAGCGCGAGATGAGCGGTCTCACAGTCGCGATTCGATATAATTGACAACAAAACAACCAAAAGGGAAAACATTTTGAAAAGAATATAATTATTTTATTTTAAGAAATTTTCGTTTAATTTTGCTGTAGTTTGTTGTTTTTGTGCGGGTCCGTACACCGAGTCCGTACGGTAAAGTACGGACCCGCACGTTAGCCAATCAGCGTTCAAATACGCCAGTTCGGACTCGCAAGACTTATAATAATAGTTGTTAATGGCCCTGTGAGAACAAAATAAATACCCACAAACATTATATTACAATCTACAACGACCTACGACGACCCAACAACAATCTACAACGACCCAACAACAATCTACAACGAGCTAAGCGAAACTTCGTTTTCATTTATTGAACATTTCTTGAATTTCTTATTTTCTTGAAGCGATATTGACACCATTTGATGTGTGTGCTATCAAAATCTTGCAAAAAATGAGCACAGTTACTCCTCAACCGGTTTGGAAGGCCGGCATACTTTTGGATGATATTCCCAGAGTGGCGAAGAGCTGAAAAGCTAGCTTGAAAACTGTGCTTTGACCGATATCTTACCTTACCGATATTTAAATTGTGAAATTCTACATTCCTCGACCGCAATAAAGCTCAATAATTGATCAATACAAACTTCCTTAATCTCTCTTCGCCTCGCTTGATTTCACTGATGATTACCGTTGTCATATTTACCGTGGCTGTTTACATATTTGTGATCTTTGGAATCTCTTGAGAAGAATTGTAAAATATCTTGTCGTGGGAAAATTTCACCTTCATACCTTTTCCTCCTGCTAAAGTGATTTTCTATTCCCAGGAAATGAGGTACGTGAAAGCAAGGACACGGGAAAACATTGCACACTTAGCCTGCGTGGCGGCGTTAGGGGGAGGGGGAAAGCGGAAAGGCGAAGTGGGGAAGGGAGGAGGGAACGCCTGCACGAAAGACCCGTGATTTTGGATTTCCGCCCACATGAAAAACTGTCAAAAACAACCAATCAGCGACTAGCGGGCTTTCCTCAATGATTAAAACATTTCACTTCGGACCGAATCGTGAAATATCCATGTCTGAAACTCCGTAAAAAGCTTGGCTGCATCTGGTGGAAACAAGATTTATTTTGAAAATTTATTCAAGCAATCGTGTAGACATGGAAGCACAGAGTTGATTCTGGCTGAGGCTTGTGAATCAATCGGCTTTGCATTATATACTACGCAGTGAAACTTTCTCCGAGCGCGGGTTTGTAGGTCTTGCGGCAGAAAAAATAAGAAAAGCTTTTGAACTTTATAACTTTACGAAATCAGTATTAACACATGTGAAAGGAGACAGATTGGTTCCACCAACCGATAACATTAATAGCCCTGATAGAATGAAGCGACATCTGACTAGCGAACAGTACCGTAACTCCACAAATTTCATATATGCAAGACAACGTAGCTAGAAACCATCACTTATATACGTTTAGCCGTAAGTCTCTCCATTCTGAAACGTCGAAGGAATTCTCCGTAGGCCCAGAGAGCATTGTTGAAACACCTGAAGACAAGGACAAGGAAGAAATCACAATAATATAGCTGCTTCCCGTCTGGTAAATCTACCAAATCCATAATCAAACTCTTGCCAAATCCCGTTGGTAATACCATCAAAACATCTTTTCCTACCAGCAGCTCCCTCGTAGCAACTTTTTGTTCCTGTTTTAATTTAAAGCTACGACCAGCAACGAACTGAAGATCGGTTAAAGCTTTCGAAAGAAAATAATCTACCAACACGGTTTTTCTAAAGTCGCCATTTTTAAATGTGTATTTTAGGAAACCCCCTGAATACTAATGAGTTGAGTTAGCCAATCAGAATTTAGCGTCCTCTGGTGGACGTAGAAATCCAAAAACATGGGTCTTTCGTGCAGGCGCTCCATCTGCACTCGCCCCAGTCCCTGGCCCCTCCCCCAATCCCTAAACGCCTGCTTCGCAGGCTATTGCACACTGTGAACTACAATGAACGTTTGAGAATTGAACGAATTTTGACTAAACAGGTGTGTTTAAAGTTCAGAGCCAAACTTTCTTGGTATTTCACTGTTGAATTAGTGTGCATTGACTTCGCCGCGTATCCCTGCTTTGACGTCATTTTTTGTGAATAGTAAATCAACCTTAGCATCTAGGGAAAAAGGTATGAAGATGAAATTTTCGAACGACAAGATATATTACATTTCTTCTTGGTAGAACACAAAGATTACGAATATGTAAAATCCCCAAACCCCGGATACAGGCACTTTAAATATCTAATGATGATGTCTGGAATATCATGACATGTTTTTGCTGTTTTCAATAATCGTGAAAATGAGATAGTTTTTCGTGATTCGTGACAACACAGCTCCCTCCCCTGCACCCCTCATTTTCTGCACAGATATACGCACACGGATTTAATGAAATCTAAAAACGTTACAGTTGTCTCAAAGAATGCAGAGAGTTTTGCTTTTCGCATAGGTTAGTGTTGCAAGGGCACTGTTGCTATAGCAAGCCTGGAAATAATTTTTTTTTTTTTCAAATTAATTTGTAACGAACACACAAAAGATTGTACCTATCACGGTACAACTTAGCGTAACGTGTAACATCTCAAAATTTACTCGTAATGTCTCTAAACCTAGCGTGATGTCTCAAACTTAGGGTAAGGTCTCATAACTTAGCGTAATGTCTCCAAACTTAGCGTAACGTCTCACAACTTAGCACGTCTCCAAAGTTAGCATAATGTCTCCAAAGTTGGCATAATGTCTCCAAAGTTAGCATGATGTCTCCAAATTTAGCGCAATATCTCAAAACGTAGCGTAATGTCTCTCAACTGAGATTGTACAACACGAAATCTAAACGCAGTCCATTCAACACAAAAATGTTTTACTTTCACAAAAGTTGAATGTAATCTTCGGACAAGATGAGCATCGGACAAAATGACAGACACAGTTAATATTGTAACTCAAATCTCTAGAGTAGAAATGGGATATTTGTACTGGACAATGTCCATGACCGGCCGCTAATATCCAGGCTTGATTGCTAATAAGAACGTCTACCTATAACAATAATCCATATAAACACGAAATGTACTAAATAAATTGATCAATAAGACAACTAGGTGCCATGGACTCTTCTCTTTCAATCTTTGATTAAAAGTCATGCAATTGTTTAGATATGAAATAAATAACTTGGGATTTTCGAATACCTTCTTTGTATTGTGGTTTTACTTTGGTATATCTTATTTACCAAAGATTTAATTAAGAATATTTCGAATATATATTCTCTTCAGGAATTTTGAAAGCAGATTAAGCTCTGTCAGATTAGTCAACTTTTATTGTCCTCGAAAAAATGTCATGTCATCAATCAGCATGTTGGTTGTCCGGACCGAAATAGAAAATCTAGAGACAATGCAATGGACCTGTTGCAATTTGCAGAGGACAAGAAACTTTGTAATACAACCTGGTATTTAAGAAGTATTCACAGCTAATTACTTTTGAGTTACCGGTATGTGAAACCATAGCCGTACAATGGAAGGGGATCTGGTTAGGAAACTTAAAACGAAAGTCGAAACCGGAAACGATGTTTGTACATATATTATGGTAATTATACGCTTATAAGCGGGCATGTTGTAAAACATGGACAGGACTGTACTGTACTGTACTGGACTGGACTGATAAAACATGGACTGATAAAACATGGACTGATAAAACATGGACTGGTAAAACATGGAGGGTTAGGATCTTTGTTGTTTTGGGGTTAGCGATTATTTGTTAATGTAGACATCATACATTCACAGCTACACGTTACATGTTGTATCAGTCCATGTTTTATCAGTCCTTGTTTTACCAGTCCATGTTTTATCAGTCCATGTTTTATCAGTCCATGTTTTATCAGTCCATGTTTTATCAGTCCATGTTTTATCAGTCCAGTCCAGTCCAGTACAGTCCAGTCCATGTTTTATCAGTCCATGTTTTATCAGTCCATGTTTTATCAGTCCAGTCCAGTCCATGTTTTATCAGTCCATGTTTATCAGTCCATGTTTTATCAGTCCAGTCCAGTACAGTCCAGTACAGTCCATGTTTTATAAGTCCATGTTTTATCAGTCCATGTTTTAGCAGTCCATGTTTTATCAGTCCATGTTTTATCAGTCCAGTCCAGTCCAAGCGAATGATGGAGCAACTGATGGTCCCACATGGCTATGATAAGTTATTGCCGAATTTAAACAGTGATATAATATTACTTAAGTTCAGTAGTGTCTTATTGTAGCTATGTGGGCCCACCTGTTAGGTGCATTACCGTATTTCCTCTAATAAACGCCAAATAATACCAATAAACGCCTCCCTCTAATAAACGCCTCCCTCTAATAAACGCCGCACACATCAGAGAGGCGTTTATTAGAAAAAATACAGAAAGTGCAAGAAAAAGGATGCTAAAATTGACAGATTTATTTGTTTTTATGTGGCAACAATGGAACCAAACAAGGAATGTTTTTAATTTCTTCCTTCTTGAGTTCATATTTTAACTCAAAATGCAATTACCCGGACCTCGCGCTCGGTCAATAACATATTGTTTAATAAATGCCCCCCCTCTAATAAACGCCCCCATAACATGCTGCTCTGACGCTTAAAGCTGAGTAAACAAAGATGGCAAACAAAATGAAAAACAATTCAAGTTCAACTGCACATTTTAAATTATGAAATGTTTGATAACTTGTCGGCGGGGTGGGGAGTCATCTTTTTCTATATGCCCAGGGGTAGCGAACACGCAGTTTAGTAAGGGAACACGCAGTTTAGTAAGGGAACACGCAGTTTAGTAATATCCTAGGAGTAATATCATCAGGACCCGCAGATTTTCTAATTTATAACAGTCAGAAATGGCTAGCGACATTCTAAGGCCTGTGTTTTGACTACCCACTGAATTAAAAATACTCAAAACACACGTTTTGAGTTTACATGAAAAAAGATAGGAAATACATGCTATATATAATATTTATGATTACAATACTAATGTTAGATAGTCTAATTAAACAAAGTTAAACAAATATCTATTTATAAACGATCGTTTGAAGCGTTCAGTTTTTACTTTAGGTAATACAAAATTATGTCCTCGTTCACGCTATTGCCGTTTTCTCTGTGGTGGCAATAAATTATACAGGGCATGACTAGGGTCCTCCACTATTCTATTCCATAGTTGGCAATCTCTACTACGTATCAAGTCCTCAATAAAAGTTTGTTCTAAAACATATCCATATTTAAAAGCGCGTTTGAGTAAATTATCAATTTGGTTAAGATACTTTTTATAAGCACCGCCCCAGATTTCAATGCCAAATAGAAATAATGATATTATGAGACTATGAAAAAGCATATCAAGTTGTTCAAATGAGGAAATCCATGATATTTACAGATGCGCTTAATGTACATTCTGCTGCTTGCTTTACGTATTAAATCTTCAAACTGCATGTCGCAGTTATACAGGGATGGCTTTGGAGTGTAACGCCAAGGATCTTTAACCATGTCTTTCGGGTTATTGTAGGGAGTGGATTCGGTAAAGATAATGGTGCTTTGCTGTGAACAACCATTTCCCAAGTTTTTTTTAAGTTCAAGCTCATGCGGTTATTACTTGCTCAGTCCATCATATTTTTTTGTTTTGTTTCAGTTGGGCGGTATACTGATATTTTTAGTTATTCATGATATTTAGTTGGTACCACTATGGCGGTATTGGTTCTGACGCTATACCGGTATACCGTTGTTATGGTATACATGAGTAAGATAAACCTCATGACTATCATCAGTTTATCTTTTTTATTTAAACTGCAAGAAAAGTTCACAAATGAGAAACAAACACAATGTGTGTGTGCGCAAGTATAAGTGCGAACTTATAGATTATAATTTGATAATGTTCTGTCACGGCGATCGCGACAATTGCGATTGTGGTTTCCGTTTGATCGCTGCGACCGCTGAGTTCATTTTAGACTTTTGACTAGCAATCGTGGCGATCGTACTCATCGTAGCGATCATATATGAAGACCAGGCTTTTGAATATAAAGCTAATTTTAGATAATTTAATTAAAAACTCCCGATAACTCGAAAGTTTTTTCCATAATTTTCCTTGAATGTTTGGGTTATTGGGTGTCAACTGTATTTACTGTAGATCACACATTTGCTAAAAAATTGTAACGGTATACCGATACAGCGGTATTTTTCGAGTATCGAATACCGGTATTGAAATTCCCATAAGGGGGTGTTCACATTAGCCGGGATAGCCGGCAAACTATGCGCGCATTGGCGGAAAAATACAAATCGTGTTTATTCTGCAATATGTCGTTACTACCGGCCAATCGCAGCAGCTTTAATTTTTCAATTGCATTTTTTCAATTGCAAAACATAGAAATGATGCTATTATGGCATTTATGTTGAGAAGGCGATCCGTTTTCTACAGAAAGTTGAAAATTTCCAGACAAAGACGATTGGTGAGGCTAAAGAAAAGGTTTTGGGTTCGACCAGGTAGAACAGAACAATGGTGGCAATGTACAATCGGTGGAACAGCTCCCGAAGAAACTTGGGAAGAAAAATTTCCGACTTACGAGATTCTTCTTTTTCTGTTTGTCCGCCATTTTGAAATCAACAACCACGAGGCGAAAACGCGAGCATGCGCAGTGACACGATTTCCAGCCTGGCTTGTCGGGCTTGCCCGCTTGATTTATTTCACATGGGCCCGGCAATGCCGGGAAGCGGGATCTCGGCAAGCCGGGCTGGCCCGATTCCCATGTGAATGCAATCTCGCGAAAAGTATATAAAACAAAGTATGAGGCGGGATCCCGGCACTGCCCGAGCTATCCCGGCAAAGCGGCTCATATGAAAAACCCCTAAGTTATCAAATAATATCCCGACTATTAGAAGCAATGAAATTGCAACAGTACACTTTCGTTCGTTTGGTGGTTTGTGGCTAAAGAGAGGATCCCTTGCACGATTATTGACGCCCATGTACAAGCTCGTTTCACAAGCTCGTTTTATAATACGACAAGACATCGTTGCAATGCCCAATTTACTTTATTAAAACCCAATCCAATCTACTTTATTGAAACCCAATCTAATCTACTTTATTGAAACCCAATCTAATCTAATTTATTGAAACCCAATCTAATCTACTTTATTGAAACCCAATCTAATCTACTTTAGTTCAAACCACGTGAACGTTTACAATGTTACTTTAATCCCTTACTCTAAAATGTTTTAATCAATTCGTCATCCTGTTTCCATGCCATATTCATGCCATAAGTTCAGTTTACACCTGAAAGATTAATGTTACTAAAGTTAATTAATGTTATAAAGTTACTTTATGTTGGTTGGTTTGGTTGGCTGGTCGGTGGTTGGTTGGTTGGTGAGTTGGTTTGTTGGTTGGTTGGTTTGTTTGTTGGTTGGTGATACCTGGATCAAAATTTGGGGGGAGCAACAGAGAATTTGGGGTGCAGTTTTTTAATAGATTAGAATTCAAGTATTATATGGTGTAGAGACGTGGTTTTAGCTGCGACCAATGTAGGAGGGGTATGGGGGCATCTCCCCCAGAAAATTTTGACTTTTCGAAGCCCTGTGAGGGCATTTCCCGTGATTTCTGAGAGGAATTTTCCCGAAAAAATTACCTGCACTGGCCGGTTGAAAAAAAATTGAATAAGATTTATGTCATCTGGAGTCGTGGACCAACCTGTTAAAGTCAACAAGATAAATAACTATGGATCACAATATTTCCATTCAATGCAGTAGAGCCTTTGGTCATTTTGACAGGCATCAAGGAGCTGATGCTGGTCAAAAGGACCAAAGAGTCCAGTGGAAGCGTAATTCTGGTGAACACTGATTCCACTGGTAAGCCTATCAGCATCACGATTAGGAACAGAAACACACTTCAAATTTCAAAGAAGCAAAAGTTATTACTTGAATTTAGCATGCAGACATTCAGGAGACAGGGAGGGCCAAATGTGTAGTTGGGGGGGGGGGGGTAGGCCCCCCTAGTAGGGATCAGCCGATCGAGAAACCAATTTACCCATCCGATAAATTCCGATTTCCGATCCGATTTCCGAGCTGATCGGCCGATTTATCGGTGGTTATCGATATTCATGGTCGCCAGAAATTCTTAATAGTTGAATTTGGGGCGATGGTACGTGTCAATATGCAATCTGACTATCTGTTACTACATTTGCTCACATGTCTCTGGCAATTTTAGAAAGACAATTTTCTCGCGTAATTTTAGAAAGAAACAACCAACAACATTCTAAATTTTCCAGCATGAAAATAGACTTGGAACGTTCTTGTTCCAGAATATATTGTATATTATTGGACAAAGATGATGTGTCGGTAGCCAACTAGTGACAGAGTTTAAGTTATGAAGTACAAATTACGGAAGTCGCAAGCAGAAAATGTTTCACCTATAGGCTATAACGAGAAATATGTCATTCGCCATATCAAATTAATTAAATTTGGCAGTTTCATTGTGGAAGAGTATCCATGCACATGATAAAGTATCCACGTGATAAAGCTAGATTCGTCCTGATTTACATACATTTTATCTTTGATTTTCTCGACTTAGACAACATTGATTTTTTTTTTGAACTACTTGTTTTTGAAGCCGTTTACAATAAACTAGCCTACGTCATAGTCTGTGAAATTTCAATTTTGAAAAACACAGACTATGAACGTGTTCTGTGACGTAGCTACTATAAGGAATTTTTATAGTAGACCATGATTGGTCGCTTCGAAAATACTGTTAATACGTGATATTCAATTGGTTCAGAACTACTTCCGTTTTCAATGTTTGTGAAGTCAGTTTCTCAGCCGCCTCAACGTATTCTTTGTAAACGAGACTATTAAAAGAGTTTGCTAAAACTTTCGAAGGATGACTGTTTACAGTCGGCATAATTTTGGTTCGAGGATGGTCAAACAGTCGAAGAGATGCGGGAATTGAATTGTTAATCATACGATATTTCCAGGTAGCCGTCGACGGTGCCGATTCTCGTTATACTGTTTCGTTTTAGCTTTTCAGCTTGTCCTATTTGTCTATTAGAACTTTTTATATGATTTCTTAAACTTTTAGTGAATACTCGTTAGTTGCTATAAGCATAAACTTGCTCCAAGTCTGCCTCTTGATTGTTTCGGGTTTGTTTAAAGACGTGTTTGTTTGAGAATACGGGTTTGTTTCGAGACAGGTTCTTTTCAAAACCTTGAAACAAACCGTCTTTGAAACCAAACCACTCTCAAAATAAATAGATAGATAGATAGATAAAACTTTATTTAACGAGGGTAAAACCTGGTAAGCATTATGCTTATCTTCCCCAGGGCCCTCACACAATAGTCAATAACTAAATTTACAAGTGAGTTATATATGATAATATACATAGAATAGAAAGATAAAAACTAAACTCTAAATAAAATAAATTGGGTTAAACTAATTATTATACAATTTTAAATATGAAGATTTAAAACTAATTAATGAAGAACAGTCACGAATTTCACGGTCTAAATTGTTCCACATCATTGCTCCATTGTAAGCAAAACTACTAGTAAATATATTCTTATGTCGTCCACCTGTTAAATATAAATTATTTCTAACTGATGATCGTGTTTTTCTTTGATGACATTCATGTACATACTTAAACATGTTGTGCATGTACTCTGGAGCTAAATTATTTAGGCTCTTATATACCATTGTTTACTGTTCTGAAGCGTAAACGATCCTCCACCCTCATCCACTTTAAGGTTTTAAAAAGGTTTTCACTTGGAAATCTCATATCAGTAATATCCAGTATTAAACGGGCAGCTCTTTTTTGAATAAGCGCCAAGTCATGAATGTGTGGAGAACATTCCCAAATAATCGAACAATAGTCCATATGGGGTAAAATATGAGCATTATAGAAGATCTTTCTTGTTTCAACTGGTAAAAATTTCTTTATTCTTCTTAGTAAAGCTAATTTAGAGTTTATCTTGGAAGTAGTATTCTTGATATGGTTCTCCCATGAGAGGTTCTCATTTACACAAAGGCCGAGAAGTTTTTCATTTTTGCTAGAATCTATAGGGTTTCCACCCATGAAGACTTCCAAGGTTTTCTCCTCTTCCTTTAGAGATTGTCTTTTTTGTCTTGTGGTTATCAACATGGACTTGGTTTTTTTCGGATTTGCTAACATGCAGTTGTTTGTACACCAAAGTTGAACATCATCCAAGTCACAGTTTAGTTTTTGATTAATTTCTTCAGTAGACTTGCCAGATGCTGTTATTGTTGAATCATCTGCATACATCTGAATTTCGGTATTTCTTAATCCCATTGGTAAGTCATTAATGAAGAGAATGAATAACATAGGTCCAAGAACAGAACCTTGTGGAACTCCAGTTAAAACAGGTAATTTATCTGATGCCTTTCCCTTAAACATTGTACATTGGGTTCTGTTAGTGAGATAAGATTCAAATATGTTTAAGCACTTAGGTGAGCATTTATAAATCTTTAATTTCGTCAAAAGAATTTTGTGGTTGATCAAGTCAAAAGCTTACTCAGGTCCAAAAATATAACACCATTCATTAGATTTTCATTGATTGCCGTAGTCCAAGAGTTTATCATATTAGCCAAAGCTGTTTCACATGAGAAAGATTTTTGGAAGCCAGATTGGGAATTAAGTAGGAGTTGGTGATGTTTCAAGAAACCAAAGAAATGAATATGTATGTGTCTTTCAAAAATTTTTGATAATGAAGATAATATTGAGATTGGACGAAAATTTCCAAGTTCCTGAGTACTCCCTTTCTTGTGAACTGGAATAATTTTTGCTGATTTCCATTCATGAGGAAATATTTCAGTTTCAATTGACAGGTTGAATATCTTAGTAATTGAAGGTGCAACTACGTTTGCAGCAATTTGAAGAAGTTTGGGTGGAAGACCGTCAAGTCCAGTTGCTTTATTGGTTTTCAAATGCTTAAGTTCATGTTCAACAAAGTCGACTTGAACAGCTGGGATATCAAAGAATGATTCAGTGTTTACTTTGCTATTAACAAAGTTTAGCAAAGTATCATGACAGTCTTGTACATAAGTAGATAAATTCATGTCAATTAATGATGCAATGTTGGTGAAAAAGTGATTAAAACGGTTTTGCTATCTGTTGTGGGTCAATTATGGTATCCAAATCATCTTTGATTGACACAGGGTCTGCAGATTTTGGTCTTGGAGCTATTTCATTCATAATTCGCCACAGGCGACTACTATCATTGATGTTCTCTTCAATCAGATTTCTATAATAATCCTTTTTTGCTGTTTTAACGAGTTTATTAACTTTGTTCCTTAATTGAGATTTATTGACAAAATTGTTAGATCTGGTTGCAAGATCCCTCAGATGTATAGCCTCAAGTATTTCATCCGTAAGCCAGTCAGGTTGTTTTAGTCGCTTTACACGGCGTTCTCTAATGGGAGCATGATTGTTTGCAACATCAAGAAATAATTTTTTCCAGCATTCAAGAGCATCATTTGGGTCATCGAATACATCACAGATACTCCAAGGAATATTTTTCAAGATCTTTTAAAAACATTTCTTGATTAAAATGTTTATAAGACCTGAATTGAATACAAGAATGTTGGGCTTTTTTTGTGGCTGAATATTTCTTCCTTGAAAAGCTTACTGGAAAATGATCTGATAGTCCAATTTTTGCAACTTTTGTTTTACGGACATGTTCTGGATTTGTTACATAAATGTTGTCAATGCAGGTTTGAGATAATTCAGTGACCCGAGTTGGATCGTGTATGAGATCTGTCAGAGTATAAGAGGCCATAATGGATTTCCAATTTGAGGGAACAGCTTTTAGATTATCTATATTGAAGTCTCCCATCATTATAATTTCTTTACCCTCAAGATAAGCTTTTTCACACATTTCTGCAAAATCTGCATACCAGGAACTTGGAGATTGAGGAGGTCTGTAAACTGTTGCAATCAAAATTGTGGGTGTCTTTGGAAAGCTAAGCTCAGTCCATACTGCTTCAATATTATCATGTCTCAGGTCAAATCTATCTTCGCAAGGAATATTCAATTTTGCATAAACAACTACTCCTCCATGGGAATCATGTATTCTGTCACGACGACCCACTACTTTATATCCAGGTATTGCAATCTGTTCGTTAGTGACTGTTTCGTTTGTCCATGTTTCCACAAATCCAATTATAGAGGATTCCTTTGGGTTATTTAACATAATAGCAAGCTGATCAATTTTGGGGTAGATACTCTGAATATTCCAGGAAGTAAAGGTTGTCCCTGATGGCAAGTCACTAGCAATCTGTGAAATTTTAGGGTTTTGATCTGCGGAGTTGTTAAAATTTCCATTACATATGTTTCCATACGTGATGTGTGCCAATTTATTGCCAGTAAATTGAGTAGACTTGGCTCCTTCTGATAATATTAACTTGGAGAGTAGATTGATGGAGTCAGGTGTCAAAGTGGGTAGATGTTTCAAGGGGATAATACTTTTGTTAACATTAATTTGTTGTGTGATACTAGCATGAACTGTTATATTCATCATTCGTGTAGAAGGGCAGCACAAATAATTGGAACTAAGTAAAGCACCAACAGAACCGAACCAAATATAACCAAAAAGCAAGATAGTAAACAATACCTTTGGAAGTATGTCCGGATATAAGCTTGTAGTTGTAGTATCTTCATTTGCATATTGTTTGTCAAGACGTAGCCTCTTCTTCCTAAGATGAGTGTGAAATAGGCCCAATTTTCATTCTGTAATTCGGTAGATCGACACACATTGATTGGTATCAAACTATAGATAAGATAACCCAGAGATACGATCACTTCGTCAGCTGAATTTCAAAAGATTTCGTCGTTAAAAATGTTCAAATAGCAGAGTTTCCAGTAAAGAAAACCACCAATAAGTAATAAAATAGGTTCCAAATAAGGACTTCCAATAGTTTCTTAATAAAATAACAGGATAGTTGCAGGCAGATTGATATGGATTGAGATCTTTTACTAAGCAGCCATTTTGGCCGCCATCTTGATATACCTTAAACCCGTCTTCTCGAAAAAAACTCGTCTTTAAATAAACCCGAAACAATCAAGAGGCAGACTTGGAGCAAGTCTACTATAAGGCATAAGCATAATCTATAAGTATTGCGAATAATCGGCAGCACAGACGCTACTTAGCGCCGCCTTTTTGCGCCCGCGAGCGTCTGTACGCAAAACCCTGTGGTTACGCACTGTTGCTCGTTTATTGAACATTACTTCATCATATTTTTAAGGGTTTTCTATTTTATTATATAAATATTATTAAGTAAGATCTAAACATGCATGTACCATGTGTTAACTCACCAATTCGTAGACATACCCATGCCAACCAATTCCCACACAAACAGTTGTTTCGTGAGGGTCCTCCTCATCTTTGCACTGTTCGTAGTCGGGTTTTTTACTCCAACACTCTGTTGGCGCTTTGTTCTGGCTGCCAAGATCAATATTGTTGTATCCCCAACATTCAGCATAAAACTCGATGCAGAAGTATTTAAAACCGGCGGCTTTAGCTTCTGAAGCACATCTGCCATAGGAAAAAAATAAGTTTTACAATTTTACTTTACATATAGATATATCTTTATATTTGTTATCAAGAGAGTAGAGTGTTCGTAAACATATTTGAAAGTTTTGAAAGGATTGTCGTACAAGTGTCACGCATGCTCTCGAACGACTTGCTTCCTTTTTGAACATTATAAGCTGGGGGGGGGGGGGGGGGGGGGGGGGCGAAGTCCCTGGGCGAAGTCCCTTTTTCTTAAATTCAGTCAACAAATAAGCAAGGAATAAAAATTAAACAAATGGAAAGTAAGTTTTAGCCCTTAATTAATAACTTAGACATACTTAAATTATTATGTTGACCTACGCGGCGCGCGTCCCCCCTTTAAAATCCCACAAACAAGCTAGTGTTTTCTGTTTTTAACCATGTCAGAAGTCGAAGTGATCAATGTGTTGGTAGCTTATGAAGATGCCTATAAAGGCTAAAGTGTATATATTGGTTCCGTACTACTTCTGAGTTTATATTAACATGTGTTTCATAATCTTGATGCCCATTAATAATGATGATGATCTTTGTAATCGTGCATTTTTAGCAACGGCGTGGTGCATTAATTTAGCAAAAATTATTATCAGAAATCGCCGGAAAAGCACTTCTGGGCAAAATTAAAAATTTTCCTGAGGGGGCATGCCCCCAGACCCCCCTAGTAGATTACCGTTACCTCTTTCGAACAACCCTGGATCCGCCACTGATCATGAATTGAAGAAAATTTTTTTTTAATAAAATGGCTGACAAATATACACATATAATATAAACGAAAAATCCTACCTCAGAAACAGTAAACAAATATTTTGGCCACGAAGGTCCCTTTTAGGAAAATTCCCTCCACGCAAAAATCCTTAAAAAAGGCCCTGAACGACTGAGATACCGAAAGACAACCAGCGCAAGATATATCGTTGTATGAAGCCCTATCTACTAAATGAGAGTAGATACCTAGAACGGAGGCTCTTAGCCAGATAGATGTATCTGGCTAAGAGTCGACGTTCGACTGATTTAGTTCAAATTTTAGAAGGTTTTCTGCCAACGTTTTCTCTAGGGGACAAGGCTGGCGAGAGCATACCCCGGGCCCTAGGACTGACGTGTGTACTCGGGCCCCCTTAACTTCCTAATTTTGTTTTACGTGAAATATATGAGTAATTGCTTGCAAATAGACTTGTATACAGTAGTTATAATACAGTATAATTGTTATTGACACTACAATTATAGCCTGGATTCCAAAGGGAGAGCCCAGTGGATCGGAGTATGAAAAAGGTTGTTATAGTGTCTTTCCGGTATAAGGGGGTCTCATTGGGGGTTAAATCTCAGGGGGTTAAAATTGTGGGGGAGGGGGGGGGGGGCTGAAGCTCCCCCCGGTTCCTACGCCTATGCGTCAGATCTGTATGGGATTTACAATTGTAAATATCCATACAGATCTGCCGCTCTTATTTTATCTATTACATAAAATGGTAGACGAACTCCTTATAAGGAAGTAAAAAGTCGTTTTAGGTGATCCATTCGAATCGGACAGTATTTGGGCCTTGGCTGTTACGATAGATATATATGTTATGTATTACCTCGTTCTTTTAAAAAGCCCGCTAATTATACAGAAATTTAAAGCGGGGATTTTTTAAAGAACGAGGTAATACATAACATATATATATATATATGTTATTTACCGGCTGGGAGGTCCGTACTGGAAAAATATTTTCCCTTCTGAGACTGAGGGAAAATATTTTTTCCAGTACGGACCGACCAAAGCGGTAAATAACGTGTTTATTTTTTTCGAGCAAAGTAAAAAAAATTGCAATTTTTTGGCGCGAAAAGTTGCGAGAGGTCCGTACTGGTGTGATACGGACCTCGTACTCAGCCAATCAAAAGGCTCTATTTTAATTACGGACCTGAGTTACGAACCTCAAAAAAAATAACTATCGTTATGTCGCTAATATATTTATCGTTCTGTTGCTAATATATGCTAATATATTTGGAACCTTGTAACATGAAATTATAACAGACGATACATGGGCGATCGTCAAGCTCGTATATTCAGAAACCTTCTGATTGCCGGTGAGACGCTCTAACCATTGAGCTACCAAGACTCAATGATGTACTGGTTCGATTGATATATGTACTGTAGTCACTATATACTCCAAGCTCTCCAACATTCACTACAGCAATGTGTATATTCATCATCATCAAGGCGGCTTTAGAGCCGAGTAGTGTTGGCTTTTACAATCTTAGACCATTGTTCCCTGTCCATCATCACCGTGTGTAGATCTTCCGACTCCAAACCTGTGTCCTTTGTCAACTTTTTAATAAAAGTGGTTTCCGGTCTTCCTCTATTCACAGTTCCATGTTTTGGTTCCCATAGAATTAGGCTTGAGACAAGATCATCACTTCGTCGATAGCAATGACCAGTGAATCGTAATCTTCTTTCTTTGATGCGTTCAGTAATTTTAGGCAAACCCGAGTACAGTCCAACGTTCGTGAGATGTTGTTTCCAGCTAATGTTCAAAATAGTACGAAGTAATCTGGTATAGCAGCCGTCAAGTTGTTTCTCTAAAACTTTAGTTAAGGTCCACGATTCGCAACCATATAACAGAACGGTCTCTACAGTTGCTTGAAATAGTCTAATTTTCAATTTTCGAGATAATTTAGATTTCCATATCTTGGACATCTTGTTGCATGCCTTCCATGTTAGCGCTTTTCTAACTTTTATATCCTTTTCTGTTGTGTTAATCCATGATCCGAGATACTTAAAGTCCTTAACTCTTTCCAGAGAAGATCCATCTTTAGTTATGAGCGTGGGTGGTAACGGTTGGTTAAGCGCAATGAATTTCGTTTTAGCAGTGTTTAGCTTCAGTCCGGTTTTACTTGCCTCCCATTCCACTCTGTTTAAAAGCTCTTGTGCTTGGTCTATTTCTTCCGATAATAACGCGATGTCATCCGCAAAATCAAAATCCGTTATTACAATTGGTTTAACTCGTCTGCTTTTCCTTTTCACCAGGCGAAATCCTAAGTCCTCTTCTTTCCCAGTAATTGCCTTTCGTAGTGCATAATCCAGTACTATGATGAACAGATATGGGGCCAGCGTATCGCCTTGCAAAACTCCAGCGAGTATTTCAAACATTTCAGTCTCTCCATCTGGCGATAAAACTTTGGCATGTGTGTCCTTGTATAGATTACCAATAGCAGTTACAAGTTCGTCAGGAATAGCATATGCTGTTAATATTTTAAGCATTTTCCCTCGATGAACTGAGTCAAATGCTTTTCTGAAGTCAATAAAAGTCATTATAGCCGGTAGATTTCTTTTCCGTATTCCTTCCATGAGTCGACGGAGAGCAAGAATATGACTAGTTGTTGTTCTAAACCATTCCGAAAACCATTTTGATTAATACGCAGATGATGGTCGAGTGCTGATTTAATTCGGTTTAAAATCATTTTATTGTATGCTTTAGCCACAGAAGAGCTCAGGGCAATTCCACGATAACTGCCTCCTTCCCTCAGGTCTCCAGACTTTGGTATGGGGATAAGGTTTAGAATTTTCCATTGGTTTGGTGTTTCTTCTTCCATGAGAGCCCTGTTACAGAAGTCAAGAATGATATCATCCAAGTCACACCGCTTAAGTACCATCAGGTGGTATTCCATCCTCTCCATTAGCTTTAACCCTCTGTCAGTGAATTTTTGACCATTTGATATTCATCTTTACTGAATGGACCTTCTTTAATATTAATATCTGTCAGTACGGTATCAATTACTTCAAACTCGTCATCAACTATTGGTGCTCTGCCAAGTAGGCCCAGGAAATGTTTATACCAATTTTCAACTCTTTCTTTGGACGTATTCCCTTTAAGTTGTCCTTTGATACATGACTTTCGTCCTGTGATATCGTTAATGAGTGACCAGCTTTTACTATATTTACAGTTGATATTTGCTTGTTCGACTTCTTTCACTTTTCCACATAGATCTTCTTCCATGACCATCTCATATGCATTTTCTAGATCGTTTTTTTGCTTCTTCATATCCGAGTCTGTTGCGCTCAGAGGTAATCAACATGGTATGTGTCATAAGCAATCTTAATCCGGTGACGGGCTGTGATTACCCTTGGGTCTTCATCAAAGCGAACCCTCTTTTTTCTTGGTTTTATTGGCATGATGGTTTCCATTGCATGTTTGTTTGCATCAATAAATCTTTGGTATATCTCTGTTCCGGTTTCATCTATTTCCAGCAAATTGTCAAATTGCTTTTTCACATCAATGGTATATGCCTCCTGGATTCCGGAATCTGTCCTCAGCACTTCCCAATCATATTGAATTTTCCGTGGATCTCTTTTACACTTCCTAAGACTTAACCGTATCTTTGATGTTATAATGCGATGATCAGATCCCACGCTCGCAAAGGAGTTGTATGGTTCCACATTCAGGATACTATTTCTCCACTTTTTATTACAAAGTATAAAATCAATTTGGCTTTTGTTACCGCCTGGTCCTATAAATGTCCATTGTTTTCCTTTTTTTTTTTGAAAACGCAGATTGGTTATTTCGAAATTATTTTCTGTGCTGAAATCTAGAAGAATTTTTCCATTTCGATTTGTTATTTCGTGGTATGTAAAGTTGCCATCCTCCTTCCCTATTTGTGCATTGAAGTCTCCAGTTATAATGGTCATGTTATGTACTGGTATTGACTCAATTGCACTTCTGAGATTATCATAATGATCTTCTAATGTACCATTATCTGCTGTATTTGTTGGGCAGTATGTTACTACAATTGTTAATCCAGGGTTGCCTTGAAAGTTGACCATTAATATTCGGTTATTATGATGTACGACATGATTATGATTCGGTTATTATGATGATTAACACATGAAATTATAACCATATAATAGACACATACAGGTATGTTATGTATTTAGGCCCTGTTTACATGAAGCGGATTGAGTGTTCAAGTCAATGTTTCTCCTTGTTGTATTTACATGAAGACGATTGAAAGTTTTCGATCTGATCGAAACGGATGGCTGAAGTCAATCCACGCAGTTGAGTGGATTGACTTGAGATTCAAGCAAGGATCGACTTGAATGTTGCCAATCTGACTGATGTAAACACGGTTTGACTTGAAAATGACTTGATACGCATGCGCGAAATTTACGCATGCGCGTATTCAGGCCTCAAAAAGTACGCATGTGCGGTTTGAGGCCTGCTGCCAAACGGATTCATGTAAACATGTGCCCGGATTGACTTCATCCGTGTTTTTCGATCCGATTGGACTGTCAATCCACTTCATGTAAACAGGGCCTTAGACACGCTAATTCCAAATCTGTTTTCAGAATTAAAATCGGTTAAATATTGATCGAGATAACGTTCAAAATCTACGACAAATTGCACAATTGCAATTTGTGAACTACAAATACACGGCGCGCGAGGTCTGGGAACCATGGATGGGGGTAATCCCGTAGGGGATAGTCAGCGGATACGTATTTCTAGTTTAATTCCAAACAAGATGAGGTTGCCCTATTTATCCGAGCCAGAGGCTCATGTATTAAGCGCTTGACTATTCAAGTTTATCACTCTTAGGTGAACGGAAAAACCCATCTGATAAGGATTCCGAGGGCCTACGATTTAAGGTCGTTTTCCGAGAAGACTCGAAAGTCTTACCATTTGCTGGTGTTGTTGCAAAGGCAGCACTTTCTCCTCAATTATTTTTAAGACCCTGAGTGGTGGTCCGACCCAGGATTTGCACCAACCACTAACTACAATAACAAAACTAGGGAAAACGCGACCTCGTACCATATCGATTTACAAATCCCACACGCGATATGAAATGCAACAATTACACCATATGTGGAAACAACAGTGTTCCAACATGACGTATGAACCAGACGTATATATATATATAGGCAAACCTGATCACAAACACGCTTTAGTCTTCAGGCAGATTCCGATGATGACCACCGCTGAGGCCGTCGAAACGCGTCAGTAATAGTCTTCTCAAGACTACAACAACCTGGACGACCAACTTCGCACATCTATAATGATACTCCTAGGTTCAAACCATTTACTTTATAAAAAAAGTCTTTTATTTTACTTACTTGCAGTTAAGCCTTTCGATAAAGTTGTCCCAGCCATTGCCCCAGTCAATGCGGTCTCGCGCATTAAATAGCAACATCTCACGTTCGGCAACCGGAGGGGTTTTGAAGCATCCTCTTTTCTCTATATTAAATTCCGGGCACCCTGAAATAAAGCGAAAGATATCCATGCAGATTGGTTCGACAAATTAAAATAACTGTGTTTCTTATAGACCATTTTATTCATTTACTTATTTATATATATATTTATTTATTAGAACCCGTAGAATCTCGAAAATAACCGCCCCCGAAAGTAGCCGCCCCCTCGAAATTAGCCACTTTTTAAGCAATTACTAGAAAAACCTGAAAGTAGCCGCCCCTCTTAAAGTAACCCCCCCCCCCCGAAAGTAGCCGCCCCTCTTAAAGTAACCCCCCCGAAAGTAGCCGCACCTCTTAAAGTAACCCCCCCCCCCGAAAGTAGTAGTCCCTCTTAAAGTAACCCCCCCCCCCGAAAGTAGCCGCCCCTCTTAAAGTAACCCCCCCCCCCCCGAAAGTAGCCGCCCCCTCTTAAAGTAATCCCCCCCCCCCCGAAAGTAGCCGCCCCTCTTAAAGTAACCCCCCCCCGAAAGTAGCCGCACCTCTTAAAGTAACCCCCCCCCGAAAGTAGCAGTCCCTCTTAAAGTAACCCCCCCGAAAGTAGCCGCCCCTCTTAAAGTAACCCCCCCCCCCCCCCCCCCCCCCCCGAAAGTAGCAGTCCCTCTTAAAGTAACCGCCATTAAAACATGTATAAAACAGTAATATCAAAGATTCAATAATTTCATACAGTAGTTATAAGTTTGTCTTTGTCATCGTTCAGACGTCCTCTTCCATTTCGGTATCTGAATATTCGGTATCGAGTACGGTAAAATATGTTTTTTTTATAAGGTTGATTATCAATTTATTATAGGTATTCAGACAATTATTTAATTTGAGTGCTGAAATGCGACGTAAACATAAATAATTCGTCTGGAAAATTTCAAATTTAAATGCATATTTTGGTCTCAACTTATGCTTAATATGCTGACCATGCAGCCATTTTGATTCCGTCAAGAGCGAACCGGCGACCGTGCGGTATAAATAACTGCATGGTAGTTTTGATATTAAACTTACAAGACGTACTCTTTACTAGATAAGTAATAAGAGTAGAGAACATACCAGACACATGGCGTTCTGTCTATTTCGTTAACAATGGGCTTGCTTATCTTTAAAAAAGTCTAAATATTACCAGACCTTACAAATAAATTTTTTCAGAATGTTCCTCGCAAAAATAGCCGGAAATGCTCTTCTGGAGCTTTCAAAATTAAAATTTTAGAGAGGTCCCTGGCGAACACAAACTTCACAGAATTTGTCTTACTGCCCCCCTGCCAAAATAATCCTGCGTACGGCTATGAATGTATTAGAGTAAACTCCGAAAAACAGAATTCATGCAAGAAGATTCCCTCAAGATTGGTCACCTTTACAAATACAAATAACATATAACATTAATATGAAATCAAAGAATAAGACATAAACGAAATTATACGAAACAGAAAAACTATGGATTAAAAGCAACAGGGAAAAGTTTGAAATAATGCTGAGAAAGTAGCCTCTTAAAAAACGACAAGGTGTTAATGGCACGTATATAGAGTATGGGAGGGAGTTCCAGAGCCTATAGTGACACGAACGAAATAAGAACACTTAAAGACATCTGTACGGGCATAAGGTACTATAAGAGTCAAGTCATCAATATTACGCAGACAACGACTCGTACTTCTCCAAGTATAATGAAACCACGTTGCGTGTCTACTAATTAAGCCGTGAATCATTTTAAAAAGGAAGACAAGATCTGTGATTTCCATACGCATGTACAGAGGAAGAAGCTGAAGTTGTTCAAGCCTGGTCTTGTAATCTACTTCATGACCTAAAATAAGCCGAGAGGCACGGCGCTGCAGCTGCTAAATGTTGTTCATATTATACGTTTCTTGTATGGAAACCATACTGGACTAGTGGACTGGCATATTCAAGTGTTGACCTCACCCACGCGGAATAGAGTAAACGCTTTACGGTGTGATCATGAATGTCTCTCGATTTATCTGGAATATACCACTACCAGGGTTGGAAAAATTGAAAAATGTTACAGTTAAGTATTATTAAGTATCTTATTGTTATTATATAAACTATAATTTAAAATCTTCTATACCAAGGGCTATTAACGACTACTCATCATCTCTTTGTAAACGTCTTACCCTGGCGTTTTCGTTATCGGTTTACTTGCATACGGCCAGAGTGGCAAGTGGCAACAACAATCACTTGAATGTGTTAAAGGTATACTCCAGTCAAAATACAAATGTAGTTCATATGAAAGATCTTACCGACGTTAGTTTATTTCCAAAGTTTCAGAATTCCTATCAATTTAGTTAAAAAGATATGGCTAGTTGAAGTTGGAGAGTTTGTCCAATTTCGACGCCATATTTGTTTCTCAAATATGAGTCACTGAGTGATTCTATCGCGTACTATGCCTAAGAAGCTCCTCTACTTTCCTGCATGATGAACTAAATAGTTTATTTCGACTAATTTTCCTCCAAAGAGCATTCACAGCTGTTATCACTATATAATAGAGAAAGAGTAAAAGAGAAAGTACATTGAATCTGCCGGCGTACTTCTTTGAATGGGTAATTTTACCAGAGTTTATGGCATTTTCCGGCTCTTGTTTAGATGACCCAAGTGTGTCTTGTTTAGATGATCCCGAAGTGGAGTCTACTTCAAAGAGATTTGATTTCAAAAATACCCGCTGAAGAAATAATTAACTTTTATTGTACATATGTTCGACCCGTGCTTGAGTACAACTGTGTGATGACCTAGAACGAGTTCACTTCGATTATCTTCCCGGGTAGATATCATATAGCGAACGATTGCAGAAAAGTGGCCTCTCTCTGCTCAGTGATCGACGCCTGAAAGTCTGCTCCATTAAGTTGTTCCATCAAATTATTAACAACCCCAAGACAAAGTTTCATATCCTTAGCTTATTGCCAGAACGCTGCACTACAAAATACAATCTCAGGAAAACCCGAGCGTTTAATCTTTCAACGGCAAATTAGACAGAGAGATTCCAGAGAGAACTTTTATCCAAGATTGTCTTAAACATTTCCCGTGACATTTCTTTTAGGCCCTGTTTACATGGAGGTTGGGTGATCCTTCTGGAAGGGTTACCCTAGTAGAAGGGTTACCCTAGTCCATTGTCTTTCTCGGTTTTGTTTACATGTGTCCTTAGACCCTCCCAGACGGGTCATATTTCAGTGAAAAAGCGCGCAATAAAAGCGCTCGTTCGGTGTATTTCAGCTTCAAGTAAAACTCCATTATACAGTTTGAGCCTTCACTGTTCTGTTCTGCCAGGAATCCGCCAAAATCGACGACGACGACGAACAGCTCTCCTTCGAACGTGTCTCATCCGAGCTAAAGCAGCATATTGTACTGGTTCGCTGCATGAATTGCTAACTGTTGTTGATGACTTGTCGTTTTTTAAACAACAAAAAGCCAAGCAATAGACCACAGCATTTAAATGCGGCGACCAAAGGACCAAGAGACAAAACAATAAAACCTGCCACCAAAACTCTTCGTTTTCCCGCCATTTTCAATTTGTTTAGTGGCACGCAAAGGGAGGGTGACCCTACTAGAGGAGTTGGCCCTGCTGCTATCTTTTGACCCTCTTGGAAGGGACCCTACTAGGAGGGTAATGTCGAGAACTTGCCACGGGTTGTGCGTGTACCCTATTCCTCCATGTAAACAGGGCCTTAAACTTTTTTCTTTTAATATTCTTAGTTTTTTTTCCGTACAATTCTTTTGTACATATATTTATAATTTTTGCTGATCTTGACTTGGGTTGCTGTGTCTCGCACAGATTTATGACGTTTTATGACGTAACTCGTAGAAGTTCGTATAATCGCCGGATGCGGAAACTATTCGAATCAAATGTTTGGATAGAACTCGCCAACGGCCTGCATGCAAACGGCCCTCGTTCGTCAATCGTCATATAGCGTCTTCTGCTTTAGTGCTGAACTTCTGGCAGTTGTTAGTTTATCGACTGTTATAATGTCAACTTTTTGTGTTCATATTTAACTGCATTTTTATGCAAGCCTTGTACAGAGAACTATGTTATACAACTATTTTATCTCTATGTTCAACTGCATTTTTATAACTATTCAACTTACATCTGTTGACTTCAATATTAACTGTTCAACTTACATCTGATTCTATTGACTTACATCTGTTGACTTCAATAAGCCCGCCACTTATTTGTGCTATTTTGCACAATATCACAACTGCCTTGAATTTTGAGGCAGCACTTTCCTTGCGATAGTAACTTCTAGTCTTAAATATTTTAATAGGCGATATTAAATTATATTATGTGATAATTAACACGCAATTCAGTATGTAAACTGCGATGTGTGAGCGGAACGCATTTCGAATGCGTTTTTCGTTAGGCTAATTTTGAATAGTACTGCATGTATATATATGAAACAGTACGGTGTTAATAAATTGACTTACACTTTTTGATTTCGCAGTTCTTTCCTTCATAATTACTTGGACAGGTACACATGTACAAGCCTCCTTCTGACAAGCACCTTCCACCGTTTTGACATGGCGAGCTTGCACAAGGATGCAATGGATCAGGTTGAGGAGCTGAACATAGAAAAAAAACAAATACACAAAATGAGGTGGAGCTGTTTGAGTTCGTCAGTAAATTCGAGGATGATATTTTGTTGGTGAATTGTAAATTTTTGCGCGCAAAAGAATTGTATAGGAAATAAAACAGTTTATAGGAAATAAAATTGTCACTGTTTAAAGTGTCTATGCAATGAAAAATTCAGTTGTAAAATAACTCTTTTGTTTGTAAGAACTCTTGAAACTATAAAGACTAACCATTTACAACTTTTTCATATATCACTTCACTCTTGAGATATTAAGATTTATTTAATATGTAAATGGTCATACTTATCAATCTCGTTCCCAGGGCATTTTGCCTCCACGGCGGAAGGTCGGCGAAAATGGCCCTGGTCGTTATCTCTTACAAAAGGTATGAAGAAGCATATATCCAATTTAGCGAAAGCTATCACTTCTAATTTGCTGTAAAATTTGAAGACAGCATTCACATTTAGATGAATAAATTATACTCGGCTGAATTAATTGAGTTTCATGACAAGCCAATCGCATTATAGAATCGACCAGCTGATCCCATGGATGTATGGTGGATTATTAAGCTTGTTAGCTGCTTTTATGCCGACGAATGCTGACATGAACAACTCTGAAGAGCATTGAACATTCAATTATTCAGGTCAACAAAGTAGACAAAGGCAATGGAACAAAGACCACAAAAATTATCATATCTAAACACCTAGAATTTTATTATTATTATTATTATTATTGAAATCAAATTGAAAAGAAAATACATGAAAATTATATTAAGGTTAGTAGTAAATCTGGTGGTGGCGAGGAGGCCTCAAGAAACCACTGGGCTTATAGTAAAGAGGTCTCCTCGTAGACAAAATAAATTTACAATTTACAGATACGGTAGTAGAAATTAAGAAAGATGACCAATTCAAACTGAATTCAATTTAATGAAAAAAGAAAATCGTAGACTCTTTTCTTGAAGCAAGAAAGGCTAACTGAATTTGTGATATTTGGGTGTCATGTGACCAGCCGATCCCAGGGCAATTTTCGGCCGTGGAGGCAAAATGCCCTGGGAACGAGGTTGCATACTTATGACATGACTTATTGAAAACGCTTATATATCCTTGAGATTATGCAACGAAATCACTTGAAATACAGCTGCATGTGCGTGGATGTTATCCAATGACATCAAATATGCAAATCATCAAATGATTCCAAGTAATAATGGTAAAGATATGCAGAATTTTTCAATAATTCATTATGCATTGTGATGTCATAAGTATGATCATTTACATATTAAAAAATCTTAATATTTCAAGAGTGAAGTGAGAATTTCATCATTGTAAATAAATCTAAGGTAAACCTCAAAAATTTAATACATGGTAAATATATGTTTTAGAAAATTCCTTTTTCTCGACTGTGTTTATCCGAACCAAACTTTTGAAATAAATATAATATAAATTTATAATTTTTTGTGGTTTAGATGTTGCATATATCTATTGGCTTTACATTAAACCTAATTTTATATGTTTTCTAGTTTTTACTTCTCTTGCTATTCTGCCCCGAACAAGTTCCCTTTATTACTCTGTTGGGGGTCGTTTCTACGTTACCGTGGTAACAGCTCATATGAAATTGACTCATTTAGTATCAGCATATGATATCCTATCATTTCCATCCAAAATATGTTTGAAAATACAAATATTAAAGGATTTTATTATTTTTGTGCAAGACCACCTTAATTTTGAACAGTACTGTATATATAAAACAGTGTTATAACAGTTGACTTACGGGCCGTTATCCTTTCGCAGTTCACTCCTGTATAATTACTTGGACAGTCGCACAAGTACGAGCCTGGTTGTGACGAGCACCTTCCACCGTTTTGACATGGCGCGCTGTCACAAGGATTGACTGGAGGTATAGGAGCTGAACATAGAAAAAAGAACAAATACACAACATGAGGTCGAGCCGTTTGGTCCCTTAGTAATGGCCGCCGTTGGCTCTAATTATCCAGTGAGAGAAGCCTAATATGAGACGTCAAATTAGGTTCAAGATTTTATGCATTTAATGTTAACAAAGAAACTACGCGGGCCGGACACTAAACCTATTTCGCGAGCGTCACATTTTTGATTTGCTTGCGAACTCGGAGCTTCTAATGATCTCTCTTCAATTTACATAATGCAAATATGCAAGCTTCAAAATCAGCTCATCAGATACAATAGAAAGCTCATGAATCCAGTCCTGTGCATTGTGATGTCATAAGTATGATAATTTATATATTAAACTAGAAGGCACTCAGAGACTGCATAATTCCGCCAGCGGGTTATTTATTGAAGATATTTTATAGGGTAAATTTAGCACATATTTAAGGTTGGTGCATGACCATGACCACACTTTTTCATATACCATAACATATTGTTGTTGTTCAATTATGTACGATCTACACGTCTATAACTTTTATCTAGAGTGAATAAAATGCTTCATTGCACTCATTTCTACTCAAATATTATGCAAAATTATACGTTGTTCCTTAGGCCATGACCGCACTTTTGTATAAACTGAATTGAACTGATAAGTCCATAATTAGTTTTTGTGAATTCAGCTTCTTTGCAAATCTTTGCGCAATCAAGCATTTTCATTCATTTCTTCTACGCGGAGAAGCTTACAGACAGATTTTTATCAATTTGTCATCCAATTGCCATCGAAATTGAACCAAAATTTAATGGGTTGGTCCTGAAAATTTCTTTTTCTCGACTCTGTTTATCCAAATTAAATTTTTGAAATAAATATATATAAATTTATAATTTGTTGTGGTTTAGATGTTGGATATATCTATTGGCTTTACATTAAACCTACTTTTATATGTTTTCTAGTTTTTACTTCTCTTGCTATTCTGCCCCGAACAAGTGCCCTTTATTACTCTGTTGGGGGTCGTTTCTACGTTACCGTGGTAACAGCACATATGAAATTGACTCATTTAGTATCAGCATATGATATCGTAATCATTTCCATCCAAAATATGTTTGAAAATACAAACATTAAAGGATTTTATTATTTTTTTCCAAGACCACCTTAATTTTGAACAGTACTGTATGTATAAAACAGTGTTATAACAGTTGACTTACGGGCCGTTATCCTTTCGCAGTTCACTCCTGTATAATTACTTGGACAGTCGCACAAGTACGAGCCTGGTTGTGACGAGCACCTTCCACCGTTTTGACATGGCGCGCTGTCACAAGGATTGACTGGAGTTATAGGAGCTGAACATAGAAAAAAAGAACAAATACACAACATGAGGTCGAGCCGTTTGAGTTCTTCAGTAAATTCGAGGATGATATTTTGTTGGTGAATTGGAAATTTTTGCGCGCAAAAGAATTGTATAGGAAATAAAACTGTCACTGTTTAACTCTTTCCTGTCCGGCCCAGTCAAAAGGGGTCATAGAAGACCCCCGAAGTCGTCAATCGAAAAACATGGCACACGTAACGCAAGATTAAAAATTTAAATTCGACAAGCGCCAGGGACATGAGATCCACTGATTCCACTCACATGCCAAATTTGATTTGATTTCATAAAGAACTCTGCGATTTGCGGAATTTTGAATTTTCATGATGCTACGTGGGCGTGCAAGATGGCCTTTTCTAGAAAAATGGAAATTTTTCAACCTGATTTATGATAATTATGCTAATTTATATTAACATAATGTGTCTTGTTCGGAAACTTCAAAAGCATTGGTAACAGCCGGTATTGGGCTGTCAGAAAATGTATAGGTTTCGCAACAGTTATGGATATTTCCCGAGATATAATAGAACAAAGAGGTAGTACAATTTTTTTATGTTTTTCAGCCGGACAGGAAAGAGTTAAATAGTATACAGGTAAACTGAAAATAATCGAAGAAAAAGCTTCATAGGAAAAGCCGTTTATTAAATGTTGAATTGAAAATAATCAATGTAATAACAGTTTAACAAAGTAAAAATGGTCAGTGAGCAAAAAGGAACCCCCTTCTCTACTCCCCTTACCCCCCTCAACGAGAGGTTACGGTACCTTGAGTATAGAGTCTCTGCAGAGATCCCACCCACATCGGTCCACCCGCACGGAGCACATACTTTCAAATATATACGCAAGCTATTTATACACTGAGTAAAAAAGGTAAAAAATCACCGTGTTTAGAAATGTAGTAATTCACCAAATTGGCTTAACATTTTATATGTGTGTTTTTCAGCCGACTTACAACGATGTTGAAGAAATAAGCCGAAAATAAAAAATTCATCGATGCGAAAAAATATCGGCCATTGTATATTAAAGGGCATATGCAATGAAAAATTCAGTTGTAAAATAACTCTTTTGTTTGAAAGAACTCTTGAAACTATAAAGACTAACCATTTACAACTTTTTCATATCTCACTTCACTCTTGAGATATTAAGATTTATTTAATATGTAAATGATCATACTTATGAAATCACAATGCATAATGACTTATTGAAAACGCTTAAACGCTTATATATCCTTGACATTATGTAATAAAATGACTTGAAATACAGGTGCATGTATATGGATGTTATCAGAATGACATCAAATATGCAAATCATCAAAATAATGATTCCATGTGATAATGGTAAAGATATGCAGAATTTTTCAATAAGTCATTATGCATTGTGATGTCATAAGTATGATAATTTAGATATTAAACTAGAATTAGGCACTCAGAGACTGCATAATTCCACCAGCGCTTTATTTATTGAAGACATTTTATATGGTAAATTTTGCACATATTTAAGGTTGGTCCTGGTGCATGACCATGACCACACTTTTTCATATACAATAAAATATTGTTGTAATTATCAATGTGCGATCTACACGTCTATAACTCTTATCTAGAGTGAATAAAATGCTTCATTGCACTCATTTCTACTCAAATATTATGCAAAATTATACGTTGTTCCTTAGGCCATGACCGCACTTTTGTATAAACTGAATTGAACTGATAAGTCCATAATTAGTTTTTGTGAATTCAGCTTCTTTGCAAATCTTTGCGCAATCAAGCATTTTCATTCATTTCTTCTACGCGGAGAAGCTTACAGACAGATTTTTATCAATTTGTCATCCAATTGCAATCGAAATTGAACCAAAATTTAATGGGTTGGTCCTGAAAATTTCTTTTTCTCGACTGTGTTTATCCAAATTAAATTTTTGAAATAAATATATATAAATTTATAATTTGTTGTGGTTTAGATGTTGGATATATCTATTGGCTTTACATTAAACCTAATTTTATATGTTTTCTAGTTTTTACTTCTCTTGCTATTCTGCCCCGAACAAGAGCCCTTTATTACTCTGTTGGGGGTCGTTTCTACGTTACCGTGGTAACAGCACATATGAAATTGACTCATTTAGTATCAGCATATGATATCCTATCATTTCCATCCAAAATATGTTTGAAAATACAAATATTAAAGGATTTTATTATTTTTGTCCAAGACCACCTTAATTTGACAATGATTGTCCTTTCGCAGTTCACTCCTTCATAATCATTTATACAGTAGCACAAGTACGAGCCTGGTTGTGACATGCAACTTCCACGGTTTTTGACATGGCGCGCTGTCACAAGGATCGACTGGATCAGGTCTAAGGTCGAGCTGTTTGAGTTCTTCAGTTAAATTCGAGGATGATATTTTGTTGGTGAATTAGAAATTTTAATATAGTAAAAAGCACTATCCACTAATTAATTCCATCGCAATCGATTTTACATGTTGAAAAAGACGCAAAGTTGTTAGTAGAAATGAAGTTCCCCATCATATCCTGAAGATTCTAGATGGCACAAGTCATGCACGTGGTATTTTTTCTCCAACTACCATTTATACTACTTCCAAACAATACATTTTTACCTTTAATACATCCATAAAACTCGACCCTCATTGAAATATAATCAGACCAAGTCAGAGGATGAATACGGATGTAGCGAGCAACAATAACAGGTGATACAGATTGTTGGACAATGGAGTTTTTGTCTTTATTTCCGCTGAATTCCTTGAATTTATTAAAAAATAAGAATTTGTTAGTAATAAAAAGGTATTCATAATAATGTAAATTAATGAAATGCAACCTACACGCGTAAAAATCTCACAAGTTGTTACAGCATTGTTGCCTGAACAATACTGTAACAACTTGTTAACATATACGTGAACAACATTGTTGAATGAACAACATTGTTTATCATTGTTTCAACATGTTGTTACAGCTTGTTGAAACAACAATGGTTGTTCACGCATGCTGGAACAAGCGAGAAACGTATTGTTACAATCATGTTCACCATTGTTGCAACAATGTTTTTCATTGTTGTTGTTTCATCATGCTGTACCAACATGTTGCAACATGCATGAACAACGTTGTCGAATCAACAAGTTGTTTTTCATTGTTCCAACAACTTGTTACAGCATTAATGTCACTGTTCGTGAATAACACGCGAAGACACTATGGCCAAGGTCACGTGAAGTTCGCTGATGACACCAAATTATTCAAAACGATCAACAAGATTGGCAATGGCGGTGGCGGTTATGCTTAGAGCTCTTGTCTGTCTTGTCCTGATTTTTATGGTCAAAAAGCCTACAAACACAAGTTGTGGTTCAGTCTGTTACTCCTTTAATGGTGAACCTATTGTAGACTACAACGATTCATATATCTACTCATCCTTATGGCAAC
This sequence comes from Chrysogorgia sp. JL179-B06, assembly GCA_035772405.1. Classification (NCBI taxonomy): domain Eukaryota; kingdom Metazoa; phylum Cnidaria; class Anthozoa; order Scleralcyonacea; family Chrysogorgiidae; genus Chrysogorgia; species Chrysogorgia sp. JL179-B06. Next base: position 3,386,200 of record JAYKKM010000061.1, on the reverse strand, counting down.
ACCAGCGAGAGTTTGGTTTGAAAATTAGTCCGAAGGTAGCACTTCAAATTATACTACTGCTTGGAGGAGATATTGAAACATGTCCTGGACCGCCTATAAGGTGTATTACTTGCACTAAAACTATCAGGAAGAATCAAATGAACGGCAAGTGCGAGGTATGTGGAGAACTGTTTCATATGAAATGTCTTATTGATAAATTTGAAGAAGAGCAAGAACATTTGTATTGTTCTGTTTGCAATGCTAATGATTCTCAAGATATTGAACAAGGGCCTACAATTTGGAATAAACTGAGAAGTTGCTTAAAACCAAAGGGCTTAAAAATATTACATCAAAACGTTAATGGTCTATTATCGAAGCTGAGTCACGTAAAATTGTTGCTTCAAGAGTCAGGAAAAAATATTCATGCCTTTGGGGTTACTGAATCGAAGCTTAACAGTTCAATTAATGACTATGAAATCCGTATTGATGGTTATGATGTTGTAAGAAACGATAGGAGAACGGGATCAGGGGTGGAGTATGTCTATATCTTCGCAGTGACCTGGAATGGAAAAGACGCCCAGATCTTGGAGTAGACAAAATAGAAAATATTTGGGTGGAATTATTTGTCAAAAATTCGAAATCAATTCTTCTATGTGTATGCTATCGCCCTCCTCATTCCTCAAAATATTTGAATAAAAATTTTAATGCTGATTTTAATAATGTCTTAACGACAGCTCTGGTCGACGACAAAGAGATTATCATCATTGGGGATTTCAATTGTGATTACTTACGACAAAACGAACAAAGGGACTTGAAGGATATAATGAGAATCATAATTTCCAACAAATGATAAAACAACCGACTAGATCAACTACCAAAACAGATACACTAATTGACCTAACTTTTGTGACTCATGACGCCAATATTTCCAATGCTTTCTCTATTGAGTCTGGCTTTAGCGACCATCATCTGATTGGGGTTATTCGAAAGATGAATTGTAAGAAATACAGGCCCCGCAAAATATTTGCCCGGAACTATAAGTTCTATTCAAAAGAATCTTTTAAATCTGATCTTCAGGAACTCCCATGGGACCAAATCCTAATTGATGACTTTAACTCAGCATGGAACCTATTCAAACTATATGTTAATAAAATAGTTAACAAACATGCTCCAAAAATGGAAAAAAGAGTGGCTGGAAGAGACTGCCCATGGTTGACATCTGATATTAGAACTAAAATTAATAGCCGCGACTACCTCCTGAAGAAGGCTAAACGATCAAAACAGAAAAAGGACTGGGATGATTATAAACGTATGCGAAATTTAACTACATCTGCCATTCGGAAAGCAAAATCAAATTTCCACAGAAATCTATTTCATGAAAGCATTAATAAGCCTAAAAGACTTCTGGTCTCGGATCAAACAAAGTTATCCTGTAAACGACAAAAAATCGACAGCTAAGTCATTTCTTATCAATGATTTAATGACATCTGATACGACCGTTATATCGAATGCCTTTTGTAACTTCTTTAGCTCTGTTGCTTTGACGCTGCAAAACTCAATCACCAACTTGTCCTATCCCGCCTGGAAATCATGTTCATTTACATCTCTTGGTAATTACATCAACCCAAATGATTGCCGCTTCTATTTTACAGAAGTAACACCAATACAGGTTTTTAATATTATCAAAGCACTTAAGGCGTCCAAAAGTCCTGGCATCGACGACATACCTCCAAGACTGATAAAAGACGGTGCTGAGGAACTTGCTGTTCCTTTATCAGTTTCTGATTAATCAAAGCCTAAAATCAGGAATTTTTCCAACATCTGAAAAACAAGCAAAAGTCCTGCCTGTCTACAAATCTAATGAAAAATCTAACCTAGATAACTATCGTCCTATTTCTGTCACAACGGTTTTTTCTAAAATAATTGAAAAAGTTGTCTACAAACAATTAAGTGAATATCTTGAGACCAACAACATGCTTTGCCCAAATCAATTTGGATTTAGACCAAACAGATCCACAGTCCATGCAGTTACTCGTTTGGTGGACGACATAAGATGTAATATGGATAGTGGTCTCCTTACCGGTGTGGTCTTTATGGATTTCCGAAAGGCATTCGATACGGTCCATCACGCTTGCTTATTAGAGAAACTTCCGTATTATGGGATCCATTCTACCGAGATTGAATGGTTTAAAGAATTATCTATTCAATCGAAGCCAAATAGTTGTATTTGATGGGGTAAAGTCCAACCCGTTACCCATAACTTATGGTGTTCCGCAAGGATCGATATTAGGTCCTCTACTCTTTAATGTCCTAATAAACGACATGCAGATGGCTATTGATGAGGCTGAATCGATATTATATGCCGACGATACTGCTGTATACTACGCAAATAAGGACCCTATCCTAATCCAAGAAGTGCTCACTAGGCAATGTAACAGCGTATTCCAATGGCTAAATACGAACAACCTATATTTTAACCAAAATAAAGGGAAAACAGAGTTTGTTTTGTACGGCACACCACAACGTCTCTCTAAAAGCAGTAGGATACAAATCGAAATAAATAATACTATTGTTCATGAAACAAAATCCTACAAATATCTTGGAGTCGTCCTTGACCACCACATGAACTTGAATGAACATTTAAATTCAGTTTTTAAAAAAGCCTCATCTAGATTGAAATTACTCAAGAGAATTCGCAGAGATATTTCACCGTTGGTAGCTCATTCCATTTATAACTCGATGATAAAACCACTTATGACCTATTGTTGTCCTATTTTGCTCGGAATTTCCCGCCATCATGTTGAAAAGTTACAAAATATTCAAGACAAAGCATATAAACTATGTTGTGGTAAAAACAATAATGAATGGTCAAGTTTGGATGATACAATTAAGAAGAACGCTCTGCTGATGGTTTTTGGTTCCTTACATTCTACTCAACCAGAAATGTTCCACAATTATTTTACACGTTTATCTCACTGCAAGGCCACTCGTGGAAATGGTTCCTTGTTGAAACTTACGCGTATGAAAACAGAATCAGGACGTAAGAGTTTTAAGCACCAAGGAGCGTTAATTTTTAATACTTTGCCAGTAGATTTCAGAGATGAGACGTCCTATTTGACGTTTAAGAACAAAATCAAAACTTTTAATTTTAACTATTGATTTTGATTATCTTACTTTTAATTTTCCATTTTATCTACTAGTATTAATTTTTATCTTAGTATTGTATGATCTTAGTTTAAACACAGGTCCTTGGTTGATAGCAGTATAAAAGTATATATATGTATATATGTATCTTATCTCCCGTACTGAACAAGATATAACCTGTATAAAGATTGTTAATAATAATAAATAAACACTCGTCACGACGCCGAGCTTCTACAAAACGATATCAACAGTCTTGATAAATGGTCATCTTGTTCTAGTCTTAACTTCAATGAGTTAAAAACAAAATCCCAATCCATCACCCGTAAAAAGGTTCCAGTCAAATACTCATACCATCTTAAAGATAAACTGATTGAAAAGCATGAAGCAGAACGAGATCTTGGTGTTTGGATAACAAGTGATTTGACTTGGTCAAAACAAGTTGTTGCCCAGGCAACTACAGCGAATAAAATGCTTGGCTTAGTACGTCGGACATTAAGAGAGGTCACCAATTCTTCTGTTCGTCGAACCACCTACTACACAGATATGGTCACCACAGTCTATTGAACTGATCAGGCGTGTCGAACAAGTCCAACGTCGAGCAACCAAATCATCTTAAACCTTCCATTCCAATCCTTGACATCCTACAAACAACGTCTGCTATGTCTAAACTTACTTCTAATCACTTACTGGCATGAATATCTGGACATGATCTTCTTTTTTAAAGCTATTAACAAACTTACGAAAATCAACCCCGAAACACTACCTGTTCCCTGTACACCTATACGATTAACAAGAACCTCCTCGACAGCAAACCTTCTACATTTCCGCCCGCGGAGATGTAAAACACTAACTTTTTCAGCGGTCCTTTTTTGTGAGAGCATGCAGAACGTGGAACGTCCTTCCGATCGAGTTACGATTAATTGGTGTCACCGCGGTCGAGTTCAAACGGCACCTGCTGCATTACTACATAGCAGCAGTGGAGGGGCCCTATGACGACCCCAGGACATGGAGATCAGTTTGTCCAAAGTGTGGCTCAGCCCGGAGTCTGGCTGGTGCTCTCTGCTGCTGTAGTTGACCTCCGGAAGATCTATTAGTCTTTAATTTTTACTTTATTTTTATTCTTATATATCTGGGACTGCTATAATTGGCGTATGCTGTTGCGGTGACCCTGCCACATTTCTACAATTTTGACGTTGTTTTTTGTTATTATTCTTGTAATTTACCTGCTGTGGCAAATCCAATAAAATAAAATAAAATAAAAAGTTTATGTGTACGGTCACGTGTTACGGTCAGTCGGTCACGTGTACGGTCAGTCGGTCACGTGTACGGTCAGTCGGTCACGTGTACGGTCAGTCGGTCACGTGTACAGTCAGTCGGTCACGTGTACGGTCAGACTCAGTCGGTCACGTGTACGGTCAGTCGGTCACGCGTATCTCACGTGAGCATACTTCATTTGGAAGTCGGAACAACAGTTGGCATCATTGAAACTATATATGGCTTAGTCCCACCACAGAATAAAGATTTAACTTTAAGTTAATCTTTATTCTGTGGTCCCACTGGTTTTTCCCTCGGTTGATTTTCCCTTTGCTGCATTGCCAATGGTCTGAGGAACGAGTTTTCTGTATGAACAAAATCAAAGAGGTAAGAATAATAAATTATTAGATAACTTAATGCTTCTTCAATGTTTATATATCGGTCCATCGGCTCTTTGTCATTGCATACATACGCTATCATTAATACATGTCCCTCCTCTCTCATTTTGTTCCCAGCTTAAAACCCACGAAAAAGAAAAAACTTTAGGTAAGTTTATTTATTCACACTCGGTCCAATACTGTCAGTTGAAACAGTCAATTTGTAGACGATAATATAACTTAAGTTACAACTGCAAATGAAAACCAAAAAAAAGCTTTGACTTTGGAATAATCATGAGATGTTCCAGGGGCGGATTTAGCGTAAGTCAAATCAGTCACGCGACTGACGTAAAAATTTGCGAGCGTGAAAAAATCCGACCCTACCTTCAGGCGCAGTAAAGATTTCGCAATCTGTATCCAAACAGCGTATTTTGTTAGTCGGAAGTGGGTCAACCGGAAATGAGCGGCCGGACTGCTCCATCTCGTTCCCAGAGCCCGCGTTAACGCGGTTGACTGATTTGCCCTCCATTTTGACTGATCTGCAGAGCAATTTGATTGGACGCAACTCAGTGTTACGTCATTTTGACTGATCTGACGTCATTTTGACTGATCTGACTGAAATGTCTCTGGAATATAAGCCATCTGATTGGCTCCTGCGTTGATATTAATTATTCTGACTGATCTGCTGAGGATTTAATTTATTCTACGAAGCTCACTTTGGACACTAGCTGTTGTATCGGTCATGAGTTTTCTAAGCGTTTTCGAACGCGTAGCATCTGATCTTCAGAGCAGCGATGTCATTTAGATTAAGCAGTCGTCAACTGGTTTCTTTGGAGGAGCATTTGAATGACTGAATTCGAAGTACTTCGAGCTTCTTGAGCAGAAATTTAGGCGTCGAGATGTTCATATTCCACAGCATGCAAGTGTAAAGAAACTAGGGAAGTCTTGTGTTGCTGTAAGGTAAGTCCTCTCTCCTCTGCAGAGGCTTCCAAGTCTACAAACTCTTCTTTAATAGCTGTCAAAACTTAGCCTATGTTATCAGTAGCGTCTTGCTGTCTGGTATAGTATTCATGAATGTCAAAGACTCAACATTAGCATATGTCGCGCTTGCCACGGGCCGGCCATTTTGCGTGGCAAATGTTATGAATTTCAAATGCTCACGGCCTAATGCCTTTGGTCAAGTCCCGTTAGATTTTATTGATATTTGAACTGGATCGTGCCTTTAAATTTGAGTCAGTAGTCTCAGAGTGAGACCGTATAGTCGATATGAAATATGAGTTCTTCAATGTCCTATGATATAATCCTATGATAACATATGTCCTATGATAACATAAGCAGGTTTTTACGAAGGGCGTACACGTTTTGTGTAACATAATAGGCACGAATATTATGTATTTAGACTCGGTAATTCCAAATCTGTTTTCAGAATTGAAAACGGTGAAATATTGACCGAGATAACGTTCAAAATAATATACGACGAAGTTACATAAACAGGGAAAATCCCGCAGGGGGTGGATGAAACTCTAGGTTGGCTCTGTGTACGAGATTGAGAACAGGCGGGCGGGGGTTATTGCGAAACGTATGTCTAGTATAGGTCTGAAGCTGCTGGAAACTGTTTATACAGCTCGGTTTCATTGGTATTGGACCATTGGTAGAGTCTGCTGACATCTATTGAACTTTTCCTAATGCAAACTTTTCATGCAATAAATATTGATTAATGAATTCCAGTTTGGTATATGATTTAATATGAGGATGGTGTGGAAAACTGAGCAACTTCACATGCATTAAATATCCCAATCCCATATGGTCTCCCTCTTCTAACCAGGTGTGAAAGGTCCAATGGACCAGGCCATCCATGTTGGTTCACTGACTAAAACACACAAGTGTTATGGTTTTAGTGTTTCCTAAGCATACTAATGAGCTCTTATATAGAGCAAAACAGCCAGGTCAATTGTTCTATACAGTAGCTTTTGTTTTTCCCTGCCACTGTGTTCACATGACATAATGTTTTCTTCTTTTCATTACTCAGTATCAAAATAATCTTATTTTTGCTAACGTACAGAAAAATTACATGCAAAATGAAACTAGTCCACATTTGGACCAAATGTTTTTCTAAATTAAATTAACACTATTAAAAAAATCGCTATTTAAGACCTTTAAATTTTGCTCCAAAGTGCTCTCAGAATGCAGGAAATGCCATTTCAGAGACCCCGAATATAAAAATTTTCCGGGGGGGAATGCCCCCGTACCCCCCTTACTATTTCACTTCACAGAAATTTGACTGAGGTAAAAAAAATCCTAGATCCGCCCCTGTGTTCTTCTTGCAAATATAATTTATCATTCTTTGTTTTTTGGAGAAAGTACATGTGAACTGGAGTATCAGCTTTCATATTTATTTACAAAAAAGGTAAGACATGTTAAAAAGCCTTGAAAAATGTTCACTAAAGAGATTCGGTATCGATTTTATTGTTATATTTAAGTCATTTAACTTGCAGGTTGACCGTTGGTCAGGATGGTGTTAAGTGTTTCAAACACTTTAATATAACAGTCGGAATGCTGATCTCTTTGCTTTTTAGGCAAAAGTGAGAGAATTTTTGTTTACAGGAGAGTTGGACTGCTATCACAAAAAGAAAAGCAGAAAGTTATTAACCTAAATCTTTGTTTTCTTCTTAAATTATTTTTGTATAGACTGTAGTTGTGAGACTTCAATGATATCAATGAAAATAGAGAATAAAGCGCCGCTAAAGAACCGGCGTAAACTGGCTGTGTACGTAGCAGTGTAAAGAAGGATACGCGAGACTTTGTATTGAAATTGTCAATTCAATAAACGTTTTTAAAAATTCATGGATGTGTTTGCGTGATATCTTCGTCTTCAATAATAGTGATATCAGTATTCAATAATATTTTAATATTTTGTGTGATTTTATTACAAAATTAATAAGCGAGAAAACCGGAGGGTGCACAAAAAAACGAGAATTTATTCGATTGATATCATTTTGTAACATGTTGTTTCAACAACTTGTTCACAAATGTTCATTTATCATGCTGGAACAATGCTGTTATATCATGCATGTCACATTGTGTTGGAACAACTTGTTCACGTCTGTTGGTTCATCATGCGTGAACATGCGTGTTGGAACATACGTGAACAAGTTGTTGACAACTTGTTCACAGAGTGCAGCACAACATTGTTCACGTCTGTCGAGAACAACTTGTTCGCGTCTGTTAACAACTTGCAAAAAGTTGTGCGTTTTTACGCGTGTAGGCCAGTCAATCGTAGCGCTACGAAGGCCTGAGGCCCTGAAGGCGAGGGTGCTAATATCGACCGGCGTTAGTCCCTTATCACGCGGATGCTAGCGGATCCTGATCTCGGATCGAGTTTATTTGTTTGTTTATATATATATATATATATATATATATATATATATATATATATATATATATATATATATTTTTTTTTTAATATATATATATATATATATATATATATATATATATATATATATATATATATATATATATATATATATATATACTAAAACGAATGTGATGTTGTTCACAGAACGTTGAAAGTGCTCAATACCATAAAGCTAGAGCGAATATATAGTGAAAGTGGTCTTACCTCAAAATGATAAAAGCCGCAACTGTCAGTTTCATATATATATATATATATATATATATATATATATATATATATATATATATATATATATATATATATATATATATATATATATATATATATATATATATATATATATATATATATATATATGATCAACCGCCGTCCGCGCGACATCGGAAAATGTGGTCCTGGTAACTAGATACTCAGATTTGAATTAATATTTAAATTGACCGTCACATGATAAAAAGGGTTTTTTCCAAAAGAGACATAGTTTTTTGAGGAAATAGAAATCCGGGTCCGCATGTATTTTGACTCGCTAATTCCAAATCTGTTTTCAGAATTGAAAACGGTTATATATTGATCGAGATAAGCCGGTCACTTCGTCGTATATTATTTTGAATATCATAGCCGACTAATGTCTAAGTTCATAAACCATTTTTACGAAGGGTATTCACGTTCTTGTAATATAGTAGACACATATGTGATGTATTTTGACTCGCTAATTCCAAATCTGTTTTCAGAATTGAAAACGGTTAAATATTGATCGAGATAACGTTCAAAATAATATACGATGAAGTGACCAGCTTATAGTCGACTAATTTCTAAGTACATAAACCGTTTTTACGAAGGGTACTCACGTTCTCGTAATTTAGTAAACGCGTATGTTATGTATGTTGACTCGCTAATTCCAAATCTGTTTTCAGAGTTTAAATCGGTTAAATATTGGCCGAGATAACGTTCAAACATTTCTTCGACGAAACGGGCTTTTTGAAATTGTGAATTTTTGCAAAACAGAAATACATGGCCACGGCGTGCGAGGTCTGGGCACCATGGATGGGAAAATTCCCGTTGGGGGGGGGGGGGGGGGGGGGTGGTAGAAAAGGCGGGCGATATAAGTTAATGTATAAGTTAAGTTTTAAATGTGATATAAGTTAATGATATTCTTTTGTTTAAATTCCAAGGGCTGCCGTGACGTAACGTGCAAGTCGTCAACACTGTACTCTATTTTATGGACATGCAATTCATACCATTTCCTACCTTCCTTTGTCCATTCTCTTTGTAAAAGATAAAGGTACTTCCATCATTACTATACGATACTGTATAGCTTGTCACCCAATCACGATCAAATGCGTAACCTTGTGTGGCAATGGCAGTTACTGTTGCTTTTTGTCCAAAGTCAACTTGAAGCCATTGATGTATATTAGCATTCTTTGGAGACCAAGCTCCTCCAATGAAGTTTAATCTACCGTTTCTTGCAACATATGCATTTTCCATCTGAGTCGAAGCTGTTATCATGGAGTCATTAATTATTTCGTTTTCCATTCCAAGGGCCGTTGGTTTTCCACACTGAACTAGAATTATAAAATTTGTGGTTGCAAAGGCTAGGTGGTCTATATAGTCATATAGATATAAGGTTCACTCACATCAACTAAATATATACACTAGCTTTTGTTTGAGTTAGGTGAGATTTTGCGATCATACGACATGCTTTATTGCTTTATTATGACATCTTGCTTTAATTATTGCAATAATATAATAATTGGCGATAACAGATAAGACACATTTTGAAGATATACCAATCTCGTGGAAAATAATTAACAATCATGAAGCGAACATAATATGTCTACCTGCAACTGTGAATTACATCAGGCATAAACGATGCGCGATAGCACGAAGTTTATGCGGTCTAAATGGACTCGCACCGGCAATGTTCAACGACTTCAAATTATTACATTCCCAAGGAACACGCGCGCGAAAAGGTTAGGACACACGAGGCGACAAATCCCAGGGACATGTCGCGGGGACATGTTGCAGGGACAAATCCCGTCGTGTGTACTAGGCAAAACTTTGTCGCGGGGAAAAAAATGTTGTCCCCGAAACAGGTTGCATGTATTCAAAATGATTTGAATTCGTGCGACATGTCGCTGTGACAAAAGTATGTCCCCGTGACTTGTCCCATCGTATGAACAGCTCGTGCAACTAGTCCCCGGGACATGTCCTGACATGTCACCGCGACATGCCCCTGCGATTTGTCGCTTCGTGTGTCCTCAACAAGGGAAATGTCCCCGCGACACGCCCCGCGACACTCCCCCGCGATTTGTCGCCTCGTGTGTCCCATGCGGTTCGTAATGTCAATTGCGCATCGAAATGACGTGTTCTGCGTCGGGATAAAACTTATTTAAATTCATAACATCAGGCTAAAACCACAACAGACATCTGCATTTCTATTTGCACTTGCAAATTCGTTATACTGAATTCCCCAGCCCGATGTTATAAATAGCGTAGAGTCTGGCTGCTATTAGTAGCTCAAAAAGCCTACAAACAAACCAAATTTGACTCACAAATGATTGCAAATGAGCTATTTCTTTTGTTATGGCCGCAAAAATTATGGGTAAAAGCGGACAAACATCGGTACTGACGTCATCTCGACGGAGCGCTATTGAAGTAAGTTTTATCCCAACACAGAACGCGTCATTTTGATGCGCAGTCGACATTACGAACTGGCTTATAGGCTTAGTTATTTTTAATAGTCATCCACAGCCTATATGTATTAAGTTAGAATCTGTTTAGAAAAAACGATTGTTTGTCGATTTACGATATTGCCGTAGAATCGCGCTTGCTATGCATACATTTGAAGTTAATATATAGTTATTAAAAGGTTTGGTTAATATTAAATTCAATGATGAGATGAACTAAAACATATGGTTTGTCATTGATTATGATCTTAATTTTTCTGTTAAAACGTCCTTCAAAATGCAGGAAATATAGCCGTTTCGGAGGCTTAGAATTCAATGCGTCCCCCTGTACCACTGAGCTATTGAGACACTGTCAGGACAGTCAGATAATTTTCAGACGCCTTTCTTTTCCCCAATCTCAACCGGAAGACATCACATCTTCACATATAGCTGAGCCTCTCACTTCGAACGACTTTACCTGTAGCGTAGACAGTCATATTATTTTGAAGTATATTAACTATTACCGCATTATTACATTACAATTAACGTGACCCTAACCTCAATTATTGTCTTATTTGAAATAACTTTTAAAATGATAAAGTAACTTCTTTTGAAGATTTTCGTTTCTTCGCTTTCTTTTTGACATAATCAGTTTGTTTGATATGCAAATGAACGAAATTTACACATACAGTAAAAACCCGCGTATAAGAACCTAGATTTTTCCAAGTTAGCCTAAAAAGGTTCTTATATAAATGGTGTTTACTGCAAAATTAGGTTATTTAGGTTCTTAAACAGGTTCTTATTTTCTTAAAGGGACACTCCGGCCCAAATACAAATGCAGTTCATATGAAAGATCTTACTGACTTTAATTTATTTGCAAAGTTTCAGCATTCCTATCAATTTAGTTGAGAAAATATTGCTAGTTGAAGTTGAAAATTTGTGGATGTTGACGCCATATTGGTTTTGAAAATATGACGTCATTGAGTGATTCTTTATCGTCAGTGGAGTTGTTTTGATGGCGATCACATAGTGATAGTTATTGTGAATGGTCTTTGGACGAAAATTAGTTGAAATAAACTATTTAGTTCATCATGCAGGAAAGTAGAGGAGCTTCTTATGCATAATAGGAGACACGTCACTCAGTGACGTCATATTTGAGAAACAAAATGGCGTCGAAATTGGACAAACTCTCCAACTTCAACTAGCCACATCTTCTTAACAAAATTGATAGGAATGCTGAAACTTTGCAAATAAACTAAAGTCAGTAAGATCTTTCATATGAACTGCATTTGTATTTGGGCCGGAGTGTCCCTTTAAGAAAAAAGCGACTTGGTTTTGGTAAGTGTGGTCTATTATTTATATAAATTATGCATAGGTTTTCTCCAAATGACTGCAATCTAAGCAAATACAAACCCTATATGCACTTTAAAGCTACACTGTATGTAATTTACAACTTACTGTGTGTAAATTCAATGGAACAAACTAACGTATACAACTGTAGACATATATACACTATTTGTCTGGTTCTGGCTCATTTTCATTACTTTGTAGAGTTTATTTTCTTTGATTTATAAATTTTTAGTTTGGACTATTTGATAAAATAAGAACCTGCATTCAAATTTTAGCCTAAAACAGGTTCTTATGTAAAAGGGTCTAAATGGAAAATCTTAGCCTAACAGGTTCTTAAAATCTAGGTTCTTATACGCTGGTTTTTTAATTACTGTATCTTTCTTTGTGCCTCCCGACCTAAACATTTATTAACATTATTCTGCAAAATGGCTAGCTGACATTTTTAACCTTCTGGTTATTTCGGGTTGCTAGCCTGCGAAGTAGGCGTTTAGGGGTGGGGGAGGCCCTCCCCCTAACGCCGCCACGCAGGCTACGGGTTGCTAGTAGCCGTAATATTTTTTAAAGTTAATGCAATTTATGGGTGTTATTAAAGTCCCCCTAATCCCATTTTTTTGGTTTAGAATAAAAGCACTCCTAAAATTAGGAAGGATGTTCTTTTAAATTTTGGCGATAGCTGTTTTTGTTTTTAAGTTGTTCAAGTTTTTGTAATATGCGAATAAGGATATGATGACGTAAGATAAGGAAAGCAGAATTATCGAAGATCTATTTTTCGAGTATATCTTCAAAACCATTCATCAAACATTCTCCAAACTTTGCATGTATTTACAGATAAATAAACTAAAAAGGTCAGTTCAAGTTTGTAGTCGTCATGGTAACCGATTACTTTCCAGACTTCTTAATTTAAAAAACAAAACTATTTGTTTTCTCTCAATTTCGGATCATTTTGGAGCTGGTAATTTTGAAGGAAGATGCTACAAACTTAACTAATCTTATACTAAAATGTGAAGTTGTAGAAAACTCTGCTATGGCAGAAAACAAAGATTTTCTGACGACTACATAACTTGAGCTGTCTTTTCTTCCCTAGAGTTAAGGCTCAAAGGCGTACCCTAACGGCTAACACGCGGCACCGGTATAGCTTATAATCTGCGCCGAATGCGAGGTCAGTTTACGTGTGTTTTCAAGTAACGACGAAAGTAATCGCTGTGCAACACGCAGAGGCGCGGGAGCCACGGGGGGCATGCGGGCGCAGCCGTGTGCCCTTTGAGTAGGTACCCCCCATATAGCGTACAAAGGGATGCCGCCGCGCGCTGATTGGTCGATCAACACACGTCATGCTGAGCGTGACTGACGCGTGACGCACAGCCGCCGTGACTCACGCATATTGGCAATAATCCCTCGCATTTTGTGTGTTTGTAAATAATTATTTAATAGTTGAATGATTTGAAAGTGCGGGTATAACTAATGTCCTGAAACGTTTATACCAGGTCCTTGTTAATTTTACTTGGTCGTGTGGTTATTTCGCTGCCGTTCATGTCTAGAAAGCGACTGACTGTCGAAAGAGTCGTTGACGAAATCGAACGAGTGATCTAGTCGAACGACACGTTCTCGATTACAGCATTTATGTCGGGATGCCGAGCGGTGGGACGGGAAGAAAACGAACGTGATCGCTAACCTAGACAAATAGCGCCGATTTATATTAACTAGGTAAATTGGGATTAATGAGAAGCAACGTCTAAAAATACCATCACGCAATGTCGCAATCTAATGACAAACCCCGAAATCTCTGTCTCGCTCGTCGCAAAAGTCAAAACAATGAACGCTATCCATACATTAAAGGTTATCGAAGGCATTGGCGAACTTGCTTACGAATTGCGCGAAAAAGCCAGCATTCCACTCGGGCAATGCTGTTTCAAAGCAATTTGGGCGACTGAATAAACATCGTCTCAAATGTCTTGATGGACACTTAATTTGCGCTGCTTTATTCGGGCCCGGAAGCGTCAAAACGTAGTTACGCCCACGATAACCATTGCGATGTAATCTCAAATTAATAAGTACTTCCGTTCGTCAAATTAATATCACGTTCTCGTAATATAGTAGACACATGTGTGATGTATTTTGACTCGCTAATTCCAAATCTGTTCATTCACCCTTCGTAAAAATGGTTTATGTACTTAGAAAGTTAGTCGGCTTTGTCGGCTATGATTAGCCGGTCACTTCACCGAATATTATGTTGACTATCTCGATCAATATATAACCGTTTTCAATTCTGAAAACAGATTTGGAATTAGCGAGTCAAAATACATACTCGGACTCGGACTTCTATTTCCTCAAAAAACTATGTCTCTTGTGACGGTTCAATTTAATCTGAGTACCTAGTTGCTAGTGCCACATTTTCCGATGCCGGGCATGAGGACGGTTGATCATATATATATAATATACCTATAAACTGATCCTTAGATCTAGGACAAACGCCAGTCGATATTAGCAATAGCACCCTCGCCCTCAGGCCGGCGCTTTGCGCCGGGCGAGGGGATTATTCACACAAAATGCGAGGGATTATTGCCGATACGTATTTCTATATTCATACTTGCATACCGCAAATTACTTCCGTTCGTCACGCGTTCGTCGCGGGGGCTGTGCGTCACGGCTGTGCGTCACGCGTGAGTCATGTGTGAGTCACGGCGGCTGTGCGTCACGCGTGAGTCACGCTCAGCATGACGTGCGTTGCTCGACCAATCAGCGCGCGGCGGCATCCCTTTGGGAGCTATATGGGGGGGGGGGGGGCTCAACGAGAGGTTACGGTACCTTGAGCAGAGTCTCTGCAGAGATCCAACCTGCATCGATCGCACGGGAGCACTTACTTTCAAATATACACGCAAGCTATTTATACACTGAGTCAAAAAGGTAAAAAATCAGCGTGTTTAGAAATGTAGTAATTCTCCAAATTGGCTTAACATTTTATATGTATGTTTTTTAGCCGACATTTTTCCCCATTTCCCGCCCCAGTCCCCCCGCGTCCATCCCTACCACCGACTTACAATAAGACGAAAATATAAAATTGATCGATGCGAAAAAATATCAGCCATTGTATATGAAAGGGCATATGCAATGCAAAATTCAGTTGTAAAACAACTCTTTTGTTTGATAGAACTCTTGAAACTATAAAGACTAACCATTTTTCACAACTTTTTCATATCTCATATTAAGATTTGTTTAATACGTAAATGATCATACTTATGACATCACAATGCATAATGACTTATTGACAAATTCTGCATATCTTTACCATTATGGTCGTTTGATGATTTGCATATTTGATGCAATTGGATACATCCACGCACATGCACCTGTATTTCAAGTGACTTTCATTACATAATCTCAAGGATATATAAGCGTTTTCAATCAGTCATTATGCATTGTGATGTCATAAGTATGATCATTTACATATTAAACAAATCTTAATATCTCAAGAGTGAAGTGAGATACGGAAAAGTTGCAAATGGTTAGTCTTCTATTTATAAATATCCTCTTAAAACGTTCTGTTTGGACTGAAGGTAAAATATATGGGTGACCACGCTGTCTTAAAATTCTAGTTTGTTTTTTATCCCATTTCTATTCTTGATTACTCAACGATATCAGTTATGGGAGTGGCCTGCTTTAAATGCCCAAATCTCACTGCACGTCTTTGTAAACTATCAATTCTAGATAGGTATTTGAAGTAGCACGAAGTAGTACTGAAACCACTCTGTAGCTTTAGATTGTCGTTGACTGATATGATAAAGATCTAGCTGTATGTGTTCCACCCAGTTGCGAGCGCATCTCGTACAAATCACGTATAGTGTAGTTTCCTGGAACTTGTCGTAAAAGCTTTTAGTTTGTCGACTTGTGAATAAAGTTGCTCCTATATATCTATACTATTCTCAGTGAGTATAGTTTACACGCATGTCATTTGATGTTTAATTGTCGTTAGTCGTCGTGTTGTCGACCGAGTGTCGGGGTCCCCTATTTCATCAGAGTTAATGAAGGGATTTCGCTCGAAATCTCAGTACAGCCACAGGTATATCTCTTTCCTCCGTTTGGCAGTACTTTTATTTCACTTATATCGCTTGATTATTTCTATTCCCCCCTACTTTCTACGAAACACATATATTTTATCTCAATTATCTCATGTTAGTGTGAACATTGTAAAATTTCAAGTATTAAAGTAAGCGAAATGCCAAATGGTTTAGATCATTTTTGTTTAATGCGTTGGGTTTTAACATTGTTTCTTCAGAATGAACATTTTCTCGTTCTCGCTAAAGCCGGGCTTCTTTAGAAAAAACGCGCGTACGTACTCGCTCGCTACGTTGAACAAATTTCCACTGCATTTACGTGCGCGAAGCTGCCATACAAACCTAAAACGTAAAACGTACGTAGAAAAGCGCAGCACTGCAGCAAAGCACACTTGGCAGGTTCTCTGTCTCTGGTTAAATTACGCGCTGTTACGTGTTGAACCAGAAAAGAACATATGGCCATATTATAAATGGAGGGGTATACCCACCCCAAGTCGATTATGCAAGTACGACCAAAAAAGTGCCTCACGAAAGCCAATGTTCTGAGCTTTCGACGAAAACAAGAGCAGCTTTTCTGTTTTGATTACTTCTCATGCGAAATACTTGTGGAATTGCGAGACCTTTTTCGGCAAACAAAAGCAACTGCTTTGATGAGCAAACTAAACAAGTTCACTCTACAGCTTTCGCACATACTTTTAGCACATCCCTCGGCGTCGTGACTGAGTGCATTGCGCTTGGGCCCTTGGCCTTTGTCTTTTGAACAAAATCAATAATATTCCCTTCACAATCTGAGACCGTGAAAAACGTACCTTCTTGAGACATCACAGATATTGCCTGTTGCGCGACTACAAGCGAAATGAACAATAATACAACCAGTTTCATGTCGCTGCTTCCTTTTGCTTCTGATAACACTTTGATTGGTGTCTGTTTGACGAGTATGTTTGAGCTAGATACTTCTCTGATCTTGGTACTTGCTCTGCACTGGATGATGGGTCGATGTCCTTTATATAAGCATGCAGTATGTATGAGTATGTACGTACATGTAAATGATGACAATGAATATACGTATATGTAAATGATGATATGTCCTGTTGTAATGTTTACCCGCCGCGAATTTTTACAGCCAGTACTGGCTTTGCTATAGATACGGCACTCGCAGTACTAGAGTCTATCGCGCCATCGTTCATGCATGACAACGTGGTTTGTTGTTATAATAATTAATTATTATTATCTAGACTAACGCCTACAAACACCCTGAGTTGAGTTATATCGATTTACTGTTGCGTCATATCAAACTCAAAACTTACAATGTCAATGTCAACACTCTAAGTACCCGCGTAACTTGTATCTTAATTGCGTTCCTATCATGTACTATATAGTTCATCCGTACGTTCCTGCCATCTATCTCTCGATCTCTCGATCTCTCGATCTCTCGATCTTTCTATCTTTCTATATTTCTATCTTTCCTATCTCTATATCTCTATATCTCTATATCTCTATATCTCTATCTCTATATCTCTATATCTCTATATCTCTATATCTCTATATCTCTATATCTCTCGATCTCTCGATCTCTCGATCTCTCGATCTCTCGATCTTTCTATCTTTCTATCTTTCTATCTTTCCTATCTCTATATCTCTATATCTCTATATATCTCTCGATCTCATTTTGAAATTAATTTTGTAAATATTATTCGGCTCTTATGGAAAGCAATTTTGTAAATTGATAAGATACCGAATTCAAATAAATTCTCTCTCTCTCTCTCGATCTCTCTATCTATTTCTTTATCTCTCTATCTGTCTCTATCTATCTCTCTATCTATATCAGAAAAAGCATAATATAATTCAGCTCTTCTTTCCATTTTATTTCCATTCTCAACTTAGTTTATCACGTTTTCTAAATCGTATGTGTAAAACTAGAAATACGTGTACGCATTAATCCCTCGCCCGCTTTTTGGGGCCCTGCAGACCTACAGTGTAATAAGAAATCGCAAAAAGCCGTTTCTTCGTACGTGGATTTTGAACGTAATCTCGGCCAATATTTACTCGATTTCAATTCTGAAAACAGATTTCTCAGAATTACCGAGTCTAAATACATAACATACGTGTCTATTATATTACGAGAACGTGCATACCCTTCGTATAAAAACGGTTTATGTACTTAGAAATTAGTCGGCAATTAGGCTGCTTGGCGACTATAATTTCTATACGTGACAAAATTGTAATCATATTTCGAACGTTATCTCGATCAATATTTAACCGTTTTCAATTCTGAAAACAGATTTGGAATTAGCGAGTCCACATACATAACATACATGCCTATTGTGGCAATTGAAACACCAGGCTGGAACCGTAATTTAGAAATAAAGATTAAAGCCCAAAAAATGACTTTAAGACATATGACATGACAGAAATTTAAAAACATATTTTATTAGCTAACGTTTCGTTGGGATATTCCCATTATATATTACTCGCGAGATTATCACCCTCGCTTGCGTAGACAACACCACATCTTAGTATAAGAACGATTTCTGAAAAACAAATATTCCAAATTACACCTTCCGCGCCTCTTGAGAGGAATGCAATTATAAAGACGGCTCGCAGCACAACATTGGACAGAAGAAGCAGAATTTAGTAGTTACATTTTCAGTTGAACACAATGTCAATGCGTTATAGTGTTGTTTCACAGGACGTCAAAGCCGTCATGTAGGAGGGAACTTCAAAGTTCTAAGTTTTTCAGAAACACAGATGGAATAATTAACGTAAATTCTTTACAACATAGGCATTAGTTACTCGGCAACAGCTACTCCTATATCTACATTGTGTATACACATTAGCTGAGCCACGGATGTGCACTCAAATAACATGTATTTAAAGTATTTTGTAAGCTTTATCTATTCCTGTGGCTCAAGGAATAGGGTTACTACCCTATAGTGCCCGCGGGTGACCCTAGTGTAGTTATTTTTCTACGTTGCGTTTATAAGCAAACTATAGGGTTACCCTACTAGTAGGGTCACCCTATCACTTAGCTAGGGAAACCCTATCACTTAGCTAGGGAAACCCTATCACTTAGCTAGGGAAACCCTAACACTTAGCTAGGGAAACCCTATCACTTAGCTAGGGAAACCCTATCACTTAGCTAGGGAAACCCTAGCACTTAGCTAGGGAAACCCTATCACTTAGCTAGGGAAACCCTATCACTTAGCTAGGGAAACCCTATCACTTAGCTAGGGAAACCCTATCACTTAGCTAGGGAAACCCTAGCACTTAGCTAGGGAAACCCTATCACTTAGCTAGGGAAACCCTATCACTTAGCTAGGGAAACCCTATCACTTAGCTAGGGAAACCCTATCACTTAGCTAGGGAAACCCTATCACTTAGCTAGGGAAACCCTAGCACTAGGGATATGTTTTTGCTGTATAAACACAATCGATAGGGACAACTCGGACACCCAGGTCAAGTTTTTGGGTATCAGGCCTCTTGATGCACTCGCAAGCCTCGCATATGTCAATTTCTTCGAAGAAGTCGTCGAGATAGGGCAGAGTTACGAAATTAGGTCCGTGGTTATTTTTTATCATGATTAATGATTTGTCTATACTCGGAAATTTTAAGACCTGGAAATATGTAGATGACACTACTGTGTCTGAGGTGGTAAACAAAAACTCCTGTTCTTTGGCACAGTCGGCTGCTGACCAAGTATATGACTGGTCAAAGAGTAATCTGTTCAGGTTGAACTGTGACAAATCTAAAGAACTCGTGATCAATTTCTCTAAGATGCAAGCTGATCCCTTCACTGCCATCAACGTAGAGGGTAGTTCTATCGAGGTCGAATCAAGTGTGAAATTGTTAGGCTTAATTATCAACAATAAGCTAACTTGGAATAGCCATATTGAAGCATTAGTCAAGAAAGTTTCTCGTAGACTATATTTCCTCGTCCAGCTAAAGCGTGCCAACGTATCATCCGTAGATCTAATTCAGTACTACTGTACCTGCATTCGCTCCACCATGGACTACGCATGCCCAGTGTTCCATTACGCACTGCCAAAGTACTTGCAAAATGATATCGAGCGCATCCAGAAAAGAGCCCTTGCAATTATATACCCTGGCATCCCATATCAAGACTCCTTGACACAAGCTGATTTAAAAACAATAAATGAACACCAGGAAATGTTAACAAATAAGCTTTTTTATTCTATAGTGGCTAATACAGATAATAAGTTGTACGACATTTTGCTTAAAACGCCTCTGTAATCCTAGATACTTTTTAAGAAGAAATATAACTTTCTCTCTTCCAGCCGTAAAGACCAAGAGGTTCTTAAAATCTTTTATAATACGAAGTAGCATGTTATATAATGAATTATTTTAAATTGTAAAGTATAATATAAAGTAGGTGTAGTTTTTAAATGTTTAATTGATTATTAATTTTTATCGAAAATTTATATACCTTTTTACTTGATACTGTATATGTAAAATTACGCAATTCAGTATTATACTGCAATGTAATTTGTTAATAAATCTATCTATCTATCTATATCTATCTTAGAATATAGAGCCGCATGAAGGAGTGTTAGTTGTTTAACAGTTATAGACATGATTGAATAACAAAGAAGAATACCATCTAACTGAAGAGAAGTAAGCACAGGTAGTAGAGAGATTAAAATCGATAATACAGCATGCAAGAATTTTCTTTCTTTCCGCCATGTTTACACTCGAATTTCCCGCGTACACGCTCGACGGCGCGAGTATACTTCACCCTACTCCTAGGGTTACCCTAGCCCGATCATTTCCTTATAAACGCAAGCTATCTTTTCACCCTGGCGCTAGGGTAACCCGGTACTCCTAGGGTTACCCTAGCAGTTATAAACAGGGCCTCAGAGGTCGGTCTAGGGCTTCAAACTTACCACAATAGGTTGAATACGCACTGTATATTATTCTCAGTAAGGTTTATAGTTTACACTATAGTTCAGTTGTCGTTAGTCGTCGTGTTGTCGTGTTGTCCATCTAGTGTCGGGCCGGGATCCCCTCAGCGGTATTAAGGCATATGGCTCTTGACTTCGACACTAAAATTTCCTATTTTCCAGAGATTTTGTCCAAATTTAGTCAAACTTATAAAACGTATTCATCGTACATGAGTAGGAACTAATTTACGGTTTCGTTTCCATGACAACAAGGTCACGTGACTCATTGGCTGTCATATTGGATGAAAACTTAAAACGTTCTTGAGCGACGCGAATATATACAATATAAACAATTAAACAGCGCAATTTGATGCAAAATTTAATTACGTTTATCATGTTAAGTTGAATGGTAGGAATCACTTCGCATAAACAAAAATATTAAAGAAATTGTAATTAGAGGAAAAATCATTCGCTAAACGTTTCCATTTACGGTAAAGCTATATAATCTGGCAACTTAGCTTGATAAACTAGATCAATATTTACATCAAAATACGCTGTTTAATTGTTTAAATTATATATATTAGCGTGCTTCGAGAACGTTTTATGTTTTCATCCGAATGATTCACGTGACCTTGTTGTCATGGAAACAAAACCGTAAATTTGTTCCTACTTTGCTAAGTTTGACAAAATTTCTGGAAAAAGTCAACAGCCATGCCTTAATACAGCTGAGCCCTAGCTATTTATATCAGAGTGAATGAAGGGCTTTCGCTCAAAATGTCTGAGTATATCTTTCCTCCGTTTGGCAGTAATTTATTTCATTTGATATATATTTATATTATATATATTTCACTTTATTATATTATTATCGCTTTATTATTTCTATTCCCCAACTTTCTACGGAGCAAACATATTCTATCTCAATTATAAAAACAACGTTTCTCATGTTGGTGTGAATAAAACATTGTAAAATTTCAAGTATTAAAGTAACCCAAATGCCAGATGGTTTGGATCATATTTGTGTAATGTGTTGGGTTCTAAACAATTTTGTTTCTGCAGGATAAAATAATGCGTTCGTACTCGCTTAAAACGTTGAACAAATTCCATATCATCTACATTTACGCGCGTAAAGCTGCCGTAATGCAATTATAAAACGTATTGCATGAAAAGCACAGCACTGCCGAGGAAAACAACCTTGACGTCACAACCTTAACGTGACCGAACCTTATGTCCTCGACGTGGCAATCTCCAGTTATACTAAGAACTTTTTTAAAGTCTATAGCTAGCCGTTCAAGATATAATAATAATAATATATAATAATAATATTTTGAATTTATAACGCGCTAAAACTATAAATATTCTAAAGCTAGGTGTAGAATATTACAAATAATTACGAAAAATATTAAACAAGTTTAAAAAAATATGTTACAAGACTAAGACTCGTAAGCCTTTCTAAATAAATACGTTTTTATTTTCCTAAAAGAGTCAGTACTAGAGGATTGTCTTATAAAAAGCGGTAGGCTGTTCCAAACAACAGGACCAGCCTTATAAAAGGCCCTGTCTCCAAAGGTTTTACTGGATCTTCTGGGGACCAAAAGCAGGTGTTGTTCTTGTGATCTTAAACGGTATGGACCGGTGTGTTTAACATGGAGCAGGCTTTCCAGATATATCCAGGAGCCTTGCCGTATGCTCAATTAAAGACAGTGCATGCAATCTTAAAAATCACGCGATATTGAATAGGCAGTCAATGAAGTTTCTTAAGAACAAGTGTGGTGTGCTCGTATTTAGGTACAAGACACACCATTCGAGCGGCTAACGCAGCATTAAGTATACGTTGTAATTGATCAATTTGATATCATGAGGGACACCATATAGCAAAGAATTGCAATAGTCTAGATGAGACGCAACGAAAGCATGAAATGATTCTGGTCGAGTCAGATGATAGAAATTTCTAATTTGTCGAATGTTATAATGACTACGAAATGCCTTACTACAGACTCTACCAATTACGTACGTGGGCATTCATTGACATCTGGTTATCAAACAACAACCAAGATTACGCACCGACTGATAAAATCAATAGTTACTTTCAACAACTGCTGCCTAGAGCCAATTATTAAAAATTTAGTGAGTTTTAGTATCGTTAATTAGCAGTCGATGTGAGATCATCCAAGGCTGGAACTTCAGCAATGTATTCCTCAAATGATTTATAACAGCATCTTCTTGCAGGACGATGGAGTATCAGGCTTGAACGAGAGATACATTTGCGTATCATCTACATATTTATGGGGCGCAGGGAAGATGTTTTGATACGATTTTAAATATCTCAGAGGTAGATAAGAAATAGCAATGGGCCTAAGCAGCTACCCTTAGGAACGCCAGAGGTCAGACCGTAACTTTTAGATTGGACACGATCAATGCAAATGCGTTGCTTTCTTCCCATCAAGATGGAGGCAATCCACTTCTGGGCATTACCCACCACTCCAAGATCACATTCCATGGTATGAATATAAGAAAAGTTAAAAAGTTAAAAGTTAAAAAGTGTCAAATATCAGTAAGTATTTCGAAATTTCAGTCTTAAAACTTGAAAGTGAAGATGCCTCTTTTACTTTAGTAGGGAATTTATTACACAGTAAAGGCCATTAAAACTAAAAGTTCTCTTGCCAAGTTCGCGATTTAGGTCTTTTTTCCTTCTCGTATTATAGCTATGAATATTGTGATTTTGTATAAGAAGTTCACTTACATTAAAATATTAGCGCAACTAGCATATAAGCGAACTGTACAATTGTCCTTATTTCACAGTGAAAATTCGACGCAAGCGCAGCACTGACGCAAGCATAAGGTTGAAATATCATTTTGAGTGTCTAGTAGCCTTGATAAGAACTTCGTTAAGCTTACTGTTCAGCATGACAACACCACGACAAATCCTCGGAATGAGAAAGCCATGGTTTCGTGCTCCTGGCAACACATTAATACCGTTCTTTCCGATCTGTTTTTAAACCGAATTTCATTAAAATTTAATTAAATGTATTTGAAATTTTAATCAAATGATCAAAAAGTCATAAACAAACAAAACAAATCCTGTTTTTAATTCAGCAAAAAAAATCTAAGTAAAATTCGGATCGGACATTCTTATTTTCTGGTCGGACAATGTCCGCCGGTTAAACCCCTACAAAGTTCTCGTAACAATTTAGTTAAAACCATAAAATTGGTCAATATGTATTACTGTATTATGTTTCCTGAATGTATGTGTAAAATTATCTCAATTAGTAAAATTACAACGTTTATCATGGTGAAGTATTAAAGTATTAAAGTATTAAAGTGAGCGAAATGCCAAATGGTTTAGATCACGTTTGTTTAATGCGTTGTGTTCTAACAATTTTGTTTCTGCAGAAATATATATTTATTTTTTTTAAAATTTTTTTTGAATTTGATTTTGTTTCCGTTAAACAAATTTCATCTGCATTTACGCGCGCGAAGCTGTCGTACAAACGTAAAACGTACATATAGAAATGTACTTTGTAGCGTTACGGAATGCGCATATAACAAGATTGTTGTTGTATTGTGAGAATCAGACTCAACTGGTCATGCTGCTAAATTTATAAACATCTGCATATTTTGAAAACAATATATTTCTAAAGATCTGAATATGTAAATCGTTTCAAAATTTGCATAGCATGACCAGTTGCGATATGACCAACTTCGCTACTGGTGAGAATACAATAGTCTTGGCCCAAGGGTATTACAGTTCGGAATATTTAAAGTGCCTATATCACTTGTGGGATCTTTACATATTTATAGTAATTGGAACATTCTAAGAAGATTTGTAATATATCTCCTCAGGCGAAAATTTCATCTTCATGGACTTTTTTGCAGTTAAAGTTACCGGATATGACATCAAAGGAGGAATTTTTGAAGCAAGAAACAAAAGAAAACTGATTTGCAATTCCTCCTTTGATGTCATATCCGGTAACTTTAACTGCAAAAAAGTCCATGAAGATGAAATTTTCGCCTGAGAAGATATAGTACAAATCTTCTTAGAATGTTCCAATTACTATAAATATGTAAAGATCCCACAAGTGATATAGGCACTTTAAGGATTAAGTAAGTAAGGTGTGTCATTCGAAGGCATCTCTCCCTCAAAGAATCAACGTTAAATTATTGTATTGCGAACACGCAATCCGCAGTTTTTTCTTTTTTTTTTTGCTTTGTTGTTTGTGTATGTTTTTCAGGTTATGCCAACTGTTGCCACGCCGGCGAAAGGTTTTTACTTTTTGTCTTTTCAGATTCTTCAAGATAGCGAACGGAGCCTATGTCAAACTTACCCGGGACTCGTCAGCTGTTCGCAGTAAAAGAAAGAAAGTAAGAAAATAGGACCGTACCTATAAGGAAGTCTTGACAGCGACTATCAAAGCAGAACAAGGATAGAAGAAAATAACATTAAAACAAAAACATCATGAACACGTTGAGGAATGATTTGAACCTCCAGAAATTTTCCTACATGCATTGACTTATAGTTGTATCTAATCATATACAATACGCTTGTATAGTCCGACGACTATATGGCTATGCTGGAGATGATTTTGTTTATATTTGGAAACTTCCAGTTTATTCGGATCCAGTTTATTCGCACGCGTGTTTATTTGGATCGCAATCCCAAAACTGTTTCTAATTCTACACGGCTATTTTCGATCGCGATAGCCCGCCGATCGCAATCGCAAACCACCTCCAGATTAAATTTATCGCGATCACGATCGCGATCGAGTGTTTACACGACAAAAATTATCGGGATTATATTTTTTCCAGTTGTTTTGTGATAATGCAGTTTAGCTATAAAATGCTTTATGCTCGTTCACAAGGTGATAGAGTATAAAAGCAATGAAGCACTGCAGGAAAGCAACCTTGAAATATATTCTCTGGTCACGCTCGGCTGTAATTACGTGTTGAACCAGAAAAGAATATGGCCTTCATGTAGTAGTGAGATAAATTATCTTTATTTCTAAATTTATGGCAATGCAATATTCTATTATTCTAACAAATCGGATGAACATTAACTCTTTCCTGTCCGACTGAAAAACATCCAAAATTGAACCACCTGTTTGTTCTATTTATATTTCTGGAAATAACCATAACGGTTGCGAAAGCTATACATTGTCTGAATTAAGCCCAATGTTTTTAAACTTCTCGAACAAGACAACACATTATGTTAATATAAATTAGCATTAACTATCATAAATTAGGTTGAAAAACTTTCATTTTTCTAGAAAAGCCCATCTTGCACGCCCGCGTTGCACGCGTGAAAAATTCAATTGCGTTTTGCAGAAAATTTGCGCAGATCGTGATGTTTGGTTATGGTCTTATGGACGAAGCACGCGTAGACAGCGAAGGAACCAACGAGACCGAGAGCGAAGAGCAAATGTAAATGCTGAAGAACGGGAAGATAGATTATGTATAGACGAAGGGAAAGAGATCGAACACGGCGTAGGGCACACAAAGAGTCAGAGACTGCTGTAGAAGAACGAGAAGATAGATTATGTAGGCGAAGGGAAAGAGATCGAACACGGTGTAGGCAGTTTTCACTGAATTGGTCGGTAAAACGCGGAGTCGGTCGGTAAAGCCTGGCATCGTCGGTAAAACCGATTGGTCAGACCGGAAGTTGGGAAAACCTTGTAATAGTTAAGGCTGTCGGTAAACTGTTCGTCATATTATATCGTTGGTAAAATTGACTTAATCGACTGTTTAAACTTTGTCGGTTGTATAAAATTCGATTTAATTGCATGGGTTAATGTTAAATTAATATTCATGAGCTTACAAACCTCCCGATCTCCGATCCAACCTAGTAACCCAGGTACTTTTCTCCGAAGGAGCGCCGAGTGAAGGTGACTGTTACCGGTACGTATACGTACAAGGCAATGGAAGAAAATCTGCGCCCACGTGTTCGTCGGTAAAACTAAGACGATACACCCCCATCCAAAATGGTCACGGTACGCCACTGGGCGTAGGGCACAGAGAGAGTCAGAGACTGCTGTAGAAGATCAGAACGGGAAGATAGATTATGTAGACGAAGGGAAAGAGATCGAACACGGCATAGGGCATAGAGAGAGTCAGAGACTGCTGTAGAAGAACGGGAAGATAGATTATGTAGACGAAGGGAAAGAGATCAAACACGCCGTAGGGCACAGAGAGTCAGAGACTGCTGCAGAAGAACGGGAAGATAGATTATGTAGACGAAGGGAAAGAGATCGAACACGGCATAGGGCACAGAGAGAGTCAGAGACTGCTGTAGAAGAACGGGAAGATAGATTATGTAGACGAAGGGAAAGAGATCGAACACGGCATAGGGCACAGAGAGAGTCAGAGACTGCTGTAGAAGAACGGGAAGATAGATTATGTAGACGAAGGGAAAGAGATCGAACACGGTGTAGGGCACCGAGAGAGTCAGAGACTGCTGTAGAAGAACGGGAAGATAGATTATGTATAGACGAAGGGAAAGAGATCGAACACGGCGTAGGGCACACAGAGAGAGTCAGAGACTGCTGTAGAAGAACGGGAAGATAGATTATGTAGACGAAGCGAAAGAGATCGAACACGGCGTAGGGCACAGAGAGAGAGTCAGAGACTGCTGTAGAAGAACGGGAAGATAGATTATGTAGACGAAGCGAAAGAGATCGAACACGGCGTACGGCACAGAGAGAGCCAGATAAAAAAAAATCTAGATATTTGCGTAAAAGCCAATAAATCACCTGCAATTTTCGAAATCCTGGCAACATGTGCCCCATGCATGATGCTTCGTGTAAGACAATTGGTGCGGTACCTCATTTATAATATGAGTACGTACGTGTTTTTTCTAAAGAAGCCTTTGCGGGACTGAATGTTCATTCAACAGAAACAAAATTGTTAGAACGCAACGCATTAAACAAGCATGATCTAAACCATTTATGGCATTTGGGTTACAATTAATACTTGAAATTTTACAATGTTTTGAATAACACGAGAAACGTTGTTTTTAGAATTGAGATAAAATATATGTGCTTCGTAGAAAGTTGTGGAATGGAAATAATCAAGCGATAAGTACGTGAAATAAATTATTGCCAAACGGAGGAAAGATACACTGGGGGGGCCGACACTACTGTAGTTCGACAACATGACAACTGACGAAAACTGAACTATATGTCATTTAATCATGCTTATAAACTATAAACGTTACTGAGAATAATATATAGATATATAGCCTTAGGAGAATCTGTTGCCAAGTAATTAATGATTGCCTATCTGCAGTGAAAAGAATTTACATTAATTATTCGATCTTTTAATTGTTTCTGAAAAACCTTGACATTCCACTTTGACGTCCTGTGAAACAACACTATAATTATCAATTATTGAATGAGATTGAGCATGATATGAAGAATTATCAAGGCCGAAGTTTGTGTTATCTGCCGAAGGCTGAGGCGGATAACACAAACTGAGGCCTTGATAATTCTTCATATCATGCGAAAACCGAATTCAATAATTGTTTTATTATTTATTTAAAAGAATTTATTTAAAAACCGTCCCTTTGAGGAAGTCATTTGTGTTTTACTGAGGCAATCAACTTTCGTCCTGCATCGTTGGAAAAACGTCATAACGCGCAATATTAGTTTTTCATATTATTTGGTAGGCCATGCAATGAGTTGATATGACGATTTCACCGTTGGCTGTTAGCCAATCAGCGATCACGAATTATTTTAAATAAATAATCATGCATTGTGTTTAACTGAAAATGTAACTACTAAATTCTGCTCTGACGAGTTTGTGCTGCGCGCTGTCTTTTATAATCGCGTTTCTCTCAAGAGGCGCTTGAGAAGATGTGTGGAACTGCTTGTTTAATCTGAGGCGCGCGATTCACATGTAAACTAATTCGGTTAAGGTACAAATTTTAAAATCGAGGTCTTTGGTGTAATCGAGGAAGATGTTGAATTTGGAATGTTTGTTTTTTAGAAATTGTTCTTCACAAGTGGTTCTTATATACTAAGATATGGTATTGTCTACTAATTTTACAGATACGATTTTGGAAACGTGATATGCTATTGCTTTTTTGATATTGATAGAGAGATAAGGAAATAGATCGAGAGATCGAGAGATATTTTGATAGAGAGATAGCGTATAGAGAGATAGAAAGATACAGAGATGGGGAGATAGAGAGATAGATAGATACGGATCAACGAATTTTTTTGCTACGTCAAAATATTTGTCACGAAAACTCCCGCGAGATGGCATTATTGGTAGCGTGAATCTGTAGTGTTTACCCTGCGTGAATTTTTACGGTCAGTACTAGCTTTGCTACGAATTTCTGAAAAACAAACATTCCCGAAAGTACTACACCTTCCTCGATTAGATCAGAGACTTCGATTTTAACATTCGTAGCTTAACCTATAATTAGTTAACCTCAAGGTCTGTTTTGCCAGCACGCTGACGAACCCACCTTGGTAATAACAGACAATACCTGAGAGCATTAAGGTGACACTCAGGCCGAGAGCTACGGGGGGGGGGGGGGGGGGGGGGGGGGGGGGGGGGGGATGGGTGTAGGGGTGCGACACCCCAAAAAAATCTTTATACGAGTTTCAGTCGGCAGAAGTTATATTTTGGACTGACACTTTTATATGTAGGTCACTCACCGCGGCGCGCTAAAATTGCTGTGTAAGTTCTTCCCAATCTGCGCAGTAATATTCTCTTCTTAGCCTGAAGAACTGTTTAAAGACTTGAGAAATAAAGCAGTGCGTATACAGTATTAGAAGGGTAATGTCATATTTCAAATCAAACAAACGAACGGGAATACGGTATTCCCGTTCGTTTGTTTGATTTGAAATATGACTGCTCGACCGCCAAATAAGATTTCAATTCAGAAATATTTACAAACGTTAACGATAGCGTCTTAATTCAATAGGAGACATTATAACCTCCGATATTTTTGACAACGGTGACAGAAAATGCTTGCGTCAGTTGCGTACCTCAGCTGTGTACCCAAATTACACGACCTATATATTTTAAATCGTCGACCACGACGACCAGCGACGACTAGAGACGATTAGTTCGGGCTTGTTCCTCCTCATTTTCCTCATTACGCATCTCGCTCGTAAATTTAAATGTTTTTGCTTTCCGAATTTTGGCAGTATAAATTTTAACTTAGAGTGATTAAATAAATTCAAAATGAAGTATTAAAATACTGTAATGATACCAAAGGGCACACGGCTGCCCCCGCGTACCCTCGTAAGCAAAGGGCAGGGGGGGCTGACTACAGAGCAAGTACCAAGATCAGAGAAGTATCATAGCTCAATCATACTCGTCAAACCGACACCAATCAAAGTTTAATCAGAAGCAAAAGAAAGCAGCGACATGAAACTGGTTGTATACATCTTCATTTCGCTTGTAGTCGGGCTACAGGCAATTCCTGTGATGTCTGAAGAAGGTACGTTTTCACGATCTCGGTTTTTTGAAGCCTATATTTTTATTTTGTTCAAAAGATAAAGACCAAACGCAATGCACTCGGTCACGACGCTGAGGGATGTGCTAAAAACCGAAAGCTGTGTAGTGAACTTGTTTATTTGCTCATCAAAGCAGTTGGAATTTTGTTTGAAAAAGGTCTCGCAATTCCACTAGTATTTCGCATGAGAAGCAATCAAAAAATAAAAGCTGCTTTCATGAGGCACTTTCTTGGTCGCCTTGCATAACGACTGCACGTACAAAACATGTTCACTGAGACAATTGGGTGGGTACTTCCATTTATAATATGGCCATGTTCTTTTCTGGTTCAACACGTAATTTAACCAGAGAATGCCCCAAGGTTGCTTTCCTACAGACGAATGTTTTACGCGTTTGTACGGCAGCTTCGCGCACGTAAATGCATGCAGATGAAATTTGTTCAAACGTAGCAAGCGAGTACGTACACATTTTTTCTAAAGACG
Source organism: Chrysogorgia sp. JL179-B06 (assembly GCA_035772405.1). NCBI lineage: Eukaryota > Metazoa > Cnidaria > Anthozoa > Scleralcyonacea > Chrysogorgiidae > Chrysogorgia > Chrysogorgia sp. JL179-B06. The sequence goes on along the minus strand of JAYKKM010000061.1, from coordinate 3,355,127 downwards.
CCTTTAGCGGGAAAATGTTCATTCTGTAGAAACAACATTATTAGAACCCAACGCATTAAACAAAGATGATCTAAACCTTAATGCTTGAAACGTACTAAAAGCTTTTATGACAAGTTCCAGGAAATTCTACCTACGTCATAGTCTGTGAAATTTGAAAAACACAGTCGACTATGAACCAGCGCCGTTAATCGTGTTCTGTGACGTAGCCACTATAAGGAATTTATATAGTAGACCATGATTGGTGGCTTAGAAAATTTAGTTAATACGTGATATTCAGTTGGTTAAGAACTACTTCCGTTTTCAATGTTTGTTGTTTCCACGAAGACAGTTTCTCAGCCGCCTCAACGTATTCCTTGTAAACGAGACTATTAAAGAGTTTGCTAATACTTTCAAAGGATGACTGTTTATAGTCGCCATAATTTTGGTTCGAGGATGATCAAACAGTCGAAGAGATGCGGGAATTGAATTGTTAATCATACGATATTTCCAGGTAGCCGTCGAGTGCCGATTTTCGTTATGCTGTTTCGTTTTAGCTTTTCAGCTTGTCCTATTTGTCTATTAGAACTCTTCATGATGATTTCTTAAACTTTTAGTGAATACTCGTTAGTTGCTATGAGCATAGACTTGCTCCAAGTCTGCCTCTTGATTGTTTCTGGTTTGGTTCGAGACAGGTTCTTTTCAAAACCTTGAACCAAACCACTCTCGAAATAAACCCGTCTAGTCTCGAAACAATCAAGAGACAGACTTGGAGCAAGTCTACAATCTATATAAGCATTACGAATAATCGGCATAAATTACACAACACTCAATTTTGCTCTGATGCACAGGGCTACTTAAGATTGGAAATTATTCCCACCGGGGAAACGTGGCCCGGCACTTCCTTGGGGGGGGGGGGGGGGGGGGCGGTATTGATTGCATGCAAGATATGGTGCATATTTGGTGCCTAGCTTGTGAGCATGCAGATCAGTTATTCAGCGGGCATTCATACTATATTATTAAAACTTCTCACGAAAAACCACAAAACAGAACAAGAAAAGGGCTGCTTAAAGCTAAGGAAACAAAGATGGCAAACAAAATGAACTAAAACAATTCAAGTTTATCTGCATATTTTAAATTATGAAAGTTTGATAACTTGTCGGGCCGTGGGGAATCATCTTTTTCTATACGGTCAAAATATCCAAATTCCCCCGTCGTTATAAGTTTATTCAAATCAATCATATAGGATGTAGAGTGAATGTCTGAAACGAAAGGTTTTAATAACGAAGGTGTAGATTACGTTTGAGTTAATTCAGACGCGATATAATATGACAAATGTGTACGACGGTATAAAACATCATTACAAACACACACACTGACACTGTCTTCGTTCAAATTCGTATAGTACGTGAAATTTACACACAAGAACCTGACCAAAATGTTGGTCAGTCTAAACACAATGGCTAAGATAAACAACAAAAGTAGTTCCATACCTATCGTGGACCAAAAAAGCGAAGGTGAAGAAGCCTACTCGACAGCCGTGGTGAAGCCATTGAAGCAATAAACGATCTCGGCGAACTTTCGGTGTCTTCTGTGACGCGTATGTGCCACGACCAAACAATTAATATTTCGATAACTAATGCCCAGGACAGGTTAAAGACACTGATCTCAAAAATAGGACTGGATTGAGGTTTTTATTGTATCTAATGAGCTGATTTTGAAGCTTGCATATTTGCATAATGTAAATTAACGAGAGATCATTAGAAGCTCCGAGTTTGCAAGCAAATCAAACAGTGTGACGCTCGCGAAATAGGTTTAGTGTCTGGCCAATATAGTTTCTTTGTTAACATTAAATGCATAAAATCTTGAACCTAATTTGACATCTCATATCAGGCTTCTCTTGCTGGATAATTAGAGCCAACGGCAGCCATTGCTAAGGGACCCAGGGCCATTTTCGCCGAACTTCCACTGTACTGGCTGCAAGATTGTTAAGCCTTGACAAAATTGTTAGCAGATTTGCTGCAAGCCTGCAGCAAACACAATGGCTGCAACACTATTTGTTTCTTAAAATTGAAATACACTTACTGTATAGTTTTAGTTTGTTTCAGTGAAATATTAAATATAATTACTTTTTCCAAGTATCTTTAAATATTCTAAAATAAATAAGAAAATTTGGGGGAAAAGTGGGGGGGCACATTATTACTTTATAAAACGTTTGCCACAAACTACTCTACATCATCTAGTCGTTCTCTTGCCTTTTATCAGTGTTCGGTTACCTCTGCCAGGAGGTTGTTTTCACCTCGGTTTGTTTGTGTGTGTGTTTGTTTGTCTGTCTGTCAGCAGGATAACTCAAAAACTATTAAACAGTTTAATACGAAAATTTGTGAAGCTAATGGCCGTAGGCCAAGGACAAATCGACCGAATTTTGGTTCAATTTCGAGGAAAATTGGGTGAGAAATTTACAAAAGTTTGTCTTGCTTTCCCCAGGCTGTGTAAAAGAACGGTTGCTTCCTCGGGTAGCAGACACAGAATGTCGGCGTTGCATTGAATTATAAGGTTTAGGAGTTGGGTTAGTATTTCTTTCCTGAAATACTAAAAGTTTCTGAATCCTGGGAAAATAATCTTGATATGTCTATGATATGTCTGTGTCT